>VXAL01005149.1:12520-32239 GCA_013399475.1 Chauna torquata | reverse complement strand
ATGGCCAAGGTGTTCCCCTTGTTGTACTTGTATTAGGATTATCACTGTTAGGCAGTGATTCTTTTGATAAACAGAGTTCAACATCTGAAGTTAAGACCTGCCAATTTTCATCCTGAAACTTCATTTTTTCTCACTGTTTGTTTGTTTGTTTGTTTATTTATTTTCACAAAGCTCTGCTTAGAAAGTAATGTGAGTTCAACCAAATAAAAATGAGCTTCTGACAGGCTCCTGGACTTCTTAAAAGTATTTTCTCTGGATGGATTTAAGATGATAAAGTACCTGAATATCATTAGTCTTTGTATCTAGCAAATGTGAAAAGAACTGAAGAAAAAAAGATGGTTTGAGTGTTTGTTTAAACAATATACTTGGTTTCCTAGTATAATATTGGTGTCATATTTAAAATATAACTTGACTTTATTGAGATTTGATGTTGTTTTTATTCAAACTTTCTTGGAAATTTCATTAGATAAATGCAAATTAAGAAGTGCTGGCATTTCAGATACTCTGTACAACATGATCCACCATGTATTTGGCCACACGAGGCCTATAGTTTCACCAGGTCAACTGGTGATTGTACCTTTATAAAGTACAATAACAGACATTGTTTAAAATGCATTCAAATGGATGCATTAGGTGAATATAATCTTCTGTACCTCAAACATGGTAGGCACCATTTTGCATCTTTAGAGGTTTAGCTAAATCTGAATTTTAGGACACTAGCCTATGCTGAGTATCTGAATAGTTAGATTTTTTCTTTTGTCCACCTTCCTTGATTTTAATTTGTTGTTAAAGTAATTTAAGAAGACTAAAGAGATGAATTTGTTATTTCCCTGTATGCTTTCTTGTCTTTAAGTTGTAGTACCAATGTATTTTATGTGTAAATGGAAGAAAAGCAAATAGAGCAAAACAATGAATATAGAGTATATAAGAATGTTCTTCTAAGTATAAAGCAAGTCTATTTTATTTTATTTCAGTGTGATCGCTGTTTGCCATTGTACAATGACAAGCCTTTTCGTCCAGGTGACCAAGTTCATGCCTATAATTGCAAACCTTGTCAATGTTACAGCCACGCAGAAAGCTGCCACTATGACTTAGTAATGGACCCTTTTCCTCAGGAATACTACAGAGGCAGTGGTGGAGTCTGTGATAACTGTCAACACAACACAGCTGGTAAGTCACAAGAATGAGAATTGACTTTTTGTTCTGTGATCACTTTTTGGTTAAGTCTTGTATCAGCTGAAATTAGTAATGTTCAATGGCTGACATCCCAGAAAAATTGCTTATATATGCATTTTTTTAAAAAATATCCAGGTAAAGCACTTATTACAATTGTGTCAATATTTAGGCTACAGGAAAATACTGCTGAAATTTGACCCAATTGTGTACAAAATCTTCCATGCAAAAGACATTCCAATTATTAGAGTATATTGTTTTAAAGCCTTTTCCATTACATGTACTAGAGCATTTTAATCCAGGATATCAAGGCTAGCCAAACCAGTTTAACAGGTAACATGTTAAAAAATGTTGTCAACTTTTGCTCTAATGCCAGCTTCTTGCTTATTTAGTAAGGGTTTGTATTCTGTGTTAGTAGTATATTTTTGAATACTTTTTATTTTTAACAATTGTCTTCTATTTCAGTTTTCCTGGCTTTGTCTAGTAAAGGGAAAAAAGAAAAGTTTCAGGTTCAACTATAATTTTTCCAAAAAATGTATAGGCATTTGCATGGCACATCTTTTATATAAGTGTGGTATTATATAACAGATGGAAGTTTAATGGAGTAAAACATAGTTTGTAACAGGTTCATTGTTTCATATGCTCTGGATCACTAAATTGGCAGGTAGAGATGAAAGGTGCATTAAAATGGACGTCCTGAAAATTATAGAATTCTCTCAAAGGAATAGAGTCTTTAATTTTGAATTATACAGCTAATTTTAATGAATTGGAAGCCATAATGCATAACCTTACCTTCATGCAGGAAGAAACTGTGAGCTGTGCAAGGATTTCTATTACAGACAAGCAGGTGCAGATCTTTCAGCCATTGATGTTTGCAAACCCTGTGACTGTTATGCAACAGGCACCAAAAATAAGAGCCTCCTGTGCGATAATGTAAGTAGCCTCAATATGGAATAATGACAAATGTTTTAATTAGCTGGATAGATAGCAGTAAGATTTTACAAAGTGTATTTAGATGGTAACTACTATATAAAAATTGGTGAAGTTCAGCCTTTTCAAAATAATAATTGACTTAAATTAGAGAATGAAAGCCAAGAAAATAGAGAAAGCAATTTGAGACTTACAGTTGCAGAGTTCTTCATCTAGATCAGCAGCAGATGTTAAAGATGCTGTATGAATTTTCAGAAGTGAATTGTAGTTTTGGGATACTAGGAAGTACCAGTGCACTCAGCAATGTTGAGACATCCAGTTTTTAGTGTTTTTCAAGGTCTTGCCACTGTCTTAAAATTACTAGCAGATTTCTATAATTCGGTCAATAAGATGATCCTGAAATTAACTGAAATTAAGCTAGTTTTCCCTTTAATACAGACAAGAATTAATCTTCCATTTAGTTCATAAAGTCCATAAAAACAAAACAAAACACACAAAGTGACACTGAGAAAAGAAAACCATCAGCTATGCTTTTAAAGTCTATGGACCTCATTGACAATAAAGATGTATAGTCTGATAATAAATCTAGCTGTAGCTTTCAAAACACCTACTGAAGGTCTGTTAAAATAATGTTTAGTGACAAGGTAAGAAATATGCATCATTAGGCTAAATCTGGATACATTTTATGATTTTTTTTTTGGTGGATTTTCTTTGTATAAGTATGTGGAACAAAAAAAAAACAGGAAAACTCACGTGACTGAAATCTTGAATATATGGCAAAAATATGTTGTAGTTCATCTTCCAATTGCATATGTTCTCTTCATTGCCAAAATCCAAGTTTTGTTATGAATAGAGAAAAAGTTGCTTCTTTGTCTGAAATGTATTTTAAAAACATTTTCAAGGGAATTGAGGTAGAGCTTGCTCTTCAGGGAACTGAGATAGACCTTCTTCTTCAGAGTGTTGCTACGTTTCCTGTCTCACCTTCTTTCAAACTTCTCATAATACCATGTCTAACATTTTTCATATGATGTACCTTGTTATTAATTGCATTTTATTACCAGCACGCTTTTGTGGATCCTGTTGTATTTTCATCCTTGGAACTACAGTGGCACAAATATATGCCCAGTATGACTCAGTACACTTTCATAGGACTCACGTGACTCAGTGCAAGTGCTGAGTTATTTGCAAATTTGAACTGTGAAAAATGTAGATATGATGTCAGGACAATTTTTGTAAGGTGTAGGGAAAAAGACAGCAAATACTGATTTGTGTGTCCATGGTTTCTGGTGAAATGTCAATGTAAATCAACTGTAGGTGTGATTAATAACTAGGAGAGGAGCAGTTTACAAACCTAAGGAATCTCTAATTTAATAGTAAAATATATTTTTAAAAAGTTAGTGATGAAGCTTGACTGAAAATATGAACTGGGAGACACAATGGGAAAAATGGAGGAGACTATTGCCCAATAAAGCATCAGTTAACTGCTGCATTAGCAGCAGTGCAGGGGGAAATGATTAAGAGGCATTAAAGGATAGATTAATAAGGCTGGGGACTAAAGGCTGAAATGAATTAAATGAAATAGGAAGGCATCACTGAAAGAAGTGTTTCCAAATTTGACCTGTGGAAAATAGAATCATAAGGAATAAGGACCCTACTCATGAAAATTAATTGTCACGTCACAATGCTAATTTTCAAGGAAATATGCCAAAAATGGTGCAGAGTACACTTTTACTGCATAATTTACCATTTTCTGCAGTTCATCAAGGTTTTTTTTCCTGCAAAGTGCCAGTTATGTCACTAAGTTCCAGGAGGCAGAGTTTCAAAATTGATCCAGAGAACCACAAAATAACCTATTTATTTCTCACAGAATATTTACTCATCTAATGTAGTTAGTATTATTAATGTAGATAATTTACAGGATGAGTGGAAGAGCTTACTGTAACACTGTTGCTCCCATCTCAGTTCTTTGGTCTGATCTTGAAAATTTTATGCCTGTTCTGTTCACCTATTTCACTCTACCCTTGGTAGGAAATACATGCAGGTGTGTAACATTTCTCACTTGCATAGGTTCTCAGTTCTCATACGTCTGTAGATCATGTTCATTTACACATTAGTTTGTAACATCATTTGTATTTTAAAGTGCAAACTAACATAGTAACAATTTCAAAATAGCAACTCAACAGCTTATAGTAATGAGAGGGATTTTGGAAGAGTGGTGTAGCAGCATGAGCAGTGCATTAGAGGCTTTCTGCAGAGAAAGGTCCTCCCTTGAGACTGGTGGGTACAAGAGAGAGAATTGCTACAGCCTGTTAAAATTTGTCCACTTCTGTGCTGGTTATTGGCATCCAATCAGCACAGAAAAGATTCTTATTGGTTGCAGCCTCTTTGTGAACTTTTGGCACAAAATATTTCAAACCATCAGAAAGTCCAAATGAATTATTTGAGGTGCCTAAGTTTTATGAGACTGAAAGAAGAATTGGCTGCCTTCTTCCATTCTCCCTAACCATTCACACATGAGAAAATTCTGCCAGAATACTGCTGATGTGATCATTCTTGTTCTGTATAGAGAACTGGAGATTAATTTCTTCTGGCCCTTACACCACAATTCTTGACTCATTTTCCTGCGCTGTTTTTTACCCAGGCTGCTCTACAAATGCTTACATATTCAATCAGGCACAGCAGTTTGTAGTTGTTTCATGATTCTGTTATAATATGCCATATATAATGGCATGAAAAGAAAGCACTCTTTTCCAGGGCATTTGTTTCTAGGCAGAGCTGAAAGTGCTGCTATTGCTTTTACTTAGTCTTTGGAAATACCATTCTGGTCTCAGTGAATTTAGACATCTTTCTTTATTCAACTTTTGCTGATTTTTTCTTCTTCTTCTTTTTTTTTCTTCTTTTACTCACAACATGCATATAAATATGTATCATATACTTACTGGTACAAAGAAGCTATACTTTACTACAGAGGATATTGGTCAGAGTTGCAAATGGTTAATTGCATTGTGTCAATGTGGTAGCTATATTGTCTCACGTTGCAGGAAAACCCTTTTTAAAGCATGAAGATGAACTAAATGATAGTTACTGCTTTCTCTGAGGAGTCAAATGGAAATGTAGATTCCAGGGCGACCAAGTCAACTTTCGAACAGGCTTCAGATTTCACTTTCCTGTATACTCCCTAAATATTGCTGTTTTGAATTTCTTCATACATTTCCCTCAATTTTGAATGCTCTTTTGGTCACATAATGGAAAATCTAGCCAGTATCTGTGTACATATATGTATTCTAAACCAAGGTAGAATCTTTTTCTAATAGCTTTTATTTCTGAATTGAAAAATTCTTTGATCCAAAATTTGAATGAGCATTCTTCGGTTTTCATTTTTCCACCTACATATTTTTCAACCAATTTATTGTGATTGACAATAAATAAGTAAATGAAAAGTGTCTTATAAAGGAAAGCACATCAGGTAAAGCAGCTAATTAAGGGCATTTCAGTCAACACATATACTGAATAGAAAAGGGAATATAAACAATGTAAACGTGAACAATTACTAGGGTCAATGAACAGCTTGTGTACATTCTAGCTAATGGAGACCACAAAAATTCAAGTTATAAAACACTGTGTACCTTCTGAATCTCGGATTTCCTTCATGGAAGGGCTTTAACCTTACTGATAAAATAAGCTGAAGGAGAAGGAGTTTTTTATATCAAACAATTCTGTGGCTTCATTTCTGAGTGGTTTTGTATCATGGAAATGCTGGTTTTCTGTGATATTTTGTCAAATTATTTGGGGGACTTAGTCCCCTCCCACCCTCTGGAGTATCATGGGCAGAGAGGAAACACCTCATTTTACATTTTGAGCAGTTGTAGTAGAAAGCTACTGAGTTTTGAAAGTCATCTTAAGTGATGACAAGGAGAGAGAGTAGGGGAGTAAAAAGGAACTTCATTATTGCTGCTTATTCAATATTCAGTTCCCAAAGCTGACATACCAAGAATGCTCACAGATATTTGGTAGTCAGACCATTAACCTATCTGTGTGAGCAGCGCACCTTAGAGTTCTCATTTCTTAAACTGAAGGAAAGGAAAAGAAAATAAAAATCTTCAACCCTCTTGCTCCCCTCCTCCTACTTCCTGAGATTGCAGACAATTGGATGCTGAGGTCCTTGCCAGATTTCTGTCAAGTTAGAAGGTAGTGAGAAATGTATGATGAGAATTTATATCAAGAAGGCAGAACATCGAGATCAGTACCAATCAATTGCAAAGCCAGCAATGGCAGGATGAGCAGAGAATTTAGTGCAGGACCAAAATATACCTGTGGGTCTTCAAATGTGAGCATTAGGGCATTGCCAGCTGATCAAGGGGAGGTGCTTCTCTATTGGTCAAGAGTAAATAATTGAAATGAATGTGCACCAGAATGAGCACAGGTCCGTGGGACCTGATGAGATGTGTCCGAGGGTCCTGAGGGAACTGGCGGATAAAGTTGCTAAGCCACTATCCATCATATTTGAGAAGTCATGGCAGTACAGTAAAGTTCCCCATTTTTAAAAAGGGAAAAAAGGAAGACCTGGGGAACTACAGGCCAGTCAGTCTCACCTCTGCTCGGCAGATTCATGGAGAAAATCTTCCTGGAAACTATGCTAAAGCACACGGAGAACAGAGAGGTGATTGGTGACAGCCGACATGGCTTCACTAAGGGCAAATCATGCCTGACAAATTTGGTAGCTTTCTGCGACAGGGATTACAGCATTGGTGGATAAGGGAAGAGCAACTGGTATCATCTANAACTGGCATCATCTACCTGGACTCGTGCAAAGCATGTGACACTGTCCCGTATGACATCCTTGACTCTAAATTGGAGAAAGATGGATTTGTTGGATGGACCACTCAGTGAATAAGGAATTGGCTGGATGGTCACACTCAAAGAGTTGTGGTCTACGGCTCAATGTCCAGGTGTAGACCAGTGATGAGTGGTGTTGCTCAGGGGTCAGTACTGGGACCAGTACTATTTAGCATCTTTGTTGGTGACATGGACAGTGGGTTTGAGTGCACCCTCTGCAAGTTTGTGGATGACACCATGCTGTGTGGTGTGGTTGACGTGCTGGAGGGAAGGGATGCCATCCAGAGGGACCTTGACAGCTTTGAGAGGTGGGCCTGTGCAAAATTCCTGAAGTTCAACAAGGCCAAGTGCAAGGTCCAGCACCTCAGCTGGGGCAATCCCAAGCCTTGAATGAATACAAGCTGGGCGATGATTGGATTGAGAGCAGCCTTGTGGAGAAGGACCTGGAACTACTGGTGGATGAAAAACTCAACATGAGCTGGCAGTGTGCGCTTGCAGCCCAGAAAGCCAGTCGTATCCTGGCCTACATCAAAAGAAGTATAGCCAGCAGGTCAAGGGAGGTGATTCTCCCCCTCTACTCTGCTCATGTGAGACCCCACCTGGAGTACAGCATTCAGCCCTGGGGCCCCAGCACAAGAAAGACATGGACTTGTTGAAGCAGGTCCAGAGGAGGGCCATGAAGAAGGTCAGAAGGCTGGAGCACCTCTCCTATGAAGAAAGGCTGAGAAAGTTGGGGTTGTTCAGTCTTGAGAAGAGGAGACTCTGCGGTGACCTTATAGCAGCCTTCTAATACTTAAAGGGGGCCTACAGGGGGAGGGACTCTTTATTAGAGAGTGTAGTAATAGGACAAGGGGTGACACCTTTAAACTAAAAAAAGACATATTTAGATTAGACATTAGTAAGAAATTGTTTACTGTGAGGGTGGCGAGGCCCTGGAGCAGGTTACCCAGAGAAGTTGTGGATTCCCCGTCCCTGGAAGTGCTCAAGGCCAGGTTGGATGGGGCTTTGAGCAACCTAATCTAGTGGAAGGTGTCCCTGCCCATGGCAGGGGGGGGTTGGAACTAGATGGTCTTTAAAGGTCCCTTCCAACTGAAACCATTCTGTGATTCTAGGAAATTGGTAATGACTCCACCAATCTCAAAAAGAGCTCTTTTTGTCATCTGTTTTGGCTTCAAAACCAGAAGTTCACTTGAATAAAAGAAACTTAGCAAGTCTTAGCTTTTGTTTCTTATTTAGTAAAGTCAAACCACATCTCATATTTTTTTTCTCCAGAACTGGAGAGATTTTCTGGTTATGTATCTGGCAGTATGTGTCCTCTATTATAGTCACCAAAGAAACGTTTTTGAAATTATAGGGATATCCAAAGAGAAGAGATGGTTTTAACTTTCAGAAAGATTTAGGTCAGGTATTTTTTTCAGCAAATTCCATTTTATGCTTAATGAATACATATGATCAACAAGATTTTAGGTAGTCAGAAGATATATTTCTGATTCCATGATATGTACATTTTGAATATCTACTAGATGAGCACTCTGGCTAAATATTTTGTTGTATCCTAAGCAATAATTAAAACAACACTGTGGAATATGTCACCCACTGTCTGGATACCTATGTCTCTTCCTAAGTCCTTTTATCAGTGTAGTAACTGGACATTGCGAGGGTTCTTGAACAGGCTCCTGTTTGATTTTGTGATTCTAGATGTGATGACTTAGATTAAAATGTCACACAATTAAAGAATTGTATGAATACGGTTTAAAGCAGTGTGAACTGTTAGGTGTACGTAAAAGTCAGAAATCTCAAGTAGTCTGCTTCCTGATTAAGGACAATGATGTTATAGCTGTGATTTGTGCAGGAGGAAATTGCTTGCATACTTTATATAACCATTTACATTCAAGGGTATGGGACTAATGCGTATTTCATACATAAATTATAAATGACACAAGGGATTATATGCTAACTCAGCATCAGTGATTTTCTGTATCAAATAACAATTGTAATTATGAGGTCCCAAGATACACCACCACTTGGTAGTAATGTTGTGCTAGACTCATTTTCATAGTGAACAATCTAGACAGATATATTTTATAAGTGCTTTAGTACCAAGATGGTCATGTTAATAGACAAGTTGTTTCCATCTGCTTACTGTTGGGGTCAGATACAGGCCTGTCAAGCATAAGCAATAGGAGAACAGATTGCTTTCTGCTCTTCTATAACCAGCATAATTAAAATTTATTTCTTTAAATGACAGATAGCGTTTGAATTGGGGGGTTAGCAGAGAGGGGAAAGTTCGGTAATATCTCCAGTTCACAACTGGTGGAATCCTGGTTAACAAAATCTTTAAATATTAGTTGCTACCAGTATTATCAATGATACTATTGTTTCCAGAGTAAGCTGAGTTTACAAGTATTACCAAAAGGAAAGAATAAAAACAAACAAAAAACAAACAAACAAAAAAACAACTTTGCTTCATATTTCACTTTGAGCTTTATGTTTAGAAATGATTTGTTCTACCCATTTTAACGTAGATTTCCATACTATATAACCTATGGCACACCTATCTCTGTACTATCATAAACATTTGTAATTTGTACAACTTTTTTGTAACAGTATCCATTGCCAAGCATTTTACCGTGCTCCTGTATTATTTTAGTTCTCTGTCTTTACAGAGAAATTAAAGATTTTTCTTTATTTCCCAATTTTTAAGCCCAATAACTAAGCTGAGTGGTTAGTTTCTTTCCTAAATTCATGCAGTAAACAACCAATTTTCATTTGAACTTGAGAGTGCATGTGCACCTTAATTTTGCTTTTCTCTTTTAGGTAAAACTCCAGTTCTCTAAACCTACTTTCTGAACTTCCTTATTACTTTCATTGCTTTTTACTGTAGTTTTTCAAATTTGTCTGTCATATCCTTCAACTATTTGAGCTGAAGTGTTAACTTTCCTTCTGATATCTTAAATATGAGATTCCTTTTTAGTAAGTCCCAGAATGACATTTACTTTCTCTGGCATGGTGTCATACCATTCGTATTTAATTCGTGGAGGTCCAGTATCACTTACAGATTATTTTCTGCATTACTGTGTCTTCTTTGTGTCACTTTTGATGTCTGCTTGCTATTTGTTGAATTTTGAACTTCTGCATTTACTTCACCTTTACTGATTTTAGAGTATTTGCACAAAGTGTAAAACTGATTTTGAAAATCAACCCACTGAGGGTGATCCTGGCACAGCAGTGCCCACCTCAACCAGGGCACAGTCCCACAGCATCTAAACATGGCCAAGCACTCAGAACAGGGTACACTGACAGCCCCATACAAAGCAAAGTGATAAAACAGGTACAGGGTCCATCTAGGGAGTCCAGTCTGGAGCAGCAGGACGTCTGCTGGAGACGTGGCTGCAGTGTAAGACTGAGGGGTCCGTCCAAGAGATGGGATAGTCACAACTGCAGGCAAGCTCAAGCAAGCTGTTGGTGCCCAGACCTGAGCTTATCTGGAGCTCCTGAGCCATGTGTATGACTGGAGGCCCCAGGTCAGACCGCTAAGGACCAGTAAGGCTGGTTGGTGCTGGCTGTGACAGCGTTGGCTGGGCATCCTGAGCTGGGGGTGATCTGTGAGGCTTGTAAGCATACTCTCTATTGAGTTTAGCACCCAAAACAGACAACTGCACAACCCTACAAACCATCCCAAACTTCTTTAAACTACCTTTTTTTTCCCCCTCCATCTACTATCCAGAGTATATTTCTCAACCTTTTCTCTCTAAAATTCCACACAGCTACTTGAAATATATGCAGTATATGAAGGCTAAAATCTGTGTAATATAGGATGCATTACAGTGGCCTGTTTCCCTTACCTGATATTCCTGTCTACTTATAATGCCATGCTTGCTATAGAAGGCAGGGTTAAATTGGAGTTAGGTGGTTGCATTAGTTATTCTGTATTTCAAAGGCTAAACTTCAACCGATATCTTTCATCTCAATATCCTGTATTGACAGGTGAATAGCTGAAGAAGCAAAATGGAAAGGTTTCCTAGTCACTTGCAGCTAAAGCATAAGCAAAATAGTCATTTGTCTACACAGTCAGAGGCTCTTTTTTTTTTTTTTTGTCTTGGCTGTAGATGGTCTTTTTTCTGCTTGACTTTTTTTTCCTAAGACTTAGAAATCAGTAGTAAGGAAGAATGTCAATGGATTTTTTATTCTGGTACTTAGATCATCTATGTACCAGAAAGATTCTCTAATCTGGTACATAGAAACCTATTTTCAGATCTATTAAGAAGCAATCTGATAAGCCTTCTTCTCTAATGAAAACTTGAGTTTCCTGCACTTCCTCTAGCCACCATGCAAGTCTTTCACTCTGGTTAGAATCAGAAAACCAGTTGCCATTTGTATTGGTTGGAAAACTACGTTGTATGGATGCAAAACTATTTTGTACATGACAGAGAGGACATTTTTACAATCTCCGAAGGGTTTCATTGGCTGGTTCCTTGAGAAAATTTGAATTATATTCCTTGGTTTGCCAGTTATTTCTCCCTCATCCTGAAGAATTGTATTTATTCTTCTGGCATCATTTTTTACCCTATTAAGAGAAAGTTTGGGGAATGCATTTTCTGCATCTGAATGTGATGAAAACTACTACTACTTGTACTCTGTAATAGCTTGACACTTAAAATGATGCTGAAGATACTTTGCTTCTCTTAGCATTCTGTAATCTATACATTTCACTTGTTGCATCAGGAAATGGCTGCCATCTGTTCACTGTTAGACTTGGCTTTACGTGACTGTTAAGGACAGCCATACTAGATGAAACGAGACTTTCATCTAGCACACTACCTTCTCTGACAGTTATCAGTGATATCAGTAAATCATTTATGGTTTTGGGACTACCTGAGGCAGGGGGTTCATCAGAGTTGTCACTTTGGTGTTCACCTATGGAGTTCATCTAACTTATTTTTGAATACACTTCAAAAAAGTGTATTTTTGAATACACTTCATGTGTATAGAAGAAGTTCTTTTTCATTCTTTAAAATTACCTTTCTGATAATTTTGTTTCCTCCTTCTTATATTTTGAGAAATAATGAATATTCATTCTGTAAACCATTAAAGATTTTATAGACGTATATTCCCTTCATCTTAGTCATCTCTTTCCAAACTGAAAAGTCTATTTTAGTCTCTTTTCATTCATACCTTTGCTTATTCCACTCACTCTGTGAACACTGTTATTTTAGAATGGGTAACCAGAGGTACACACATTACTCAAAATGTTGATACACAGTGGATTTTTATGACAGAATGACATTTTCTGTATAATTCTCAGTTCTTCTAATAATTCCAGTATTCCAATTGCCTTTTTTAACTATCTCAGAGCTTCATATGTTTTTAGGGAGAATAGAGAAGCTTTAACAGCTCCTTTCTTGGATGATAATAGCTAATTTTGTACTTTTCACTGTCTACCTGTAGTCAGCATTGTTTTTCCCCAGGTGTTATGTTTGTACTTCTTGAAGTAGAAATTAATTTGACTTTTTGATCATCCATTTGGATTAGTGTGTATGATATTTCCAAATGTTACTGACTTAAAGAAATACGTTAAAATCATGAGGCATGATTTTTCTTTGCAAAAAAATGTGCCAATCTTTTCCAATATATCAAACTCATGATTTCATTTCTACTTATTTGATCTGTACAGAAAAGGGCTGCTATTCTGTAGATCTCAGAAGCTTCCTTGTAGCTGTTTTAGGAGATTGATGTAACTTTTATAATTTTATTCCTCTTTTACTGGGGTTGATTTCAGCAATTAATAACTCAGTAATCCTATATTTTTCATCTAGAACTCTTGACTCGTGTAGTTAATTTTCAGTGGATCAGATTTTGCTAAAAATTTTTTCCTTCTGTTTCAGTCTGAAACCGGTCTTGAAAACTGTTCCTCAAGTAGAGTGGTAGCAGCTCATTCATAGTGAACAGCTATGAAATGCTTTCTTTGCATTCTCTGTTGTGGCTGTATTGTCCTTGAATGCTACATAGAATCACAGAAACATCAGTTGGTCCTCTGCTCCAGCTCAAAGCAGGATTGTTGTCAACACTAGGTCTAGCTGGTAGTGATTTTGTCTGGATGAGTCCTGAATACCTCTAGGGATGGAGGTTCTGCTTCCCCTCTGGGCAACCTGTTATTGATTCTGCACTTCCCTTGTAGTGGAAAAGGTCTGATGTCCAGTCTGAATCTGCTTGTCATACCCCTTAATTATTTATTGCCCTTGCTGGTTCCTCTGCTTCTGACATTTGAAAAATGCTGTCCTCTCCTTCGTACCTTAACCATGTTTCTGGTTTTAAAATTTGGTTGTGGTTATCCTCTTACTTAATTTCATTACTGTGATTGGACTTCCACTTTTTGAAAGACTTGCTTTTGCATCTAATACTTTCCTCCATATGGTAGCTTTTGGAGAAATGTTGAAGTGTTTCTGGGTATGAGTTATGTGTTCATGCTGAGTGCTAGTGAGGTATCTTTATAGAATGCTTGCAACTGTGTAGTCTTAGTAGACTATGATCAAGAACACAAAATAATTCTTCTGTAGTTATTTATTAAATCAGTTTTTTTTCCATTTAGTTGCTCTGAGTAAACTCAGAGTTGCTTTTAACTTGTGAGTTCGCTGATGAATGGCTTAGATGAATGAATCGGTCTCTGATAATAAATTAAATTTCTAGATCAAATCCACTCTAAAAGAAAATAACTTGAAAATCCTTTTTGCTGTGTTTTCTGCTATAGTGGCTTCTCTTAACTCTTACCTTTTTGTGCTTGCTGTTGTCTTGCCTTTAGATTATAAAATACTGCTTTCTTGCCTTTTTAATTTATTCCTCTTGTTGAAAAGGTGGCTGATGCTTAGTAAGTAGTAGACCACTGTCATAAAAACACATTGAAGAGGTTTTATTGGACTACAGAATCCTTTTAGGAGGATGGGGTAGGAACACATGCTTCTCTATAACTTTCATTCAGCATTTTCTGCATTGAAAATTTACTATTAGATGTTGAAATACTCTATTTTATCTTTTGTTAATAAAGCTTAGAGCTTCATTGTAGATTGGAGGGTGTGATAAAAACATTTAAGGGGAAATTCTGAGCAGATTTGTCCCTAATACCACAGAACAATCCTGTTTCAGCCTTGTCTGGCTTGTAGGTGTAAAATGAATACAACTGTTAAACGAAATTTTGTTCTGGCAGCTAATTAAAAGTAAACACTGAATTGCATCTGTTGATGCTGTAGGTGAATAACTAGTTTTGAATCAATGTACTTTTCATTTTTTGTAAATATTTACACTGAAAAAAATACACTGACCCAAATAAAATTATTTATACCACAAATTTTAATTGTTTGCTGTCATCTCTGCATTCCCCAGAACACTTGATGTCAGAAAAGCTCTGAAAACTAGGCCATGGTACGTGCCCCACGAAACTTTTATTCTAACTTTTTTGTACATTAACCCAGCTTGACCATAATAAACATGTTTTCAGTCTATCCTTACACTGGACTGAAAAGGAGGTAACTCACTTTTCTAAGGCACTTAAATGACTTCACAAAAGGAAAAAAAAATTAATTTTATGCCTGTATAATTTACAATACCTTCTCTTTTCCTAGTGTGACGCAAATACAATTCCAACTTGCTTAACTGCTGTACTATACTATACTAATCTCTTGCTAACTGCAGACAATCCAGAAAAGAGAAGCAAAGCAGTCATGCTTCAGCACTGGCACAGCCTGCAGAATACAAAGCTTAAATGGGACGTACAGAATTTCTCATCGGATGTGTTTCTTTGATCAGAGGTCAGGAAGTGGAACTCAGCTGCAAAATGGGACATGACCTTCTCAGACTTCCCTGTATCACAGTCACAGTTCTGCAGATGGCTACATCTAACCCTATTGCTACTTAATATAACTACACATATAACTGCAGACAGCTGCAGAACTTGCAAATGTATCTCACTGGTGTTGCAAGTAGGAAACAGGCAAGGTAGAGTGGCATAGCTAGTATATACTTCTTGGTGTTTGTGGAGTACAATTAAAGTACTTGAAGCTTGAGTTCAGTTGAACATGTGGTAATGAGTTAGTCACCTGTAAGCAACCGCTAGGCAATTATTCTTTTTTTCCTCAAAGGGTTTTTGGCTTTATTTTACATCTTTTATTGAGATATTTAAGACGTTCTTAGGCAAGTGGTCATGTGCACAATTTATACTTAGTATGTAAACTATCAGTGAAGAAATTTGGCGCACTAGTAGCTAGTTGATCAAAGGTGCTCTCTAACTTGTAAATGAATTTTCAACCCAGAGTACTGTGGTGTTGTAATTGGAATTACAGATGTGAATGGCTGATGTGTAATTTCTGCCACAATGTGACAAAAATGGCAGACCTCATTTCTGTTGCAAAAAATTGATAGGTTTTCTTTCTTCACATTTACATTAATGTAAAACAAATGAGAAGGGATAAAAAGTATTCTTTTTCGGCTTTAGTCGATTCTTTCTCCTAGAAAGCACTCAAGCACTGTCTCTTCGTGCCCTGCTCTCTTTTTCAGTTTTCCATTGAGGTTTGAAAATTCTCTCCTTGCTTTTTAATGGCTTCTGTTGTGTAGTGGATTTTTTTTTTTATGTTCCTTGGCTATGAATCCTAATTTTTTTTGCCAAACCTCAAGCTTCTCTATATTGGTTTGACTCTCTGTTCTCATCTGTGTTGTGTAAGGACTGATGCCTTCCGTTCTTTTCCCTGTTCCTATGCCATTTCCCTTTCCTCGTGGTGAGTTTTCCCACCGTGTCAGAAAGTGATGAATGTAGCGATTGTTTTTTTCTGGCTTTCAGAGGTTTGAAATTAGCTTTTCAGGAGCCCTTTAATCTTGCACAGGATGAGAGACACGTACTCCCAAATCACAGCTCAGGCATAACAAAGGACGCCTCGGATCCTTCAAGTAGTAATGGTACCCATTTAGGAAGCAGGAGAGAACCATCCCAGTGCTGAAGTGGAATATTGGGATCCCAGGTGAACCTAGAAAACAGAGAGACGGGTTCAAATACTGAGCCACTGGGTCACATCCTTCTGTAAAGGAAGAGAGAATTTATCTTTGAATATTTATCAAAGAAGAAATCTTTCAACTTTGCTTTATTTTCATTTAAGTAACATTTTCACTAAAATAAATAAGCATATGTTCTGGACAAAGAAAATGCAAAACTTGACCTTTGGAAATGACACAATATTTTATAGTAACTGATTCAAAAAAGTACTGTTTATTTTAATAGAAGTTGTCATTTATGCAATACAATTTTGTAATTATTCTTTGCAGTTTTCTCTGTTCAGCTGGTAAATATTGCTGCATTGTTTACTCAATTACTTTTTCCTTCTATTTTGAAAGAACAGGACTTTTAAACTCTAGTTAAAATTGAACAGTTACAGTGATCAATATTTCTCTTTTTTCTCTCTCAGAGCAAGTTAAAAAAGTATGTGTTACACAGGCTTATTTTTTTTCTGTTCCATTTAAAGTTTTTTCCTCCCCGACTCATACTTCCATTCTTGTTGCTAATGAGTGTATCATCTAAAAATAGATATGTTCATCATTCTATAATGTTTTGTATCTTTCTAGATTGGAGGCCAGTGTAATTGTAAGAGACATGTGTCTGGCAGACAATGCAATCAGTGCCAAGAAGGATTCTACAATCTGCAACAGTCAAATGCTGATGGCTGCAGTCCCTGTAACTGTAATACCTCTGGGACAGTCAATGGAGATATTACCTGTCACCAAAATTCAGGCCAGTGCAAGTGCAAAGCAAATGTTATTGGTATGTGTAATGCAAAAGAGTTCAGAGCCATTTTTCTTGTTATCTCTGGAAATAAAAAACACTTGATTTCTAAATGAAAAGTATAGTAAACTTGTTTGCTGAAGGCAGATTTTAAAAATGAATGAAATTAACTTGGAAAATTATTAATTTAATAATTCTATCAAACTACAGCTTGAAGCTTAGTTTAATCAACCCTTTAGAAGTTTCTTTATGGTATAGCTGCATTAGCTCACATAGTTCCATACTAATAAGGCACAGAAATAATGTAATTTGCTTACTGCATAGATGTTTCTTTTAGGAAATTAACACTTTTTCAAAATGTTTTATACTTAATGAGTTCTAAGCAAATCATTTCCATACTAGTTTTCTTAATAGAGCAAAATAAATGGATTTTTTTCTCCAAATATTCTGTGCTACAGGGTCCTTTGTGATAAATCTATCCATTTTTTTCTATTATATTTCTTTGAACTGTTCCTATGAAATGCAAAATAAGTCAACATAATTCCACAGATCATGCACATAGCTAGGGTTAGTTATCAAGGGCCACATAATTTTAATTTTGTAATTCAATGCCAAGCTGATTATAATAAACTGCTACCTTCTGTGTTATTTATCATTTTTTTACAAGACGTGCTTTTTTGTTTGTTACTCCCACAGGTATTTTTCAGAAATTAGATTTGATTATAGCAATTTATTACTTCCAGCATATTTGAGGGGAGCCACAGCCACATAAGGACAAAATTTATCAAGTGCCCAAAATACACAGTATATATAATACACTTTGAAATGTTGATGTATGGGAATATTATGCAAGGAGAATTTCCTGATAAAGTGAGCCTTGCATGGTAACTGTACATGTCTCAGACTATACGTGTCTCAAGAAAAAAAAAAAAAAGAAAGAAGAGAGATCTTTTTCTGCTTTGTTATTAACACAATTAGTAATCTATTCTTTTGTCAGTTAAACATGGTTGCAGGTTGTGTTAACAATATTCAAGTTTTTAATTTGTAATTCACTGATTTGTGAAAATTGACTTATTCATAATGTTGTGAGCATTTCTTTGTCTCTGCTTTCTTCTCATTGTAGCTGGAATTTCCAAAAGGAAATACAGAATAACAACAAATAAAGAAAATAGCTCTAAACAGACATAAACCCAAACCATTTCTATCCTCTTTCTGTGGAATGCAAAGTACCTGTTTTCCATATGGTAAAGAGGGTGCTAAGAGTCAAAAATAACCTCTGCAACCTCCTCTGTACATCCTAAAACCACTCTGTACATTCAGTAAAATGGATATCTGAACATTCTTAATTATATGTTCTTTGCATACATTTTGGGTTTGGTTCTTCCTCTGTCTGCAAAAACCTTTTTCTTAACTCAGTGGGAGTTTGGTGTACAAGAAATTCACAGTCTGGTTCTTACATATTTGATTGTCTACATGTTATTTTAAATATCTTCTCTCTTTGGTGGAAACAAAAATTATTTTTATTTCCTCTAAAAAGTAGCACAAAAATGTGTAAATCTGTGCTTTCTGCAAATTTATCTGTAAGTAAGGTGGGGGGCTTCTGTTACACAAGTGTTTGACTGTTAACAGGATAAAGACCTAATTCTTTCCAGACTGGATTCTCTTTTTAGTTTTCCAAACCAATTGTAAATAAACTTCTATATATTGGCACGTGCAGTAAACTTTAACAAAGAATTTGGATTTGTAAATTGTTTTTTAGAGTAATCAGTCTATTGCCCTTATATCTATTTAAACAAACACGATAATAGAAAAATGCAACTGTGGATGGCGGTGTTATGAAACATGAACTGTTAGAGCTAACACAACTGTTAAATCTTACTAATGATTCTATCACCAGTAAAATACATTAGCACCAATAATTTTATTAAAGTAGGTCATTCATCTAGAATAAAAAGGTAGAAGAATGTGAATTAAATGCCAAGCGTGCTAACTCCCCTGTACTTGTTAACATTGAATGTGATGCCCTGTAGGCCTTCCTCAGTATCGTTAGGAATAGATTACCTGTCAGGAATATGTATGGCATATTCAAATAAGCACTGCGCATATTTTTAAAACTGATATGATATGAATCCATGTAGACCAATTTTAATAGTTCAAAATGAGTCATAATTCTTGTTAACAATACAGTTATTTTTAAAATTTGCAGCAATAGTGGTCCTTTTTTATTTTCCTTATTGAAATTAAATGATATGCCTTAGGTGAGTCGTTCATCACTGTTAAAGGAACTTGCCTTCTCTTGGAGTTTTTGAGTTTTTATCCATAAGTATAATGCATTTCCTACCATTTTTTACTTTTATTTTTTCTACATATAAGCTGCTAAATGTATGTTTGTATGTTTTTGTACTTTTAAATTATAATATTTTGCTAGAAGATTGTTTTTTTTCTTTTTTCTGGGTGCAACAATTAAGTGATGGCTTCACAGGGAAGGATTTTCCCACTATAAGGAAAAATATATAACTGAATTTGCATTTTTCATATAATAATCTAGTTTGCTTTCTTGTAATGTACATTTTATAAACTAAAATAAAAATGCTATCCCTTGAGGCAGGGATAAAGAAGGCAATGACTTTGAAAACAAAGCTAATAAAACTACAGGATGAAGTATGAAGAAAACAGTTTGGATTTCAGTGTACTGTACGAGTTAACTAAATCATACATTTAGATAAAAATATTTCACTTTGAATTATGGAAAACATGTTCTGTTTTCAGTAAGATTTTTCAGTTAACTTTCAGCTAACAATAAACACTAACATAAATGTAAGCATTGTTCAAGCCAAAGTACAGTGTTAAGTAAGTCATCGTAATTAGTCTTGTGTTGTCCCAGAGTATGTTCAGTATTTTTAATATAGTATATAAAAAGCCAAGTGCTATTTCCTGTATATTGCATTTATACTAAATAGGGAGAATAGTTCATGTAAGCATTGTTTGTGCAACAGGTGTTCTTCCCAGGGACAAAGGTG
>VXAL01005148.1:107339-152223 GCA_013399475.1 Chauna torquata | reverse complement strand
GATGGAGAACTGGACAGGTTCCCCAGAGAGTTTGTGGAGTCTCCTTCCTTGGAGATCTTCAAAAGCCACTTGGACATGGTCCTGGGCAACCTACTCTGGTTGGATCAGATGACCTCCACAGGTCCCTTCCAACCCTAACCATTCTGTGATTCTGTGATTCTGTGATTTTTTTTTAGTTTTATTTTTTTTTAGAACACTATTAGATCATAATGTCTTATCACAGACAATCTATTTCCTAATAAGAACATATCATAGAATCATAGAATCACAGAACCATAAAATATCCTGAGTTGGAAGGGACCCACAAGGATCATTGAGGCCAACTCCTGGTTCTACACAGGACCAGCCAAAAATCAAACTATATGTCTGAGAGCATTATCCAAATGTCTCTTGAACTCCAGCAGGCTTGGTGCTGTGACCACTTCCCTGAGTAGCCTGTTCCACTGTATCCAATGCCCAACCACCCTCTCAGTGAAGAACCTTTTCCTAATTTCCAACCTGAACTTCCCCTGATGAAGCTTCATGCCATTCCCTTGGGTCCTATCACTGTCACTAGAGAGATCAGCACCTGCCCCTCCGCTCCCCTCGTGAGGAAGCTGTAAGCCATGATGAGGTCTCACCTCAGTCTCCTCTTCTCTAGGCCAAGCAAACCAAGTGACCTCAGACTCTTATGTCTTGCTCTCTAGACCCTTCACCATCTTCGTAGCTCTCCTTTGGATGCTCTCTAGCAGTTTTATGTCTTTCTTCTATTGCAGTGCCCCAAACTGCACACAATACTCGTAAAAAGATGCTGTCCGTAGAGCTTGTTTCATCTTTCCCCTTTTGCCAAAGGCAAAAGCAGAATAGTGAGTAAGAAAATGTGTCTTCACATAGATATGCCTAAGGCTTGGGGCGAGCCCTTTATTTTCAAACTGGGGAAGGGAATTTTCCATAATAATAAGAGAAATCTTATCACAACCTTACAAAAGGAAATGTTTTATCTTCACTTATTATAATTCCTCATATTTTTAGAACATAACAATTGAGTACATTTTTATGCAATGACAGCAACACTCATTTATTAAATAGAAGTTAAGGCTACAGAAATTACACATTTGCAATGTGCTTGCTTTAGAACATATCATTGAAAACATTGAGATAATGAGAATCAGAACAAAAAGAAATATGAGGTATAATCATTTAACGAACTCATGAGTCATTGGCTCATATTAGATATTTAAATATAGCAATCACATTGATACAGTGCCTGAATAGAAACTTGCAAACCATAGTGCATGAATGAGCTGTTACTATAAGATCTGTTTCAAACCAATGAAAAAGGAAGAGGATGGAACTTTTTTTTTTTTTTTTTAAAGGAAGCATTTATCATAACTTTATAAAAACAAAGTAGATTGTTCTAGAGTATATTTAAACAACTTCAAAATCACTAATTATTATTTTTCTAATTACTAAACCCTCCCCTCCCACCTACAAAATCCTGGGTAAGTAACAGTAATATCTCTGTTCCAAATTCTTCAAAAAAGTACTATGCATGTTGCTGACTTACAACAGGTTACTTCTTTTTTTTTTTTTTAGTATTATGAGCATTGAAAAAACTTTTTTTTACAGAATGTAATATTCATTAACACACATCTCAGAATTATTAGCAGTGGCTCTCTATTAAAACACTATTCAGTACTTACCTATATTCCAGAGTAGCTACTCTTAAGAAATTGCTTTTGTGTGCCATCAAAATTGCAGCTTTTTCAAAATGATTACCTGGTAGTGAGATGCTCATGTAGATGCACAGTTTAAATATATGGGGGAAATTTCCCAAATCCCTTTTTGCTTCACCAGAGAAATGCTATCTGCTGGTAGCAGATGCACAGTCTGCACAGACAAGAGAGGTTAGAAGAGATAGCATCATATCCTTCTTCCTCCTGTTAGGGAATGAGACTCTTGGTTACACAGTGAGAAAGAAGGATGTCTCTCGAGAAACTTACTGCTTATAAGGACTGAGTTGACTTTTGACAGTAGTGCTATTCCACGTGTCCAATAAGCTCTGCAACCTCTTTCACTTACAGCTTATGTTTTGCTGCCTGTGCTCAAAGCCAGCTCTAATATGGTACAGCTGTAACCTGGATCATCCTGTTGGGAGATGAACTGTAAGAAACCATTTCAGAGGTCTCCATCCTTTGCTCAGGAGATGTTTTTCAGGCTCAGGACCTGGCCCTTGTCTGAGCTGTGTTACAGGGCTCCTGTGCCTGCCCATGAACCTCACAGTGGACCCTGCCGGGCAAATTTAAAACCCTGGCTTGACTTTGGACCTTTATCAGCATTTTGGGTTCATTTGATTATGTGGACTCTTGGCTAAACCTGGTTACTTTTACTAGAATTGCTCTGCTCAGAGGCTGTCAAGGGGATGAAGCTCCCCAAGCAGATGTGGAAGGAGCTGTGGAGATTACTGATGTGCCTGGGGTCTGACATGGAGCTCTGCCTTAGACTCGAGGAATAGCTTGAATAACATATTTAGAAAACCAGAGAATTTAACATTCAACAATTTTCAGAAGAAACCTTTACTGCAGATAAAGATTAACAATTTGTTAATTGATTTCCTTCCTTTACTATACTATGTATTAAAATTATCGCTGTCTTTTATTAAATACTTTTATAAGTCAGTGAATATGTCTGTCACAAAGCAGAAAATGTGGGTTGTTATTATTATTATTATTATTTAATTGGGAGATAGAACAAGGGAATATGTTTATTCCTTCCATGTTGGCAATCATTAGATTATATTATGGAGTGCATTATATTCAGTTTAGTTACTCAATATTTAAATTAGATGACAAAATATGCATTTCAAAAATGCTACATTTAGGTGCAAAAATGTCCCCTGTGAAACACAAATTTCAGTCCTCAAAAAAGGAACAACAGCACCCCTACATCAGACCTTAAGTCAGTCATTAAATATGACTGTTAGCAAAGCACACAGATAATCCAAAGGAGCTCTGATCTTTGATGCACAAATATACCATCCCTTTTGCTTCATATGTAGTATTAGAAATAATCACTATAAATACTAATCACTGTTGCTTACTGTATATGAGTGATATAAATCAGATTAACTGGGTGCTCTATTAAAAGGTTAACTCATTATCTTTGATTAGATAGTGACATATAGAATATATTCATTATTTACATTTGCTTCCTATATTCTAAAAATATAATTACTATATGGTTTCATGCCATGAATACCTGGTAAATATTGTCTATGCTTGCAATATTGACATAACTCAAAGTGCATGAATATTGATCACTCTTAACCTGTTTATCAATGTATTTGAAAGGTGTTTGCTTGTTTTTTTTTTTAAGTGATAAGAGTGCTAGCCTGTAACATGCACACACACACACACTAAGAAAGACTGCATTTTATTTTTCTATTCTTATTTTAATCTCATGCAAAGATCTGGGAAAAATAGTACTTTTTCCTGCTGTTCCTTCTATTGTCTGCAATTGTTATAAATTGAAACTGAAATACTGAATGTTCACAAATAAACTTATAAAATGATCAGAAGTGACAGTTAAATGAACTGACAGATTTCATTTGCAAGGGTATTTGCAATTCCAATTTTGTCTTATTCATGTGAATTCACCTAGTTGTGAAGACAAAAGAATTCTTCTTTGAGAGATTCACTTCTGGAACGGTACTTAAGGCTCTTCTATGGATGCTTTGCAAGAGTAATTATCTCGGTATTTTTGAAGATCCAGTTAAACCTCTTCTGTTGATGGTTCTGTTTAGAGTTTAGCTTTTATCATTCTCCCCTGTAATGAGGTACAAGGGGTTTTAGCCAAATACAAACTGATAATAATTTTGTATGGATTTTCAAGCTGCAAGAAAAACATTAGGAGCACTCTTATTTACTCCTTGCATATCCAGTACTAGAAACATATGTGATCTTTCCATTTGATTGTGTAGTTATTGATTTTTCATGAAAGCAATCACATAATGCTGTGTCTCAGATTGTTGCTTCCATCTTAGCCTCAAATGGATTGAATATTTAAAAACAAACAAACAAACAAAAAACAAATAAAAACAAACAAACAAAACCCACAAATTATTTTGGGGATAGTGCAGCTCTACACAATTCCTAACTACACTAAAACTGGGTTTTGCCATTCTAAAATGCTAATATCAACCTGAACTGAAAATTGCCAGTTTACCTATTGTCTTTACTCAATGAAGGATAGAGTCCTTTAAATGGAAATTCAGAAAAAGAGCCTAAATTGGTATTCACTCTTAAGGGGCCTAATGCCACTGTTTTCAGAGAGACTATAAGATCCACTTCATTAGAATGAGTACAAATAGCATCTCAGAGTCTTGATTAGAACCTATTGCAGGATCTGGTTTTCGTTTAAACAAACATTTAAACCTGCTAAGGTCAAACAAAGAAACACAAAAAAATTCTTCAGATAAACTTTGATGAATTCATGAGGAAACCAATTCACAGATTAAGATCTCAGTTTAGATTTGTAAGCATATAATGCTAACTATGAGTTGGATATCAAAGCTCCTCTTATAGACAATAGAGATATCAATATACCCTCTGGATATTTCTTCAGTTCCCCAGTTTTAGGTGTCTCAAGTGGTCTGAAGAGCTCCATGAACTCTTCTATTGGTTATAGCTCCTGTATTGGCTTCATCTCCGCTGACTGGACTCACTGCAATGAGGAGTCGAACCCCATGAGTAGAAACTTAACATTAAGTCTCTTAACCTGGGCCTGAATTTTGTCCATCCATTGCAATCACACAGCAGGCTAGGGTGTTTTCACAGCTTTTTAAAATTTATTTACTTTTAACACTTCAGCCTTCATTTTAACTATTCTTATTGTGTCCCTTTAGACATTTTTCACATACAAATCTATTATCATTTGTTCTGATTCTTTCGTATTTGATTTTGATTTATTTGATTTCATTTGTTTATAGATTGCTATATCTGTTCTTAAACTTTATTCCCTCTACCTCCGTGATCCTGTGTCTTGACACGGTGTTATAGTGTTCTCTTCAATTCTCTTTCTTTACTCTCCGTGGAAAATAAGCCTGTTAGAACTTGTTTAGAAGAAGATGACTAGTTTCTCCCAGTTCAGTCTGTTGACCATTTCATCTGTCTCTCTCTCTGTAACTCATTTATTTTTAACTGTACTGGTAATTATATTATTGTAATTATGACAATTATGTTATTGCATTGTAACATTATAGTACATTACAATGCAGTATCAGTAAGTCAGCGCTACAACTCTGTCCTGCAGTGTGGTTTTCCAATTTTTGTTGCATACATGCCAATGGTTGAATTGAAAGTGTATACAGGAAAGGATATGGGGATGCAGTGGTGGCTGTGTTTTCACCCAGTGGGCTGGTGTCTGGAGATTAGTAGCGTGTTGAAAATAGATGTATATTTTTTCTCCACTGGGTAATTATACTGAATCGTAATATAAGGTGTTTGTACCTTTGTGAATTAGAAGGAGTAAACAATAAAGAATAAAGGAATAGTCTAGGAAAATCATCATCTAAACCAACAATCATTTTTATGAAGGAGATCCATAGCGTTGGGGAAGATGGAGTCAGATGCCTACTCTTTTGCCTTTTATAAATGCCCAGTGACTTAAATATAGGATCAAATGTATTTTCTTTACAGGGTAGAGACAAACCACAGAGGGAAGCATAGCTGTCAACAAAGATGAAACTCCTAGAGGAAAGAGGATGCAAGCTACAGAGAAATAAAATGTGTGGGAAAATCCACATACTAGGCCACTTTGTATTAGAAAATTAAGGAAAAAATAAAGACAAGATGGTAACATAACATAGGTTTTGAAAACATGTATTTCTCAGACAAGTTTATCTAACACTTTTGTAAGTTATTGCATATTAAAAAAGCTTTTGTTTTTTGTTTTTTTGTTTTTTGTTTATTATTTTCACTTAGCATTTTAATATATATACTATGGCAATTAAGGTTCCCAATCTGCCTAGTAGACTGGTAATGTGACTTTGACTGTAGTGGTCAGAATCCTACAGATAGCATCCTGCTGTGGAATTGACCAGCAAGTAGAAGCGGCCCAGGAAATCTGTTAAATTAATTCCCCACTACAAGATCCTCAGGACAAATACTGGCTCCCTAGTACAAGAAAAATAAGAAGCAAGTCCAGCGAAGGGCCACAAAGATTATTGAAGGACTGAAGTATCTTTCAGGTAAGGAGAGACTGACAGCTGGAGATGTTCAGCCTGGAGAATAGAAGAGTCAGGGGAATCTTATTCATGTATATATATACATATAAGATGGGTGATAGTGAAGAAGATGGAGCCAGATGTTCCTCAGTGGTGCTCAGGGTTCTGATTTTTCTGTAATTCTGTTACAAAATTAATTCTTCAGTATTATTCCATAATTTCTGAATAGTGAACAAAGGGTTAGTGCACAGACTGATAATGTCTCAAGTTTACGTAGCATAAATTGTTCACTTGACAGTGCAATTAATCACTTGGGTTGCTGAACTTATAAATCATCGAGTACTTTCCACCTATAAAATATTTTTTTAAAGAACAATTTACTTGTTTTAATAATATGTTAGCATTTTACAAAAAAAAAGTATACATTACTTTACATGCTGGGACTACAAGTGTCAGCAAAGATAGTACTCTCTATATCACAATTACATTAGTATATTTGGAATATCATGTATGCAATCATTAGTCTAATTATGATGTTAAAATAGCATCAGAAATGAATTTAATAATTTCTAATAAAATCAAGAAGAAGAAGAAGAATCTGAGGAGAACTTTGATAGAATGACAGAACTACTCTCTAATGGTTTTCAATAAAGCATGAAAATACCTACAATGGAACATTTCCACTCATCTCTGTTCAGTGACACAGAAGACATAGTTGGCAGCATTTGTGTGTATGTGTACCTTTTTCATGTCAGTATTGTAGAAACTGAGAATAGATCTAGTGTTGTATCCTTTGTTTTCCTCTGACCTTCTTGCAGTAGGGTCGTTATGCTGTTTCAGTCCTTTCCAGACATTGTTGTTCAAACTTGGTCATTTGAAGTCTATGATGGTTTAAATTTGGCGAGTTGGTTGATTCTATNATTTAAAATAAGAAATATTTCTTAACAATTTTTCAGCCCCACAGGAAGAAACATGGTTCCATAACCATGAAAACTCAACAGATTTCATAAGTTATTTTTTCCATTGAAAGTACTAAGCAAACATTGTAATTCAAAATTTGAACTATCAGGGTATCATCAGAAAAACAGAAAAACCCTTCTAAGCAAAAGTAAAATACACATTTTTTTATATTCTTTTTTCATGGTCCTTGGTGGTGGTCGATGATTCTGACAAGTTGTGAGTCTACATATTTAGCATAGCTTTCAAGCTGTTATACAACAGTGGTTTCCTGATATTTTTGAATATTTTTGATACTTTTTGATTTTTTTTGATATTTTTAAATTCATATTTCAATGATGTTATCTGGAGATTTTGCTATCTTGCATATCTGTAGATAAATGACAGCTTGAAAATTTTGAGCCATCTTGTTTAAAACCACTAAATATTATATAGTTAACTGACAGGAAAAAAAAAAAAAACTGTTTTAGTGGATTATTAAGTGGATAAGTCACTGTATGTCAATAAAAGATATAAAGCAAAATTTATCTAGAGCAGTGTATTGGGTTTACGTGGTAACGGTTTGGCAGCAGGGGGGCCACAGGGGTGGCTTCTGTGAGAAGATTCCAGAAGCTGCCCCATGTCAGATAAGAGCCAGCTCCAGCCGGCTCCAAAAGGGACGCACCGCTGGCCAGACCTGAACCAATGAGCGATGTTGTTTGCGCCTCTGTGAGAGCAGATTTAAGAAGGGGAAAAAACTGCTGCGCAACAGCAGCTGGGAGTGAGAGGAGTGAGGAACAGCCCTGCAGACACCAAGGTCAGTGAAGAAGGAGGGGGAGGAGGTGCTCCAGGCGCCGGAGCAGAAGTTCCCCTGCGGCCCGTGGTGAGGACCATGGTGGAGCAGGCTGTCCCCCTGCAGCCCATGGTGTACCACGGCGGAGCAGATCTCCACGCTGCAGCCCGTGGAGGAGCCCACGGTGGAGCAGGTGGATCTGGCCTGAAGGAGGCTGCAGCCCATGGAGAGCCCCCGCAGGAGCAGGCTCCGGGCCGGACCTGTAGCCCGTGGAGAGGAGCCCACGCAGGAGCAGGTGATCCGGTGGGAGCTGCCACCCGTGGGGGACCCATGCTGGAGCAGTTTGCTCCTGAAGGATGGACCCCGTGGTACGGACCCATATTGGAGCAGCTCTTGAAGAGCTGCAGCCTGTGGGAAGCCCACGCAGGGCTTCCCGTTTGGGAAGGACGGCATCCCGTGGGAGGGACCCCACACTGGAGCAGGGGAACAGAGAGTGTCCATGTAGGATCGGCAGAGACGAAGCGATATGGGCTGACCGCAACCCCCATTCCCCGTTCCCCTGCACCGCTCGGGGGGAGGAGGTAGAAGAGGGTGGATGGGAGGAAGGTGTTTTTAGTTGGCTTTTAGTTTCTCACTGCTCTAGTTTGCTAGTTATAGTAATAAATTATACTAATCTCCCTATGTTGAGTCTGTTTTGCCCGTGACGATAATTAGTGAGTAACCTGCTTGTCCTTATCTCAACCCTTAAGCCCTTGTCCATCATATTTTCTCCCCCTGTTCTTTTGAGGAGGGGGAGTGAGTGAGCGGTTGTGGTGGAGGTCGGCTGTTTAGCTGGGTAAAACCACCACAAGCAGTGGCATAAAGGATGTAGATGAGAGAAGACAGTAAGTACACATTATTCAGTTAACTGTCTTTCATATCATGAATTCATAGTCACCGCAGTCAGAGCTTCAAATAGGTCATTTTGTGTCATCTTACCTCACAATGAATGATTTTTACTGTATATTCACTCCTATTCTTCATAGTTTATTCTGAAATGCTCCAAGTGATGGAATTCCCGCTATTTTTTCCTGGGAGCATACTTAATACAAGCATATCCTACCCACAGATCTCATTGTCAACAATTTTTTCTTGATGCCATTAAAACAAAATAATCCTTAAAATTACTTTCAGCAATATTCCTTCCACATTCTTAAATTAATTTCTCCTTCAGTTTGTGCATCATTCTGTTATGTATATGTTGTCCTCATACTAAGCCATCTCATAAATGTCTATGCCTATTTAGATCTTCACTCTTTCATCAGTCATTTTAAAAAGCTAATCCACAATTTTTTCCTGAAATCTCCTCCAGGTTGTCAGTCTACAGGAAACAGTGTAGTGTTTAGGGATGGAACAGGTGCAAGACATCTGGTAAGCACAGTATAAATATTTTTGTTTGCTTAACTTTATAATCAGTTCATATTTTTATATAATATATTAGACTTAGTCTGTCTCCATAAAGCTGCCAAGACATGGTTCACTGTGTTACAGTTTCTTTAATTTTCTGAGATGCGGATTACTTCCCTCCCTGCATTAATTTGAGTGTTCTCTAGTCAATCTTACTTAAAGTAGTCTTCAGTCATATTTTTAATACTGCTGGAACTGGTTATTTATCTTTCTTGAACATGTTCCAGCTCTTAGTATAGCATCATCTATGAATTCTGTTTATGCAGTGTCCTGTATATCTTCCAGAACATTAATAGGGATATTAAATAAGATTGGGCCTGAGATAAATTTCCCTTGTACCTCACCAGCACATCTATCCAATACAAAAGTAATAATTTACCATTTGTCGTAACATTTTCTTTTATTAAAAAAATCCTTATCAAGATATTAACTCATGATATTGCTCATATTTGAGATCGTTATTGTAAATAAAACTTCACAGCATGACTGAAATCAATACATATTACATGTAAGTTTTCTCTTTATTCATTAATGTGCAAGTTTCAAAAAAGCAATAGCATTTTGTCTGTCAAAAACTCTTCATTCACAGATATATTATTGCTCCTAAGTCTGATTCCCTTTAATGTCTGTTCAGTTAATTTTATTTTTTGACTGCTTATAATATAGATTTTAGTGTTAATCAGTGTAACTGTTCTCAGTGGAACCAGTTGAGATAAAAGGGAACTTCTCCCAAACTGTTATTCAGATAACTCAATGTCATCAGTTTAATTTTGAAATTGTCCTTGCATTTTATTTGTAAGAAACAAGTTAAAGTAGGCTTGACTTTATTCAGATCATATATATATGATATACACAGATATACTTTTTTTCCATTCTTTTTAAATGGATTTCTGAATTAATTTGCTGTTGATACTTGCTTGCTTATTTGAACTGATCAAATTAACTTTTTAAACTGGTTAATTTTGTTTACAAATCTGAAAAATATGTTTCAGGATTTCTTCTTTAGAAGAAACAATCAGTTTAAACAGAATATTTCAATTTATTATCCTTGTCTTAAGCTCTTTTCTTCCTTGAGATCCCTGAAGTAATTTTAATTTCTATTAACTCTTCTTTTACTGACACTCTTTTAATTTTGACTATCATTACCAGCAATCTTCAAACAGTTGTCATGTCTTGTTGTTATGTTATAACATGGCTATGTTATAATTTATCATAATACCACATCATACTTTAACCTGATAATGTAACATTCTGCTTGTTTGCATGAATGACTAGATTTGCTGATCAACATCTTCAAAATAAGATGCTTTTCAGATTATTTGCTCTTTTTATAAGGGGTCTTTGTTTGTGATCAAGAACTGGACTGCAATCCTCCTTCAAGCTTGTAGGTTTTTTCCTTGAATCAACTACTACTTTTGTATTGTTTATCTATTTTAAACATCTCCAGCTACACATTTTTCTCATTCTGCCTCACAGAGTTCATATTCCTTTATGATCCAACTTTTCCAGTTCTCTTGCACGCACACTTTGAGTCATTTTCTCAGAGGGAAACTTCCTGTTCAACTAGCATATCCACTTGATCAAGTCTAAGTTCCTTTCTGTCTTTGTTTAACAGAGTTCACCTGCCTTTCAAGATTTCTTGCTTTTTAGTCTACATCAAAGACAGAAAACTTTGTAGGTAGAAGCTACGGCTTCTGAGAGGTAGGATTTTGTAATAATTATTATTTTTAATTATTCCAGTCCTACTCTTTATTTGCTCTGGGACTTTGTATAAGTCACTTAAAATAATTTTGTCAAATTTTTTTTGGTCAAAATTAAAGAGTTATTAATTTATTTATTTTAAATTGCAGAGTTCACATTTTGAGTTTTGAAACCCTATTTTTTAAGGATCACTACTCAGCTTATTTCAAATAGGATGTGTAAAATTAAATTATAACGTCTTCAAAATTAGGGTACTTTACATGAATCAGCTGAAGATAATAATATCTAAAATCAGTCATTAGAGTTGTTTCCAGTTGTGTAACTTCATTGTCGATGGTGTAAGTCACATGATATGTGTTTTACTTGCAACCTCACAGGAGATGATCTTTTCAGAAAAGTTTTCTCTCCAAAACCAGAGACAATGTCAACTCAGTGTAACACACAAGACAATTAGCATTCTCAAGATGATAATCTTAAGATGAGAGTCTCAAGATGAATTTTTGCACCACGTCTTGTTGTGGAATCATACTCAAATTAATCTAAATCTGGAAGGGTTTAGCATTTCCCAAGGAAAAATAGCAACAAAGCCAGATTAGGTAATTTCTTTAAAGTGAAAAAATCAACATTGCTGGCTTTGCCCAATATTTAGCTCCCATAGGAAAAAAAGCTATGTATTTTATATAGGAATATCAGTGCTTAAGTTTGAATTTCCATATATCTATGACAAAAACTAATTACTCAAGAACTAAAATATTTTCAGAAAACATGGTGTATTGGGTTTATGTGGTAAAGGTTTGGTAGCAGGGGGGCCACAGGGGTGGCTTCTGTGAGAAGATTCCAGAAGCTGCCCCGTGTCAGATCAGAGCCAGCTCCAGTCGGCTCTAAAAGGGACGCACTGCTGGCCAGACCTGAACCAATGAGCGATGTTGTTNCGGGGGGTTGTAGTGGAGGTCGCCTCTTTAGCCGGGTAAAACCACCACACATGGATTTCTTGACTTTCTTTAGACAAGTGCCATGTTCCATTCCACACAAAATATAACTGGGTTTTCACACTTTTTGGAACAGAATTACCCACTGATACAAATGAATCCTTCTAGGTACAGTGGTGCAGTTAGTTTCATTAGGCTTATTTTAAGACTATATGCTAAGAACAGTGTCCTTAAGTGCCAAGTAAGAATTCTTGAGAATATCTTGAGCAGAGCCCTCAACTGTAAGCGCTTTATCTAGCACTCTTAAAACAATATTCAATGACAGCTAATTCAAGTAAAAAAATATCATCTAAATATCTGTAGGAAGGAGAAGTATTTTTCAAATGAGCATGAAAAAGGTCAGAGCAAATGTATGCAGACTTGAAGGAAAGTTCAGCAGAACTGCCTGCTGTATTCATCTAAGTTTTATTAGCAGATCTTCAATAGGTATCTCTGTTTTAGATCTGAGCTCCTGTTTTTCTTAGCTGTCACTATCTTGTGATCTTATCTCATTCATTCTGTTTTTTTGGGGATTTTGCAAACAGTGTGCTGTCGCCGGATCCGGACGGCCGAAATCATGACAAACACCAATATGGTTAAATCATGCTTCCTTTATTACCTGAATAGATACATTTTTATAGCAAGTAACGGCGAGTATAGCACACAGATACAGTTCCCCATTGGTTGATTTTTACTGAACAACAACTTTTAGACCCAGCCCTTTGAAGTTAGCGACTTCGGCCTTGCCATTATCAGTTCCTGGTTTTGCATCAGGGAGGCGCATTTTTCTCAGCCTGCAAAACTACCCAGGTTCCTTCTTTTTGCAGTTCAAGGCTAGTTCAACATCACAGCTGTTGACATCTTTCTTAATCATCTGGCTTGCTCACTTGCCATATATCATGTCCTCCTTGCTGCTTCAAGAAATCCTCAACAGTGTGTCAATATGGACTTGGATATTTTACTGCTGTAACTGAACTTTCTGTATGAATTTAAAGGATTGTAGACATGTCCAAGTACTGCAAATACTAGTAATCCCAGTTTTTGCTAGGTGTGGACTTTTATGAAGCACTCTTGAAATGTAAATAAGAAACAGAATTTTCTGTTATGCTTAGGCAAAATTGTAGATGGAGGTAATTCTGGACCTATGAAGAGTAAAAGAGGATTTTTTGTCCTTGAAATATAAGATCACACGTATTCTGTGTCTTTGTGGAAGATCTAAATAAACATTATTAAATCAAGCCATGTTTACAACTATTATTAGTATAATCTTCCTCTTCCAGAATGCAACAGAGCTGAACTCAACTCTTCTAGTTCTCTAAAATATTTAAGATTTCCTTAAAATATCATCAGACCAGTACTTCTAATTCTTTCTTTAAAAACAAGCGCAAACTTCACTTTGAAAAGAGTAAAATCACTTGCGCAAGATATGTAGGTTTAATAGTCGTTCAAGAAGAGGGGCCCAGTAGTCATATAGAATCATAGAATGGTTTGGGTTGGAAGAGACCTTAAAGACCATCTAGTTCCAAACCCCTTGCCATGGACAGGAACACTTTCCACAAGACCAGGTTGCTCAAAGCCCCATCCAACCTGGTCTCACACACTTCCAGGGATGGGGCATCCACAACTTCTCTGGGAAACATGTTCCAATGCCTCACCACCCTCATCACAGAGAATTTCTTCCTAATGTCTTATCTAAAACTACCTTCCTTTAGTTTAAAGTCATTACCGCTTGTCCTGTTATTACATTCCCTAATAAAGAGTCTTTCCCCTTCCTTCTTGTAGGCTCCCTTTAGGTACTGGAAGGCTGCTATAAGGTCTCCCCGGAGCCTGCTCTTCTCCAGGCTGAACAACCACAATTCTCTCAGCCTGTCTTCCTAGGAGAGGTGTTCCAGCCCTCTGATCATGTTTGTGGCTCTCCTCTGGTCTCACTCCAACAGGTCCATGTCTTTCTTATGTTGGGGGCCCCAGAGCTGAACACAGTACTCCAGGTGGGATCTCACAAGAGCAGAGTAGAGGGGGAGAATCACCTCCCTTGACCTGCTGGCCACTCTTCTTTAAATGCAGCCCGGGATACAGTTGGCTTTCTGGGTTGCAAGTGCACATGCTGGCTTATGTTGAGTTTTTCATCAACCAACATACCCAAGTCCTGCTCCTCAGGTCTGCTCTCGGTGCATTGTCTGCCCAGCCTGTATTTGTGTTTGGAATTGCCCCGACGCAGGTGCAATTTTTTCACTTTCCTTGTTTCAGTACAAATTCTAATCTGTTCAGTAAGGCCAGTTAAGACTGCTAACTTGGCCATAAGCTATTGACTTTTGTTCTGCTTTTTATTTCTCTAATTGTTTGGCTTAATTAAATCAGACAGATGAGAGCTGGAGTTGGTGCAAAAGAAGAAAATAGGATATGCTCAGGAGCAGAAGTTAGTAGAGACTCCTGGAGGAATGAGCAGGACCTTACTCTTGGGAATCAAGAAGCTGGCCCAAGCTATGTGCAACTTTATCCCAAAGATAACTGAGACATTCCTTAGACAACTTTTCTTTTGTCTCTTAACAGAGAAACTTCTTCTATACAGTTAGTAGTGACTTCCTAAACTCAGGAGCTCTCAGAGTTAATGGTTAAGTCTACATAAACATAAGATTATGGTCAACAGGATCTTTGATAACCTAAACTTTTCAGCTGGTTCTTTTCAGTTCAGTGAATTCCATTCTAACATTACCTCTTATGTGACTTCAATGAAATGTTCTAATTTGATCCTCTTTCTCTGATTTCTTTCAGTACTGATGTATTAGAGATATTTAACTTGCAATCCCATCAATGGGTGACAAGTTGAGTGTAAACAAGGTTTTAAAATGAAAATAGGCACACTGATATGAGGAATAATGAAATGGCAGATGGGTAATATTTTGTTCATGTTTCACAAACTTGTTTAGACCATTCCTCTATCACATGAAATAGGTGATGCAATGATAAAAAAAATCATGTGCTGTAACAGTGATACATTGGAACACTTTACTCCTTTAAAAAAAAATAAGAATTTTTTCTTTAAAAGAAAAATATATATATATACAGAAAGAAATGAAGGTTATCAACCACTGGCATAAATAATATGTTGCGCTGCATAGTAGTTATTTTTGTGTAATAAGGATGGTATTTATTTCACTACTCTTCTACTGAAAGTCATTCAGAGACTTACGATTTCTTCAGTTCTAGAGGAGCTTCACATGTAGCACAGCAAGCTCGAGCTGATGGATCTAGAATCTGAAGATGGTCTGAGAACTTTAATAACTGTACTAATTTCAGATGTGTATTGTAAGATAAAGAATTTTAAATTCAACAATTGCAATGTAACTGCTACATTAAAAAAAAAAAGAGAGAGAGAGAGAGAGAGAGAAGATCCATAACTAAATAACATTTAGTTTGCTGAAATGTATATATATTCACTGTCTTTACTTTTTCAACATACCGGTGTTGTCTATACATTACTAAATCAATGAAATGTGTTGGGTAAACCCCATTTCTATCCTAATTTTTTTTAGGTATTCAGTTTAATAGTTTTTATTGTTATTAAAAACCTGTATAGCTAATATTTTGGTGTACATGCTGTAAATGATATAAATTTGATATAAATGACCAATTCACTGCTCCTAGAGAATGATAGATTGTGATGTGCTGTTTAGCAATGTTCCTCTGGTACCAAAATGGAGGGTCTAAAAGGCTGTAGTTGAGGTAAAATATTATTGTATAAAGAATAAAATAAATCAAAATAGTAAATAAAAATGTTTCTAAACACTTTTAGAGTTTAAGAAAGTATTGATTCCTTTTTTTTTTGGTTAAAATTTCATGGCCTGGACCCATCTCATTATGTGTCTAAAAAAAATACACCAAACCTTCATATTCATTATCCTACTTCAAAAGCTAATGCCATAAAATTGGGAATGTGCCTTTTGAGACATACTGAAACAGAACAAGAACTAATAGGGTGAAGTGAGACGGAAACTATTTTGCAAGATTTTCCAAGAATTCCTAATATGCAATAGTATATTCCATGTTTGAAATTCAGTGCTGTAATCATATTCAGAACGCAAAATACTTTAAGTTGCTTATTCAGAATATGCATCACAGGGTTAATTATATTTATCTGGATTATTCTCATCTTTTGATTTGTTTTCATCTTATCCCATTTAGAGACTGGAGAAAAGGAAGTCTCTATTCCTGTCTGTGGAAGATATGAGCATTTTAAATTTTCAAAGCATAAAGCAGTCAACTAAGAAGTTGTTTTAGATTAAATCCAGTAGGCAGCTCAGCACTATCCAGCTGCTCACTCACTCCTCCCACTGTGGGAAGGGGGAAAGAATCAGAAGGGCAAAAGTGAGAAAACTTGTGGATTGAGATAAAGACAGTTTAATAGGTAAAGCAAAAGCTATGCTCACAAGCAAAGCAAAAGAAGGAATTTGTTCCCAGTGGTAGGCAAATGTTCAGCCATTTCCAGGAAAGGAGGGCTCCATCATGTGTAACGATTACTTGGGAAAACAAGCACCAAAACTCCAAATGTCCCCCCTGCTCCTTCTTTCCCACAGCTTTTATTTCTGAGCATGACATTATATGGTATGGAATATCCATTTGGTGGGATCCTTTTGGGGTCAGCTGTCCTGGCTGTGCCCATTTCTAGCTTCTTGTGTACCCCCAGCTTCCTCACTGGCAGGGCAACATGAGAAACAGAAGGCCTTGGCTCTGTGTAAGCACAGCTCAGCAATGGCTAAAATATCCAGATGTGACAGTAACTGTTTTGGTCACAAATCCAAAACACAGCTCTACATAGGTTTCTCTTAAGAAAGTTAATTCCATCCCAGCCAAAAAGAGTACAGAAGTAATAAGTAAGCAATAACAATAAAAGTAATAAGAAAACAATAAACAAATTAATTTTGTTAAATTTTTCTATAGGTGTGAGGTCTTTATACTTTTTGAAGTAATAAAATTTTGGTATAGAATACCAAACTACTTTCAAGGAATTGAAATGGAGCCATTCAACTTTATGCATCTAGTTACTCATCTGCCCTACATACATTAATAGAGCTTGCCAATAGTCTGAGGAACTACTCTAACTTTATCTTTGTGGTTGTTCCTATGTAAATCCTATTTGCAATAATAGTTTAATCTGACGTTTAAGAGAACATTTGAAATTTCCCATTGATTTTTGCTGTTCTGTGTTGCTTTGAAATTATCTATTTGCAGGGGTTTTCACACAAATCCTGTTAATGTTTAAATTTACTTAACATATGTTATTTGGACCTCGGATTAAGAGAAATTTGGAATTCTTCAGTCCTTGCTATGAGAATTGTAAACATAAACTTTACTTCAGTTATCTAAATACAATTATAGGGAGAATGATTTATTACTTTTTGAGTACATTGCTTGATATGATAAATTATTTGCAAAGCATATATTTTGCAATAATAGATTTCCAAATACATGTAATTATATGCAGCCTATATGTGGAGCTGGTATTGTAAGCCAAGTGTGTGTGGCAGTGTGGTACGCATGTGTGCAGGTCTGTGTTTTTATGAAAGGTTTTCACTTTGCTTGCCTGTGAACACAAAAGTTTAGGTGATGGACGCTTCCATATAGGGCCTTAGGCAAGTAAGCACAAAAAAGGAAGGACATGATAATTTTGATGTGGAGACAAATATGTTTTTAGACTAACAAATTATTAGGTTATAAATAAATAAATAAATAGAAAGCTCTGAAACACCAGCAAGCAAGTAACTTTTACCAAGATTTAGCGGATATTATTTTCTTCTGAGTCCCTTTCATCTTCTCACATCTGCCAAATTTTTCTGACTGTGTTAGAGGGCAGCTATATTATTCTACTTGACAAAAGTGATTTAGGCAGAGTGTTTTGAAAACAATAAACAAATTGATTTTGTTAGATTTTTCTAAAGGTATGAGGTCTTTACACTTTTTGGAGTAATACAATTCTGGTATATAATACCAAACTACTTTCAAGGAATTGAAATGGAGCCATTCAACTTTTCATTATTTTATGCATCTAGTTACTCATCTGCCCTATGTACAACTGGAGGATTTAGTGTTACTTTGCAGAATTCTGTTCCTGCATTTGCAACTTTTGAAACTTCAGAAAGAATCTCATAGTGCTGATATTTCTGCTTGGTTCACTAAAGTAGTGTTCATGGACTCCACAGCCTGTGAAATCCATCAATAGCTGACAAGTTCATTGTCCTGCACTGTGCTCATATTTCATTTCAGGTAAAATTCTTACTTTAGTTAACATCTACTTTTCTTGTTTGAACTCCTTATGCTGAGGTGAACAAGATGGCACTAGTCCCTGAAAGATGTGTGAGGATTTAACACAAATGCAGGCCCAAAATGAAGCATCTAAGTGTTTCTTACAATTATACTGTGTACATAATAATAGGGCTTTAAATGAATCAGTATATTAACGGACTCAAAAGCACTAAACAGATTATTTTAAAACTTAATATCAGAGTATGAGTTTAGAAGAAGTGTTACTTTCATAATTTCTTTTTCCATTCTGCTAACAATAAGTGAAAATATCAAGCCAATTTAAACCAAAGTTAGATTTTTTTTATTTTTTTTTTTTTTTAATTCATCTGAGAGCTTCTAAGGAATCTGTAAAGTCACAAGAAGAATATTTTGCCATTATAAATTTCAGTAAATCTGGGTAAAACAATTTAAGTAAAAACAGCACTAGATCTACATCTATATACTGTTATTTTGAAACGCTGGTACTTAAAATAATTCAATGTGTATGTCATTGTAGGTATTCCCAGCATGTCCATCAACTACTGTTTGTTATGTTAGAGTATTTAAGAAACTACATAAGAGATTAAGCAGCTTTTTCTCTTGACTTTGTTGTATTTCCAGTTGGTTAATCTTTGTCTATAGATGGCAACGTTATCTTTCATCCTTGGAGGTCAAATACTTCTTATTAAATGCATGGTCCATAGGGTACCAGATTTACCATATAACTCTAATGAACTGAATACAGGAAATTTTCTTGGTTATGAACTGGAGATCAACAGTAGAAGCAAATAGAGATTCTTCTAATTTACATTCTGGGGACATTTTTCTTACTATTCTCAGGACTTTAGAAAGATCCTCTATAAATTCACTTTCTGCTTATTAACAAGTTTTCATCATCAACATAGAATAAAAAGCCTTATGCATATACACATAAATGTATAAAATATTAAAAAGTGCCATGTAAAATAAAAGGACTTTAGAACATTTTTATGTATGTAGAACCTTCTTCTATTGTCTAGTTTTATACTACATTCAAAATCTGTCTACAAAATATACATAAATATATTTTAAGCAAATTGGAAACTGTCTGAACATAGAGATTATGTTATAAATTTATCATTATCATTNAAATAATCTGTAATCATATATTCCAGTCTGAATGTGATAAAAAAGAATACAGGTATTGTTTTGGCTAGTGTCAAAAACTGCGTCAAGTGCTTCTAGAAAGAATCAAAACCAGAACCACTAAACTATATGAAGGCAGCTAACCATGTAATAAGAACCCCATTTACAAGATGAGACAGAGACCTGTGCATATATACCAGGTAAACATTAATTCTACTTACTGTGCTGGTAGTCATTAGTAGTGGGCCATATTTAGTGAGCATAGCAATGTACGTCAACACATACTAAAAGTTTCAGAGAAAAACAAAATGTGGCAGTTAATTTTTCAAAGGTGGGAGTAAGTTTCAGATCCCAAATCAAACATATCTCACTTGAGTCTAAGTTATTCTTTGGTTTAAACATTCCAAAAATTATCTTATGTAAAGGGCTTCTGCTAAATGGGTCATTTTCTTAGTCTAATCTAAAATTGTCTTCTATATAATGTTGCCTACAGGTAAAAATCCATGTTCCTCCTTTGTTTTGCAGCATTAGATTTGGTTCTGTTGCTGCCAGTGAACCCTTAAATACATTCTGCAGCTGACATATATCACTTAAAAGTATGATATGTTCTGGCATATTCCACTCCAAAAACCTTTTAACATGTCAGTTATACAGCAACAATGATACATTCCTCTCTGCTAAGAGATTTTGTTGCTGCAGGAAGGATAAATAGATAAATTGTTTGCCTCTGAGAATATCCAAGTCTTCTGAAGCATGGGCATATTTCCAAACTCTTTGGAAGAACAAGAGATTAAATAGGGCTGGACATCTCCTAAAGAAAATGTGATCTAGTAGGTTTCTCTTCCCATTCTGAAAAACCCTGAATTTGTTACTAGAGGATTGGTTTATGTTGCAGGCTAAGTTTAAGTAAAAATTCTTTCCTTAAAGTCTCATCTGTTGGCTCTTGTCTATATTTGGAAGACATTTTTCAGTACTACACGCATTACTACCCCTTCTGTTTCTTTGGGTTATTTCCCACAAAGATATTGATTACTTAGTGCACAGAGCTATAAGGAAAATCTAAAATTATGTGGGGAAAAGTAGGTAAAGCTGTTGAGAGACACTGTTTATTAACACTGGTGCAGTAGCAAAGATATATACCTGAGTGTCTTGAGACATGTTTAAGACTCACTACAAAGTCTGGACAGAGTTAGACTATGAGCTATAGCAAACAATGTACACATTTTTCAGGGGCCAGTTCTTGGAAGGTTTGAGCACTCATAGTTCACACTAGCTTCATTAGATGGAACTGCTATGACAGAGAAACCCCTAAAAGTTACAGTAGACTGAGGAAAATAGTTTGTAACTTATGAATATACACACCAGAGATTATGTAGCATATTATGATTAACTAAGGTTTTATCCAGTGTGTGATATGAATTTATTACTGAACATAAAAAGATACAATCACTCAACCAGCTGCCTGTACAGGCAAGACAAGAATTAACTTTTAAGTGCTCAAGGCATCAAGCTCCAGGCAGGATGATTAGAGAATTTTCCATAAGTAGCCTAAACTAAAGAAAAGGGTAGTCATGGAAGCTGTGCCATGGTTGCCAAGGATACAGACACAGTTTCACTTCATTTTTGGTATGAAGTCCACAAAAATAAAAGCTGGAAATGCTGTCAGCTAAGTAAGTCTACTAAGTAGCTACTGTTAAAATTGGTGTTTCTCCATCTGCAGTTCCCCACAAACATTTCCGCTACTTTCTCTGAACTTTGACCATTATTATTTGAGGTCAACTGATCCATGGAAAAATCCAGAAGGAAAAAAAACTAAAATAATTTATACAGTCTTCTAATATTTTAGCTCCCTAAACTAACTCATCATAAAGTCAGATGGGCACCTCTACTGTTAGAAGAGAGAGGGCAGGAAGCTGGAGGACTGCTCTTTGTGATAGATCATCTATATTAATTGTTTAAACATACCAGGGCTGTTCTTTGGCACTGAGACCAAACATACAGGATTTTATGCACACTTATTGTTAAATTCTCCTATCTTTTGAAACAAAGTGGTGGTCACATGTAAACTTTCTATTAGGAGTGTTTCCTAACATGTACTGTGTTCAGATATCATTTTGGAGAGTTTTAGGTGACCTGGGCCAAAACTGTGCACAGGACTACTCTGGGAGTTTAAGATAATTTAGCAGATGACTAACTTCCAGTGCCTGGAACCTTAGGTTGTTTTTTTGTTTGTTTGTTTTGTTTGTTTGTTTGTTTGTTTGTTTTGTTCTGTTTTGCTTTTTTTTTTTTAACAACTTTGGATACTTTACAACTTCAGATAATTTACCACTATGGATAAAACCTATGAAAACATATTATATGTAATCCAAAGGAGTACCTGAAACAAACAAACAAACAAACAAACATAAAAAACAAACAAACAAAATCTGAGAAGGGAGTCTCTGAATCATAGTGGCCATAACAAAATGGGTGACCAAATAGCTTTAAGTTCGGAACAGACATCAGTTTAGAGTTGATCTACATATATAGTTGGATACATCTCAGACTCTAAAGCAGGGGATGCCAAGCAATCAGAAAGCTATCTGCTTGGCAGATATGGACTAGGACTCTGTTTTGCTTGTATTCAATATTGTAATTGAGACAGGAACATTTTAGGGATGCTGACTCTTGGTTTAGCCTAACTTCCTCTTAAAAAGTTTTAAACCTCTCTTTTAAAGAACACTGTAATATCAGATAATTTTTAAGAACCCTTACAATTACCTGAAAACTACTTTCAAAGTTTAGGTATCTTTCTTTTCAATATCTTTTCTAGTTTTATTTCAAATAACCCTTCATTACAATGAGAAGACTGAATTATCCCACAGGGATTAATATTTTAAAAGCCATAAAGCTATTCTTGTGTGATAATTACTTCTCAATTTATGAATTATGTTTTAAGCATGTGGGCAGAATGCTTTGATTTGCTTGTTCAAATGTAAACACTCTCAGTGGGTAGCTAAGAATTCCATAAGTTGATGAATATTTATATATATTTATGAGGCTTGACATCTGCCTTGTTGTGCATATTTATGATCTTTTTCCAAGTCACTAAGCTCTGAATCCAAACTGTTTTTGAAGTCCGCCAGGGATGGTGACTCAACCACTTCCCTGGGCAGCCTATTCCAACGCTTCACAACCCGTTCAGTGAAGAAATTTTTCCTAATATCCAGCCTAAACCTGCCCTGGCGTAACTTGAGGTCATTTCCTCTTGTCTTCTCAGTTGGCGCTTGGGAGAAGAGACTGACCCCCATCTCACTACAGCCTCCTTTGAGGCAGTTGTATAAAGTGATAAGGTCTCCCCTGAGCCTCCTTTACTCCAGGCCAGACAACCCCTGTTCCCTCAACCACTCCTCATAAGACTTGTTCTCCAGACCCTTCACCAACTTTGTTGCCCTTTGGACACACTCCAGTACCTCGATGTCCTTCTTGTAGTGAAGGGTCCAATACTGAACACAGCATTCGAGCTGCAGCCTCACCAGAGTCAAGTACCAGAGGAGTTAGAGTTAACTCTATATTAGAGTTCTTGAGGAAGGTCACGTAGAATAAGCTCTTATTATTTTGTGGTACAGTTTTTAATGTTCATGAATTCGGAACACACTTGCTTGGCAGGTTAAATGAATTGCCACAGTAGGCCCATCTGGGACAATCTTGATTTCACAAGAAGTAATAGAATTCCATAAAATACTAAAGGATAGCAAGCTAAAAACTTTGATATTAATTTTCATAAAACAGCAAAATCTTTGAGGTTGAGAAGCGCCTCTAGAAATTGTCTAATCCAACCTCCCAACTAGAGCAGTTTATTCAGGGCTTTGCCCAGTTGGACTTCAAGTATCGTCAAAGGATGGAGACTCAACAACTTCTCTGGGCAGCGTGTTCCAGGATTTGACCATCCACACAGTACAAACTTGTTCCTCATGTCTAGGAACTGACATAAGGCTGGGACACTACTGAGAAGAGTCTCGTTCCTTCTTCATTTCCTCACATCAGCTATTTATGCAGACTGATAAGATCCCCATGTGCCTTTTCTTCTCCAGGCTAGACAGTCCCATCTCTCTCAGCATCTCCTTATACGAAAGATGCTCCAGTCCCTTTACCATCTTCATGGCCCTTTGCTGGACCCACTTCAGTATCTCAATGTTTCTGTTATACTGGGGAGCCCAGTACGGGACACAGCACTCCAGATGTGTCTCACCAGTACTGAGCTGAGGGAAAGGATCACCTCCCTTGACCTGCTGGCAATACTTTGCGCAATGCAGCCCAGGAGGCTGTTGGCCTTCTTTGTGACAAGGGCACATTGCTGCATCATGTTCAGGCCTTTTGCTGACAAGCTGCTTTCCAGCTGGTTGGTCCCCAGCTTGTGCTATTGTATGGGGGTTATTCCTGTCCATGTGCAGGACTTTGCATTTCTTTTTGCTTAATTTCATGAAGTTCCTGTTGGTCCACTTCTCCAGTCTGTTGGCGTACCTCTGAATAGCAGCGCAAGTACCTGGTGTATCAATGATGGAACACCTTCCAGCTTTTTATCATCCACAAATTTGCTGAGGGTGCACTCAGTCTTATCATCCAGGTCATTAATGAAGATATTAAACAGCACTAACCCCAGAACCAAATACTGGGGTACACCACTAGTGACTGGTCTCCAGCTTGGCTTCATGATGTGCATCACAACTAGTGGCTGTTCAGCCAGTTTTCAATTCATATTGTAGTCTTCTTATTTATTTATTACTTCATCATTTTATTTGGGAGGATGTTACAAGAGACTATGTCAAAAGCCTTGGTAAATTGAATATAAACAACATTCCCAGGTTCTCTCGTTCACTGACCCATTCTCCGCGTAGAAGGCTGTGAGATTGGTCAGGCATGATTTCTCCTTTGTAAATCCATGCTGAATACTCCCAGTCACCTTCTTGTCTTTGGTATGCTTTGAAATTATTTCCAGGTTTATTTGCTCCATTAGCTACCCAGAGATCAAGCGAAAATGATCAGACAGTAGTTCCATCTGTCTTCCTTCTTGCCTTTCTTGAAGATAGGAGTGACATTTGCTTTCTTCCAGACCTTAGAAACTTCTCACAATCTTCATGACCTTTCAAGAATAATTGAGAATGGTGTCACAATGACATCAGCCAGTTCCCACAGCATTTGTGGGTGCATCCCATCAGGTCTCATTGACTGTTTTATATTCAGTTGGCTTAAATGTTTCCTAACACAATCCTTTCCACTGAAGGTAATGTATGTCTTCTTTGCTCCAGACTTTCCCAATGGTCTCAGGGACCAAGGACTGCTGAAGGCTGATCTTACCTTTGAAGACAGGTATAGAAGGCATTTGAGTACCTCAGTGATTTCTGTGTTCCTAGTCACCAAGTCCCCTGACCCAATCAATAACTGACCCACATTTTCTCTAGTCTTCCCTTTGCTGCTGATATATGTTTAGAAGCCCTCCATGTTGCCCTTCATGTGCCTTGCCACATTCAGCTCCAGATAGGCTTTGGCTTACCTAACCCCATACCTGCATTCTCAATCAGTGTCTCTATATTCCGCATGGGTGACCAGACCCTGTTTCTACCTCTTGCGTGCTTCCTTTTTTATTTTTGTTTTTGTTTTTGTGTTTTTGTTGTTGTTTACTTTTTGTAGAAGCAACTTGTTCATCCATACTTGGACGAACATACTTGGCATTCTCTTGTTGCCTTTGCCTGACTTCATCCATGCCAAGATGGATCATTCTTGAGCTTTGAGGAGGTGTTTCTTGATACCAGCTCTACTGGAGCCATTTTCTCACCAGGGCCCATGGGATTCTTCCAGGAAGATGTATGAGCAGGCCAAAGTCTTCTCTCCTGAGGTCCAGGGTTATGATCCTGCTATTTCCTATGTTACCTCATCTTGGGATCCTTAAATCCACCATCTTATTAATGCTGTAGCCAGCACTGCACCACACCTTCACACCTTCACCAGTTCTTCCTTGTTTGTAAGTATGAGGTACAGCAGAGCCTCAAGCCTGATTGGTTCCTTGATCACCTGTGCTAGGAAGTTGTCATGAGTGCACTCCATATCCACTTCTGGATAGCTTGTGCTCTGCTATTTTGCCTTTCTGGCAGAAATTGGGGTGGTTGAAGTCCTCCACAAGGACCAGTGTCTCTGAGCGTAAGACTTATTCCTTCTGTGTGAAGAAGGTCTCCTCTGCTTTTACTTCCTTATCTGGCAATTTGTAGCAGACACATGCAACCACATTGCTCGCGTTGGTGAGGCCTTTAATCCTGACCTTACTCTCTGCTGGCTTAATTTACATCACAAAGCAGCTCCATCCACTCCAGTTCCTCTGTTACATCAAGGGCAAATTCCTTTGCTTGCTTTCCTGGTCTGTCCTTCCTGCAGAGTCTGTATTCCTCCAGTTCTGCAAGCCACCCCACCACATCTCTGTGATCTCAACAACTGTGTATTCCTGCAACTGCACACAGACTTTCTGACTGCACTTCCTAATGTGTGTTCATACACTTGGGATGTGACACCTTCAAACTTGTTTTGTTGATCACAAGATTTCTCCCATCCACTTCACCTTGCACCAATTGCTTGCCATTTTGGTCCACCACTTCCTCATTTGGCTGTGAACCATCATCTTCCTCCCCTGTCACTCCTACTTTAAAGCTTCCCTCTCCATATTTCAAGTCTGTAGTCAAAGATTCTTTTATCCCACTTGGTCAGGTGGATTCGGTCTCTTCATAGTAGCCCGTTGCTGTAAAAGCCAAGGTCAGCATAAGCTGTGCTGATCTTGGTCCTTCTGATCAGCACAAGTTGTACAAGCAGTTGTTGACCTGTGGGATCTGTTCACTCCTCAAGACCTTTTTCCTCACTGGCAGGACTTAGGAGAAAACCACCTAGTCCCCCATGCCATTGACCCTCACTCCCAGAACGATGTAAAAAAATCTACCTGGTCTCCCATGCCATTGACCCTCACCTCCAGAACCATGCTTGATGGGTTCCATGGTCCCCCAGGCCGTTTAGTTGATGCTTACATTGAAGAGCAGCAGTGTGGGAAGGTTTGAGGGCCAGAGAAGCCTCAGCAGCCTCTCCAAATGGTCCTGGATCTGAGAGTGGGCAAGCAGCAAAGCTTCCTAGATTGCAGTTAAGTTGGCAGATTGGGACCTCTGCAGCAGACAGTCTCCCACTACTGTCACTCACCATTTCTTCTGGGTGCTGCTGCTGGACTCAGGCTCAGTTGTCTTGGGCGCTTGGTTGAACACAGATCCCAGTTTGTCATCTGCTAGTAAATCCAATCCTGTTACATTTACAGACTTTCTAATGCAATTAATATTCAGTTAGGATTAGGACAAATACAATCAAAGGATTTCAATTATACTTCAAATGTGCAATAATTTGAATTATTCTGTAGTGCCAATGCAATTAGTTTAATTGTATCATAGGACAGTTATCACAATTACTTCATATTAGTGGATAAAAGAGGTACCACTGTTTATCTAAATACTACATACCAATATTTTTGGATGCTAAAAAATGTCTATTTGCACTAAATATGGGTAAGTTATAAAAAGTAATTCATCCACCGTATATTTATTATTAATCCATAGTAACATTCAATGGGCATCAATATGTTACCCTAAAGTGATCATTGTCCTCAATTTTATTTCAGTAACATTAAGGAATCACAGTCCTGGATCATAAAATTACCACTGTGCTGAGCAGTGTACAGGTGCAGAATAGAAAGACAATCTTTGCCATAAGGAATTCAGTGTGTGACACCAAAACTGAAGATTACATTTCCAGCTACCTTGTAGCACAGTTAGCCACTGCATTTACATCTATCCTGTAAATTAATGAATGTTAGGAAATTTTTATGCTCACTGGAACTCAGTTGTCATTACTCTTGTACATTCCAAGGTAAATTTGCTTTACTACAAAAACAAAAATCAAACCTTGGTTTTTATTAAACGTGATTGGTCTTGGTTCAGCATTATATCAGTGGAAATACTGTGGTAGCAGGTTTTTTAAATTCAGCTTGTCAAGATTTCCTTATATCCCTAACAGGCAAAAACTATTTAAATTTATGTTAAATGTCCATGTATTTCTTGTCAGACTATAACTAGAAAATGAGAATTTGAAGTTTGCTTTGTGTGTAGCCTAGTACACAGCAAAATAATAGTTCACTTTTTTTGTTTTATTTTTATGAAGCAAAACATAGAATTAAAATAGTTCAATTATATTTATTCTTTAAGAGCTTCTTCCTGATTTTATTAATGACTGCTGCAATAATCAGTCAGTTTTATAATGATCCAATATTTGTAGCAGTTCATGAAAAAAAAAATAGTTATTTCAAATATGATTATTGTATCAATTTTCTTGTCACATGAGAATCTCTACATGTGAAAAAATAGATTAAATGTAAACACTAATTATTCACTAGGAAGAAAAAAACATTTAGAAAATCACGATTGATATCGTTTAAAATACATCTTTAAAAGACATACTGAATTTAACAGGCAATTTCTAGAAGTCTTTTAAAGCACATTATAAAATTCCCTGCTATTCATAAATTTTCCATAAACAAATTCCATAGGCTGGCTGAAGAAATCTTACTGTTTTATGTCAAAATCTTTATGATTTTCCATAAGGCATTACGGCAGTAATTTAACTTGGATGTGCAGAGCTAAAATGTCTACAATATGCATGAAAATTACAGGTGAATATACAGCCTAAGTTCATAGCCAGAGGTATTTGTTAGCAAATACATGAGCAGAGTTGCAGTAAACAGCTCAGGTAAAATATAATGGCATATTTCTCTGTCAAGGAAATTAATTGGATTCTATTTTGGGTCACATTTTCTATGAAATTTACTAATGTTTTCATATTTAAAATGTTACATCTTTGCCCATTTATATCATTTAAGAGTCTATGGTTCCATTAGTCATCCAAAAAGAAATAACAGCATAGCTGTCAGCATTATTAAATATTGTTCTAAATTGCTAAAGTAGAGCTTGGCTATGTGTGAGCCAAGCCTCCACTCCTTCCTCTCTTGGAAATGTATGAAAACAGTGTTTTGAAAAGAAGTTCTACAGAAATTAGTAGCTACTTTTAGAGACATAAAGTTCTAGTTGATGTACAAAAATCCCACTTCATGTTTTCTCTGTATTTTGATAATATTTTTAATGTTTTCAATGATGACGGAGACTGCCAGAAGACTTCAATCTTGCTAGCTATCTTCAAATGGTTTTTATGAATATATTTCTATTAAATCAGTTAATCCATATTAAGAGTTTTTTACAACTGGGGTAAAACTGATGGAGATTAATGTTCATAGTGATGTATTTAGAATGACTTGACATGAAGGGCAAGTAATCAGATATCAAAACATTAAGAGGAAAAATTAATATTTCTAATATTTATCACTATATGTAAATGTGATAATAGAAAATTAGTATTTATAGTGCATGTTTTGTTAAAGGATTATTATATAACATTATCTCAGCTATATCTGTTTTTTCCTAACCCTATAAAAATGTTTTATAACATCATTTTTTTTGGAGGAAAATTTGTGTCCTCAAAGGATATAGCCAGAATTCCATCACTAATCTGTTCAGTACCTACACAATATATGAAGAAAAATATACGAATAAATTTTAGTTGTTTGTCAGTTTCTAGAAGAAAAAAAAAAATAAAGAAAATTCTTTAGTTTTTGAAGACAATGTTTTCTGTATTCTTGAGGACTTCCACACTTCTACATCAATCTTATTTTAATTTCCAAAATCCAGGCTGCTCATACCTCTCCAAAACATGTCCTAACTTTTAGAAGTTGTTTTTTTTCTTATTATTTTCTTTATAACATCTGTACTGTTTTAAATTTTTCAGCCTGTGTTGTAAGGGTATATAGAAGGAGAGTGTCTGATGCTTTAAGGCTATTTGGTCAAGGACCTTTTCCAAGACAACAAAAGATAATAAGAAAGGGAGGCAGGGGTGGAAACCAAGTCTGGTGGGTAATACTATTTCATGAGAGCATGGAAGAATGTATAATATTTATGTCAGCAGTGCTATCTCATGGAGGACTTCTAAGTTGGGAGACAATGACCTCAGTCTCACTAACTCGTGGGCTATCAAACTACAGGTACTGCTTCCAGGAAGAACAACCTGGACTTTGCAGCTGATGAGACTGTGAATCAGGAGGGACCCTGGACTGGGGGGGGGTGCAGGAAACTGCAGAGCTCTGCAAACCCATGGTTGGGTGTGCACTGGGAAGGGACAGCAGGAGGAACAAAGAGGGGGGATAGGTAGAAAAGTGTATAAAAATTCTGGTTGCATGTAAAATGAGCCAGTCAATACACTTGTCTGGCTGAGCCCTGTGCCTGATCACCGCAGTCTGTCCTATCTTATATCTTTATCATTAAACTTCAAAAATCTCATGAAGTTCAACAAGGAGAAGTGCAAAGTCCTGTACCTTGGGTGGAACAACTCCAGGCACCAGTACATGCTGGGGGCCACCCAGCTAGAAAGCAGGTCTGTAGAAAAGGAGCTAGAAATCCTAGTAGACACCAAGTTGAGTTAGTAATGTGCCCTTGCCATTAAGAAGTTTAATGGTATTCTTGGTTGCGTTAGGCAAAATGTTGCCAGCAGGACAAGAGAGGTGATCCTTCCCCTCTACTCAGCATTGGTGAGGCCACACCTTGAGTACCATGTCCAGTTCTGGGCTCCCTAGTACAACAGAAACCTGGACATATTGGAAAGAGTCCAACAAAGGGCCATCAAGATGATTAAGGGACTGGCACACCTCTCATATGGGGAGAGGCTGAAAGAGCTGGGACTGTTCAGCCTGGAGAAGAAGAGGCTCAGGGCGGATCTTATCAATGTCTATAAATTCCTGAAGTGAGGGCACAAAGAAGATGGATCCAGGCACTTTTCAGTGGTGTCAGGACAAGAAGCAGTGGACATGAACACAAAAGGTTCCATCTAAACATAAGGAAGCACTTCTTTACTGCACAGGTGACAGAGCACTGGCACAGGTTGCAGAGAGAGGTTGTGGAGTCTCCCTCCTAGGAGATCTTCAAAAATCATCTGTAGATGGTCCTGGGCAACCCACTCTTGAGCAGGGGGGTTGGATCAGATGTCCTCCAAAGGTCCCTTCCAACCTTAACCATTCTGTTTTTCTGTGAAATCTTTCCTTAACTCTCTCTCTGCATATTCACACTCTCTCCCATGTGTATGGGTGCTGCAAGGACTACATGCCGTCTACAGGTGAGACCTCTACATGGGTGCGTGAAGATTGGTGCCAGCTACCAGTCAGGCTGGAGGAGTGGCCATCCCCAGCCTGTAGTGCCAGCTACTGGAGCAAGTGCAGGGGCCTCAACATGAGTTACTGGTGAGACCTGTGTTTGTGAATGAAACTGGTGCCTGCTACTGGAGTATGGTCAGGAGTGCAGGTCCATGGACTGTTGTATCAGCTACTGAAGCAAGTCAGGGCCCTGGCATCAGATCTAGGAAGAGTCCTACAGACTTTGTGCCTGGATTGCCACCTGCTGGGGGGGCTGGCATGAGTTCACCAGGTACCAGCTGCTGGAGTCAGTCCTGGGGTGTGTGCACCTGCAGAGTGTGGTGCCAGCTACTGGAGTGAGTGCAGGCAGGATCTCAGCATCAGCTACTGGAGCAAGTGACTGAATTCTACTCCCAGCCACTGGGGTGGGAATGGTTTGTGCTCCCAAACCAGCTACTGCAGGGGGTCTGGTGTGACTGCGTGCTTGTATGCATGTGTGTATGTGACTTGAAAGTATTAACTGCCAGCTACTGGGTCGGCCAGTGTGAGTAGCATTGGTGCCTGCTACTTGAGTCAGACCAGGGGTATAGGCCCTGTGGACTCAGCTACTGGAGCAAGTGGGGGTCCCAGCATCAGTATTTAGGAGGACCATAGCTCTCTGAATCTGAAAGGGTCCTACTGTCTTTGAGCCTGCTGGGCTAGTGGTTGGGGAGACCAGCATGAGTGGACTGAATGCCAGCCACTGGAGTCAGACCAAGGCTGTGGGTGCCCCTGACCTGTGGTACCAGCTACTGGAGCAAGTGGGGGTCCTAGCATCAGTAGCTGGAGGGTCCTCTCTGGACCTAGGGACCACTCCACAGACTTTGAGCCTAGAATGCCAGCTACTGTGCGAACCAGTGTGAGTGGACGGGGTGCCAACTACTGGAGTCAGACTAACAGCATAGGTGCCCCAGTCTGTGGTGTTAACTACTGGAGTGAGTGGGATCCTACCATCAGCTACTGTGGTAAGTGGGGGTATTCTACTCCCAGCCATTGGGCAGGAGAGGAGTGTGTTTCCAAGAACAGCTACTGGGGGGTCTGGCATGAGTAAGACAAGTGTGGGGTTCCACACCTGTGTCTAGAGTGGGACTGTGGGTTACAGCCCGTGTGCCTGGTGCTGGCTGCTGTGGGTGGTTGAGTGTCTGCATCTTCCCCAAACCTGCTGTGCATGGAGTGTCCACATGTATTTGCCAGCCAACATGAAGCTGCACTAGTGGGCAAATAGTGGAGGCCTTGGATCCAGGCTGAAGTATCAGGTGGGCAGGGGATCCACACTGGTACTCACAGGGAGACTTGTGAATGTGGTATGCATGAGGGACAACTGTGAGTGTGTGCATGTGTGCAGCAAACTTCAGGCTGGACCAGCTGAAGAGTAGGTGACCCATGAATTGGGTAAGGGGCCTGGGATCCAGGCAGGGGTGCTGGGTAGTCAGAGAGCTATGCTAGTACTTGAGGGATCCATAAATGTGCGTGTGCTTCTGAACCTAGAGAGTGCTGTGCATATACATGCACTAGCAAACTTCTATTTCTACCACCTGGAGAAGAGGAAGGGGACTCGGCTGTCTATGTCTATGTTTTACATGAGTCCTGCGTGTAAGTGCTGTTGAAGGAAGCCCTCAGTTGGGGCAGCCTGTGTGACCAGTCATATCAGTGTTCTGCTTCTGTCTCTTTCTGTGTGTCTCTGGGATACGTGCTCAGCTTTGCTACAGGTTGGACCTGCAAAGGGGAAAGGGACAGTTGCTTCTCCCAGCCTGGGCAGAGACCTTGGGTCCCCAGGCACTGAGCTGGACCTCAGAGACTGGACAGGTGTGGTCCTGGGCTGGAGTGGCTGGAGGAGGCAGCCTCCTCTTCTAACTTAACATTTCAGTTACCTGTTTTTCACTGTATGGGTATCCATTTTTCCCACATTTTAATTTTACCCATATGTAGTAGTTGAGCAAATACAACTAAAATCCTATGCGTACACAGCACTTCTCAAATCAGGTATACTTCATAGCCTATGGAATGACTGTCTTGGGTCTTCTGATGTAACAATTAAATAAAAACCTAGGAATTATTTTTCTTTGTTTTAGTTGTATTCCTGTGGTCTCTAGAAACTTCAGTTAGAGGATCTTGTAGTAACAGCTGCTGTGTAATCACAGAACAAAAAGACACTGGGACAGGTGATCTGAATTGGCCAAAGGGATATTCCATACCATATAACATCACAATCATCAATAAAAAAGGGGGCAGGGTTGTTTTTCAAGGCAGCTGTTGGACATTGGTCTATTTGTGAGAGGTGATAAGTGATTGCTTCTGCATCACCTTCCTTCCTTCCTTCCTTCCTTCCTTCCTTCCTTCCTTCCTTCCTTCCTTCCTTCCTTACTTCCTTCCTTCCTTCCTTCCTTCCTTCCTTCCTTCCTTCCTTCCTTCCCTTTTATCTCAGTCTACAACTTTTCTTGCTTTTGCTCTTCCTATTCTCTCCCCTGTCCCTGTGTGGGGGAGTATGCATGCATCTGTGTGGGTGCTTAGCTGCTGGCTAGGTTTACACAACCACAAAGAAAATACAAAGAATCAATAAATGTATATTGATCAGCTTGGAAAATTCCATCAATCAGAATGCTATTATCAAGTTTTTGTCTTTGTTTTTAAGACATTTGTTTTCTGCTGCTTCTCCAAGATAAAGTGAGGAAATGTATATGCCAGTGATTGAATCAACCAGGATACAAAGTACTCTAGAGACAAGTGTTAAATCATACAGAATAAATACAATTGTAGAATTGTTTTGCTTCCATTTTAAAAAAGGTTAGCATGAAAGAAGAATGGTATTTCAAGTGTTCCAGTTACATAGTAGTTATTACATAGTAATAATTTCCTCACAGACGGCTCACAGCTGGAAATATTTGTGCTCCTAATCTTAATATATTCTTGGCATTAGCAAAGGAAAACAAAAAAAACAGAAAATCATCTTCTTTTCCCAGGTCGTTCATGTCAACTCAGTGTGAAAAAGTTCATCAAATCTTTAGCATAAACTAAGCAGCCAATGGATATAACGGATGTGTATAATGGAATGATGGTACAATAGTTCTGATGAAGGTATTTCTTTGGCGAAAAAAAAAAAAGAAAAAAAGTAGTTGTTGATATAACACACTTCATGTGGTATGCCTTTAGCTTTTGGTTTTCTGTCATTGCTTTGATTAAATTTTCTGCATACACACGTGCAATTTCCCTACCACTCCTGCAAATTCAAGATTTTACACTTCTGAAAGAGATAATCAAAAGATTGTTAGATATATGATGTCATCTTTGCAATAATTGGGTACCAGTCGTGTGCATCAGTAGATTTCTGCATCACAGGAATGCTGTGGTTTAACCCTGTAGGCAGCTAAGCACCACACAGCCGTTCCCTCACCAGCCCCCACCCCCAGTAGGATGAGGAAGAGAATAGAAGAAAGGGGGTAAAAAACCTCATGGGTTGAGATAAAGACAGTTTAATAGGACAGAAAAAGAAGAGAAAATAATAGCAATAATAATAATAAAAGAATATACAAAGCAAGTGATGCACAATGCAGTTGCTTACCACCTGCTGACCAATGACCAGCCAGACTCTGAGCAGTGCCCTCCCCCTACCCAGTTTTATTGTTCAGCATGGCGTCATATGGTGTGGAATATCCCTTTGGTCAGTTTGGGTCAGCAGTCCTGTTTCTGTCCCCTCCCAACTTCTTGTGCACCCCCAGCCTCCTCGCTGGCAGGGCAGCATGAGCAGCACAAAAGTCCTTGGCTCTGTGTAAACACTGCTCAGCAACAACTAAAACATCGGGGTGTTATCAGCATTATTCTCATCCTAAATCCAAACCATAGCACTATACTAGCTACTAGGAAGAAAATTAACTCTACCCCAGCCCAAACCAGGACAAGGCAGAAGGTGAGAATGGGATGGAAAAGGACTTTCCAAGATTTGCCAATATCTGCAAGTCTCTTAATATTTAGGATAGTTTCAAACATGACAAATTGTTTTTAGCTGCATTAAATAATTCTAGTTCTTAAAAATTGTTCAAAGAAGTGTTCATGTGCAGTGCACACTGGGTGCAAATTAAAAAAGTCTCCAAATAAATATTAATGTTTCTATTCTTTGAATTAGCTTATTTCATTAAGCTATCAAAAACAGCTTTTATACTCAAGATGAAAAGAAACGGTTTACCTAGCATTAGCTCCTGCCTAATCATTGACTTCTTAGTCTGTAATATGATCATCAAATACTGAATAAAGATGAGCTAATAATAATTTATTAGGCAGGAAAATATAATCTCTGTTGGTGTTCTCCCAAGTTGATCTAACTACTATGAGTACTTCTACATAAATTTGCTATGTACGTTTCTGTTACTTGAAATATCAGTTCTGCTTTTTTTCAAGAATCAGGAAAACCGTTTCCTCTAGTAGTATTTATAGCCTGTGGCATGTTTTCTTGGTTTGTTTTAATCTAATAAATGTCTTCTCCAGCAGTTTTACAGACTTCCAGAGTTCCTCATTCTGGAATTAGGATCAAGGTGTTACTTACTTCTCATTTCATTTCAGTATTGATTGACCTGGGCTGACAGATTATGAGTATAGGGCAACCTCATACCACAACTTTTATGTTTGTGTTTGTGATAACCAATTGCCCTCATAGGTGTGCATTTGTTATATCTATGAGTTGGTGGCAGATCTCAGAACTCCAAATGATTTTTTTTTTTTTTTTTTTGCTTTAATCTTTGGCAAATCTTTTCATCTATCCTTAGTTTCTGTGATTAGATTTCTAATTTTCATCTTTGAAAAAAAGTACAAGCAAGAGGTCCTTCTGTTTCTATAATTATTCTGAAAAGTATAAGTTCAAAACATGAAGCAGTATGATTCTTTTATTTTTTATCTTTTATTATTTTTTCTTTTTTTTTCTTTTTTTTCCTTTTCCTTTCTGTAACAGATTTATGGAAAATTTTGTCTGAAACATTAAAACATAATAGGATTTGCTGTGACAAGTCCAAAGTGAAACTTTCTTGCACATTCTTAGACCCTCTAGGTCTAACTTATTGCTTTGCAAAGTCCAGCAAGAATTCAGCTGGCAGTTACAAATGGTCATACTCCATTTAATATATTTTAGAAATGATACCTCAGAGAAGTGAGACTAATGGTCAAGGTAAAAGGTAAAAATAAAATACAAATAGACAAATTTTATTGCTTGTTCATGATCCTCCTGTATTTTTTCCCCAGTCTGAAGCAGCATTTAAATAAACCTTAGTAAACTTCACATGGATCATGAATGGGTTGCACAACCTGAAGCAATAGTCCCTGTCCCCCAAAACGTGAGGGCTGAAGGTGCACCTGCAGGACCTTGTTGACACATCCAAAACAGGGCTGGTGGCTCCTGAGGGTTGGTCTCCTGAGGCTCTCAGCACCCATAATGCCTCCAGGCTAGGACCTGTCCCACCACCCCAGCCCAGGAGCACTGTGCACCTCCCTGGGGACAAAGATGGACCAAGGCCAGGCCAGGACATCAGCTCATGGGCTAGGTAGAGTTCAGTGATCCTATGACCAGATCCCAGCAGGGCAGGACGGTGACATGGCTGTAGCTCAGGCAGAGGATTAGAACCTCAGCTGAAAAGCAGTTCCCAGGGGCTGGGGTGGGCCATGGCTACCACCTTCCTGCAGTGCTGGATGGAAACCTCTGAATGATTCCAGAGGCAAACTCTTCACCATCCAGAAACTGTAAGAGTAAATTATGTGATACTATTATAGCTGTCCTGTCACTATTAATTAGTATTGTTTAAGATTTAGGACTAAGAACTTGATCTTGAACCGAATGAGATCAGCATAAAGTTTTGCTGTCTTCAACGTTACAGGATCAAATCTAAATACTGGAAAGTTACCTGCCAGTATACTACTGAACAGTGAACATATAGAACTTGCCAGGAAATAGAAATGCACAATGCGTAAAAAGTTAATCTAGATTAGATGAAAGAATAATAATAAAAGAAGCTATTCTTCTTCTGCAGTTTTTGAAAATAAAATAAAATAAAAGACAACAAAACACTGCTTTATGAGAGCACAGTTAGAATTATTTGGATACTCTCCTGCCTCCAGGGCTCTTTTCTCAGTCATCTTCTTTTTACCATGGATTAATTTTTCTTAGATGTGATTCTTTATTTCTCATTCGGAATCAGCATTGTTTTCGTACAGCTATCCATCTGTCATAACCATTGTTGTATTTTTTGAATTTACATTACAGTTCCTAGCATATATTATGGCTTTATAAATAGATATTTAGTATTTTGTGTTTAGTGAACACTTGGCCAAAATATTTTAACAATTTTTCAGGCAAAGATGCAACAATTGAAAATGAAACTCATCTTTTTTCTTCTTGAGTATTGTTTGCTTAGGGAAATAATGCTGTAGAAATAGACTCCATTCACAGACTTACTCTGTAATGGAACCACCAAGTTTGATCTTGAAAAAAACATGTATTTCTTCACTATTTTAGAAGAGGAATCTATGAGCATTTTTTCTTCCTTGTCCAAAGATGATTATTAAAGATGTCATAAATAAAACCTCTAGCTATGCTCCAGCAATGTAGCCACCAATGATATTATCACTTACGGATTATTTCCATGGAGGGCAAGCTGTTGCGTTTTTACAAGAAATCAGAGCGTCTGGTGGCCTTTAAGGCCCAGGTATGACTCTAGGAAATTGCTGTATAGGGTTTGCAAGCAACTCGTAACTCTTTGTCTCTGCTCCTCCTTCCTCTTCACAGTTTTCCCCCACTTGCACATGGGGTCTCTGCCACAGGATACAGTCCTTCACAAACTGCTCCGCTGAGGGCTGGGCTGCAGTTCTTCAAGAACTGCTCCAGCATGAATCCATTCCACAGGGTGAAGTCCTTCAGGAATGGACTGCTCCAGCATGGGTCCACAACAGGCTGCAGTTTCTGCCAGGAGCCTGCACCTCTGTGGGCTCTACATGGGCTTCAGCTTCTTTCAGGGTATATCCACCTGCTGCAGTGTGGGGTCCTCAACGGGCTGCAGTGTGGATATCTTCTCCAATGTGGTTCTCCATGGGCTGCAGGGTGATGACCTGTGCCACTATAGTCCTCTCCCCAGGCTGCAGGGGAATCTTTACTCTAGCACCTGGAGCACCTCCTCTGCCTCCTTTCTTCCCTGACCTTGGTGTCTGTAGAGTTTTCTCCCACATTTTCTCACTCCTCCCTCTCACAGCTGCTGTGCAGCATTTGTTTATCCTTTCTTAAATGTGTTATCACAGAGGCACAACCAGTGTCACTCATTGGCTCAGCTTTGGCCAGCATTGTGTCCCTTTTTGAGCCGGCTGGGACTGTCTCTATCTAAGATGGGTCAGCTTCTGATCTTTTCTCACAGATGCCACCCCCACCCCCACCCAAGACCTGGTCACATAAGCCCAATACACAAGGAAGTCCTTGAGATGATGTTAAATAAAAATATTTGTTTGTTTGTTTGTTTTATTACTTTTTTTAAGTGCTGCAGATTCCTTGGCTAGATAACTGTCTGCTCATGTGGGCATCCTTGTTATCCTGCAATTTTATCAGGGACATTTCTGAGCATGTATGTGAGTTTGATAGTCCAAATAAGCCATACTCCATTCAGGCTGCATAGACTGAATAGTGTGAAAATACAACAATGTCCCAGGAAAAGTGACACCTCCTTGCATAGTCCATATAGACATACAAATATTTTCCTTAAGAGTTTAACACTGAAAAGAAAGGTAGAGTTAAGAATAACCTTCTGTGTTGTGACCTCCCTCTCTCAGCCTTTTCTTTCTTAGAGTAGTTTTGTTTTATCAAAAGCAAGGGCCTCTGTCTTTCATGATTGTAACTAAGAAGGTTTATGGACTGTAGTGTTTATAGAGATCATCTTTTTCACAATAAAGATAATTTTTTCAATGACAGATCATTGGTTTGAAGACTGGATGTCCTGTTCAGTTTAGACAAGGTTCACCTCAACTCCTAAGGTAGACATTATACAACTTCAGCCATTGTTCAGCAGGTCTTGTATTGACACTTGTATTGATACAGGCTGCAATAGCAAATAAATGAAAAAGGGAAACCTTTCAGGAGATTTTAATAAACTTTGAGTCAAGTCTGAACATGAAAGAAAGTAACTGTAAAGTCAAAAGTGAAAGGTAGACATTGGAGAGAAAAAGGATCTAATGAAAAGAGCTAATGTGAATAAATCAGAAGGAAGGAGGGGAAATAATCACCACAATTTTATGATTTTACCATGTGGTAGATCCAAAGGCTTTTGGTTGTTCTGTGGGATCTTTGGTATTTGCCAATATGAAGCTGCTATGTGAGTAAGTGACTACCTATTTTCAAGAGTACTGAGATCACTTTGGAAAAAAAAAAAAAAAGACAATAATTTCAGAATAAAAATAAAGCCAAAAACCTCTGTCTCAAAGTGTAGCTTAGGCAGAAGTACTGCACAATAAATGAGAAGAAAATCCATGATAGCAATAAAGCCAAACTTAATGAAATGTTGGGAAAGGTCAAGTTTAATGTAAACTGTGTATCTCTTATAATGATGTGGTCTCTAATTCTCAAAGTTCTGGCGTTCAGTCAGTGAAAAATCCAGAATATGGCAGAGAATGCCGCTGTCTTGCAGGATGGTTGGGGAGCACACAGGAAAGCAAGTATTCTAATTTGTTGGCTGCAAGTTGTCATTCTAATGAAATTAATTATTTTGCTCTTCTTGTTGTTGTTCAAATAAAATCAGTCTGGAGGTACTAATCTCCATGTTGCACCTTGTCTGTGCCCACCAGCTTACGGAGAAGAACTTATCTTTAGAGTACTATGACTTTTTTTTTTTTTCCTAAATGCACTTTTTAACCCTTTATTTTAAATTTAGAGGTTTACATTGAAAGAAGAAAGAAGTGTGAAGAAAAAAGTGGAGAATTTTAGAAACACAAAAAGTTTCATAGGAAAAGATTTCTGCAGATCATTCATTTCATCTCAGAGCAGAACTCTCAGTAGACAGACAGCATCAGAGATATATGATCAATACCAGAACTTATCAACTCCTTCCGATTTTTTATAATCCTAATAATGAGACATTTAAGGTAATTTAGACATTTAAGCCATTGTTTCTTTCCTGGGTGTGACCTGACCTGACAATATTTTATATTAAATAAAAATTTAACAATTTAAATAAAATTGCATAATTTTATTATAAAGGCAATAAAATATTGCATATCATAAAACTACAAGAACTGTCATATTAAAAAGTATAGACCCATAGAATCATAGAGTATCCTGAGTTGGAAGGGACAGACAAGGATCACTGAGTCAAACTCCTGACTCCACACAGGAACATCAGACTATATGTCTGAAAGCATTGTCCAAATGCTTTTGAACTCCAGCAGGCTCCGTGCTGGGGAGCCTGTTCCAGTGCCCAACCATCCTCTCAACGGAGAACCTTTTCCTAACTTCCAGCTTGAACCTCCCCAGTCACAGCTTCATGCCGTTCTCTCGGGTCCTGTCGCTGGTCACCAGAGAGGAGGGATCAGCTTCTCCCCCTCATGAGGAAGCTGTAGGCTGCCATGAGGTCTCCCCTCAGTCTCCTCTTCTCTAGGCTGAACAATCCAAGTGACTTCAGCCACTCCTCATACATCTTGCCCTCTAGACCCTTCACCATCTTTACTGTCCTCCTCTGGATACACTCCAATAGTTTCATACCCTTTTTATATTGTGGCACCCAACACTGCACACCTTTTGTATACTTTTAAGTGTCTTCCTACTCACAGGAAAGGGAGACAGTAAATAGTTTTATAAAAGGGAAGTAACAATGAATAACAGCAGAACTAATTTTCAGAACTAAAGATTCCTTCTATTTAAAGCAGAAGAACAAAGCCTGAAGACAAAATGTCACCTGAATAAAGGCATCCACTGTCAGTAATATTTAGCATCTATGAAGTGTGAAAGTTGCATTTCATTGCTCTATTACCTTAGCTGCTACAAAAGGTGACCACTTTAAGATTCACCTGACATGGTGAATGAAGTTAAATCAAGTTGGAGGTCAATCACTAGGGGTCTCCCAGGGCTCAGTACTGGGACCAGTTCTCTTTAACATCTTTATCAATGATCTGGATGAGGGGATGGAGTGCACCCTCAGTAACTTTGCAGATAACACCAAGGTAGGCAGGAGTGTTGATCTGCTTGAGGGTAGGAAGGCTCTACAGAGAGATCTGGATAGGCTGGACTGATGAGCTGAGGCCAACTGTATGAGGTTCAACAAGGCTAAGTGCCGAGTCCTGCACTTGGGGCACAACAACCCCATGCAACGCTACAGGCTGGGGGAAGAGTGGCTGGAAAGCTGCCTGGCAGAAAGGGACCTGGGGGTATCGGTCGATAGTTGGATGAATATGAGTCAGCAGTGTGCTGAGATGGCCAAGAAGGCCACCAGCATCCTGGCTTCTATCAGAAATAGTGTGGCCAGCTTAGGGAAGGGATTGTGCCTCTGCACTTGGTTCTGGCGAGGCCGCACCTGGAATACTGTGTTCAGTTTTGGGACCCTCACTACAAGAAGGACATCTAGGTGCTGGAGCATGTCCAAAGAATGGCAATGAAGCTGGTGAAGGGTCTGGAGAACAAGTCTTATGAGGAGCGGCTGAGGGAACAGGGGTTGTCTAGCCTGGAGAAAAGGAGGCTCAGGGGAGACCTTATCACTTTATACAATTACCTTAAAGGAGGCCGTAGTGAGATGGGGGTCAGTCTCTTCTCCCAAGCGCCAACTGAGAAGACAAGAGGAAATGACCTCAAGTTACGCCAGGGCAGGTTTAGGCTGGATATTAGGAAAAATTTCTTCACTGAACGGGTTGTGAAGCGTTGGAATAGGCTGCCCAGGGAAGTGGTTGAGTCACCATCCCTGGCGGACTTCAAAAACAGTTTGGATTCAGAGCTTAGTGACATGGTTTAGTTGTAGACTTGGCAGTGCTAGGCTAAAGGTTGGACTGGATGATCTTGGAGGTCTTTTCCATCCTAAATGAGTCTATGATTCTGTGATTCTATACATTTTCTTTTGTATATTGCTAACGTACATACGTCCTGGCATTTACTTAAATGTCAGTCTGAGGTAGATACTCAGAAACTAAATGTATAAATTCTGTCACCAAAATATTTTTCAAGTTTTACATCATTATGGAAGTTGTGAGTTAGTTGATTTAAGAGTAGAACATTCCAGCAAGCAAAGACTTTTTCATCTAAAGTGCAATTTTTTTTTTTAAAGGGAGAAGTTTAATTTGAAATGATCTTATTAAACAATATAAATTTAGATTTTAGAAGCATTATGTAAGCATATACTCAATAAAAACCCTTGTGTCTTGAGTTTAGTATACTGTATCTTTTTGTAGTCTTCAACTGGGATTTCTTGTGAAGCAGATATGATAAATGTATACAATGTATTCAGAAGTTACTTTATTAAAATAAATTTTATTCAAATATATATTGTGCTTGAAAGTCAGTGAAATCATTTATTTAGCATTCTTTGCATATATTGTCTCAGAGCAGTTTCCTTCAAAATCACTTGGACTTTATTAATAAAGATACAACAGAAAGAAATTTTCTGAATTTCCAGTCAATTTCAAGTCCAATTCTTAAAACAAAGTTCTCCCTGAGCTCACATAAAGTGAGCTCGCTGTTGGCTAGATGAGACGTTCTTCTATGCATTAAGAAAAGCAAACAATAAACAATCATCTGTTGGACAAATATTCCTGTAACATATAATTTCATTTTAATGTATTAGCTGAACCATTCTTCTTTCTCGTGGGCTTATATCTTATCTGTAACTGTATGGTGCTTCACAGACAAGAAGAGACCTCCAACTCTTTAGATAGTACATATAGTTTAGTCACAGTAGGATGGCTAAAATATAACCCTTCACATTCCACTGTTAATTTATTTATTTAGAGCAGTGCTTATAATACACTTGATATTTTCAGTGTGTATAAGAAAGAATGATTATGAATACTTGCGTTATTCTTAATTTACAGATAAGCAAGCAAACACACACCAGAGCAAAGAGACAAAAAAGAGAAAAAGAGAAAAAGAAACAAATAAAAATTTACTGATTGCCTCTTTTCTCTAAGGAAATCAGTTCACAGCATCTTGAAGCAACTTTCTTTTTCTTTGTTTTCTGAGAAAAGGCTGGAAATTCATCTTTTTTTTTTTTTCCCCCTAGGCCATCATATTATCTTTTTAGAACTAATGTAACTAATCAGATGTGTTGGCAGAACTTTCTTTGGCTGTAAAATTAATTACCTCCTTCAGCTTTCCACAGGTTGAAAGGAGTGGATTTCTATCAGAAGTATAAGTAAAGGGTGAAAGTCACCTGTTTGTCATTGTTTCCTTCTATCTGAGTGTGATGGTTCAAAAATTATTATCTTCCTTGCTGTGAGGAAAATAAATTGATGGGCAATGATAATTAAGGCTAGCTCTTCAGATCTGTCTCCTCAGAGCTTGGCAAGGGTACTTTGAGATCCCTTAGGACCTAGGAGTCCTCCTAGGAGTCCTCCTCTAACTAGTAGACTAGTTATCTGGAGACTAGACTGTCCCTCTTTGTCTCATTTTTTCCATCTACCTCTTGGAAATTGAGTAAGCCTATTCCCAGTTTATTCTGTCAGATGCGAGGGTCAGTGGAAAATAAATAACTGTTTTTTTAAGCAGACAGTGAATATAGTTCTCTCCTAATGCATTTTCTAAGCTAGCTACAGAGCTAACCAAAAGGATAGCATGAAAATGTTGTTCATTTTGTTTTGCTTCTTAACAAAGCTTTAACAAATAATAAGTGCTTTGAATCTCATATTTTGTTTTTACTTTTCAAAATATATGAGAAATTTAGGTATGTCAGGTAAATTATAGTCTCCTCAGGAGACTAACCTTTGAAATAAATTGTTTTCACTCCTTACTCACCCTGGCTATGAGATCTTTGTTTAACAACTTTGATGATGTATGGATGTGGTTTTCCTCCTGTGTAGAGCTACCTATTTCTCCAGTTACACAGTAATGAAACACATTGAAGGTCATTGAAACTGCAGGGAAACGTGAATATAAGGGAAACAAAGTTAAGAAGTACAAGTCTTCATTTAGTTTGCATTTTTGGAGAGGAATATCACAGAGGGCTTTGAAATCACTTGGCCCTTTTCACCTTTAGAATCAATATGTACTCTTATATCACAGGCCACAGGCAAGGATTTATGCTTCCCCATTCCTTGTGCCCTTTAGTTCAAAAGTGTGTCTGTCCTTTGCCAAGGCTTATTTGAAGATTTGTGTTACTTCAGAAGTTCACAAAAACATATTTCATACATCTTTTTAGCTCACCTAAAATATTACTGGTAGCCAGAGAGTATTTTAGAATGAAATTCGGAAAAGACAGTACCTGATCTGCTATTTAGAAGGAACAAGTGTTTTCATGTGTTAATTACAAGTGCTAGGATTTAAACACATATCTACCTCCCACCTCCCTCCCCAGGTATTTATTCTGGATTAATCATTATTTTTTTTTTACCTAGTCTGGCTGGATGCATATGTTGACCTATACTATTTGAAGTACTTGAACTTTCTTACTGGCATAGTAGCTGATTATTACCTGGTATTACTTCTGAGGAAAAAAAAAAAAAAAGTGTTTTAAAATTAAGAGAGAGACTTAGATTTGATGATCACTGCTCAATACACTGGGGAAAAGACATGCCTGTTCATTCAGACTGTAAAACTCATTGGAAGATTTTTGGAACAAACTGCATGATCTTTTCACAATGATGTGAAAAATCAGTTTCACAGATGCTGGACTTTCATAAACAGAATTCCTAAACAGAAATACTACATATTTCATAGACAAAAGCAAAACAATGTAAGCACTTCTCCTATTTAAACTTCTCCAAATGGCATAGCTATAAACCTTTCCAAATGTCATAAATAAAGGTTTCTTTATGGTATGTTTATATGTGAATGTGTAGATAAATTAATTGGGATTATGTATGATAAGAATTGTACTTGTCTTCTACTTTAAATATGTTCTGTATTTTTTTGTTTGCTTGTATGTTTTATTTTATTTTATTTTATTTTTTTACTTTATGCA
>VXAL01005148.1:68862-85787 GCA_013399475.1 Chauna torquata | reverse complement strand
AAGGAAAGGAAAGGAAAGGAAAGGAAAGGAAAGGAAAGGAAAGGAAAGGAAAGGAAAGGAAAGGAAAGGAAAGGAAAGGAAAGGAAAGGAAAGGAAAGGAAAGGAAAGGAAAGGATCTGGCAAATCTATAACCACATGACCTATATATACATGACTGTGTTTCTTGAACCTTTGTATACATAATATATTGTTGCCTTTATATTGTAACGTTTCAAGGACAAAATTGATAGATCTCAAAGTATAAGCATGTCCTTTGAACCAGTTATTAAAAGCAGGAAAATTCTTGAACACATGTGAGTAATTAGAAAACTATTTGCGTTCACCACCAACAGTTTTAATCTGTACTATGGTTTCTATTATTATTTTCAAAAGACCAGGTAGAAAATGTTTTTCTTAAAGTAAGATCTTACCATTAGCCAACTAAAAAAGGTGAAAACTTTTCACTAAAGTGACCACTTTTATTGACTATGCAAATCAAGATTATTTCAAACACCAGAATCCCCTGTAAATACAGTGAGCTTTTTCTGTTTTTAATTCAGATCATTTATATACATATATTAACCTCAAGTTACTCTCTTTCCATTTTCTTAATGTTCAGATTCTTCTAGTATATAAAAGTTTGTAATATTTTTTTTTTTCTAGAAAAACAAGGAATTAAAATGAAAAAAAGGAGTGAACTCAACACTTAGCAGTAAGGCTTTAACATCTTGGAATAGCAACTCACTAAAATTTTTAAATTGACATCCTAGAGTGATTCATAATACAGCAGATATACACCACATATTTTTTTCACATTTCTAACTTTCTTTCAAGTATTATTCTTTAGAATAGGGGGAATTCCAGTGTTGTAATCTGTTCCATATAATCATATTACCTTTCTTCCTTTCCACAGGGTTTCTTATGATAAGCAAGTGACATTGATTACAGGTGTAAGATCCCGTTTATAAAGAACATAAAATACCTAATATTCTTTACTTGTCAGCTCCTGTCTCTCCAGAACATGATTTGTTACTGGTTAGTGATAAGTGATGTCCTTCCCTATTTTTCTTTTTTTTTTTTTTCTTCCCCAGTAGATTCTTAAGACAAAATTTGTATCATCCTGAGAGAAATGTACTGTGAGGGGCGTGACTGGTTGAATTTCCATATCTGTGATTACAGAAAGCTGTATTCTTCAATGAATTTGAATTAGGTTTGAATTAGATTAATAGCAGATGTTTACTAAATGTGCTTCTGTGCTAGCACACTAGGTTGGAATTGCAAGCTACGAGAATTGCAAGCTATTGCAAGCTATATTGCAAGCTGAGATTTTTTTGGAAATAATTGTTTTCAGGCCATAAAAATCTACTCAAAGTCTTGGTAATCTCAGATACAGACCACGTCTGGAATATTACATCCAGTTTTGGCTTCCAGTATAAGACTCCGACAAACTGTAGTGAGTTTAGCAGAGGGCAGCTAAGCTGGTTGAGGCTAGAGCACTTACCCTTTGAGGAAAGGCTGAGGGAGCTGGACTTGGTCAGCCTGGAGAAGAGACAGCTTTGGGGTACCTAACAGCAGCCTGCCAGTACCTATGAGGAAGAGCAGTGGTTTAACACTGATAAGTAGGTAAGCACTACCATGCTGCTCTCTCACTCTCACTCCTCAGAAGGACAGAGGGAGAAAATGCAATGAAAAAAAAGCCCACGTGTTGAGATAAGGACAGGATGATCACTCACCAATTACCGTCACTAGCAAAACAGACTCAGCATAAGGGAGATTAATGTATTTTATTGCCTATTGATAACAGACTAGAGCAGTGAGAACTAAAACCAAATTAAAAATACCTTCCTCCCACCCATCTGCTTCCACTGTCTTCCCCTGAGTGGCACGGGGGATGGGGCATGTGGGTTGCAGTCAGTTCATAACGCTTCATTTCTGCTGTTCCTTCATCCTCACTCTCACTTCTCTATCAAGAAGACAGAGCCAGGTTATTTACTGAGGTGCACGGCAGAAGAATGAGTGAAAATGAACATAAATTGAAATGAAAGCACTGACTTGTAAGGAAAATCTTTTTAACCATAAGGACCATGAAGCGCTGGTGAAGCTATGGTATCTCTGTTGTTGAAGGTTTCCAAGATTCAACTAGACATAGCCCTGAGCACCCTGGTCTGCTGTCATGGCTGAACCTACTTTGAGCAGTAGGTTGGACTAGAGTTCTGAGATCCCTTCCAGCCTGAATAACTCAATGATTCTATTATATTGCAGTGAAAGGCTATATTAAAAAGGAGAACAAGTTTTAAAAGACACTAAGGTGTTAGATGTTTTTAAATTATCTGGTTTAGTGTCAAGAGAAAAGTATTTTAGAAAGTGATCAGTTAAAAAAAAAAAACAAAAACATAAAAATGTCAATAATATTTTTTTTTTTAAGAGAACATGCATTCCTAAATCAAGAATTAACTACTACAGGCAACACTAAGCATCTGTGATCCGTGTCTGCTTACATAAAAGACAGAGAAATCAGTGGGCATCTGTTTCTTTACCTGTGTTTAGAAGTGATACTAAGCAATTCATTTCCCCTGCAAATTCATACCTGAATTCTGCATGTTTGTTTCAAATACTAATAAATCATTGCTTTATTTCACTTTCTTATTATTTATAGATCAGGTAAAATGAACATGTAATATCAATGTTTTAGTCTACTTCATTTATACCTAGAACATGATCACTTCTTTAGTGAATTATTCTTCCAGTTTATCATGATTAAAGCTAAAGACAGCATTGCCTTTCTTTTCAAAGATAAAATTTCACGTTGTCTATCAGTATACTGGATGTCATCTGGACTAGGCGTTGTATAGGATTAGACAAACTTTTTGCAATTGCTGCTATTTTTAAAAATGAAGTTAGCATTCCAGCTGTGTTATTCTTGGAGATTTTAGCTCCCCTTTTACATTCTTATACTTCACTAGCTTCTGTTTATTTTCTGTTTTGATATTTTTTATAATGTGTTTACTTTTGTTTGTTGTTAGGGTTTGTTGATTTTTATTCATAATTATTGCCTTCAGTTCCCTGTTATTTAGGGACTGGTTTCAATATTTAAGATATTCCTATTTCTGAGACTATGTATTTGGAACATCTAGCCTTAAAAGTCCATGAACCTATGATAAAAAATAGCTTTCTCAACAAAAAAATGGCTTTTCTCAAGATCGCAGAGTAAATAGGAGAAATAGTGCTAAGTATTTCTGTTTCTATTTGCTTTGATTTAGTCATTAAACCATGCAAAGACAACGGTTAAGGCAAAATACAGTGTACCTAAATAATTTTCTTGGCTTCTTTTCATCCTCAAATTTCGAATACTCACCGCACTTGACTTAATGAAGCATATATGACTGACTGAGGTAGTTACTTAGAACGACATTGCTGCTGAACCATATTTAATCAGCATGCTGCCAGAAATCAGGTACAGTATCTGCATATCACAGTAAAATGAATAAAAAACCTAATTAGAAAATCAAAAGGACGAATCTGGGTTTTATTTGATGGCAGGGATTGCTCTCAGACTTTCTACATACAGAAAGTAATAAGAAGTAAAATGTTGGTAAAAAAAAAAAAAATAAAGGATCTTGGCAACATCACTTGATAGACATTTTGCACTAAACCATCAAGTCACAATTCCCTAAGGAGCAGCCCTAGAACTCTGAAAAGAGATTATTGTAAACAGTTGAACAGAGATGTCAGAAACCGTATATGAAAAATAGATCTTTGGCTATGGCAGTGTGTACACACATACACAAAACATATCCTGTGTAAAAAGGAATATAGTATGTAGTTTAGGAGAAGTGAAAATTAAGCAGTAGCAAGCAATAGTCTCTGTTCTTGAAAAATAGTGTAAAGAGAAGAATACAAAAGAGAAATGTTGACTGTTGCAAAAGATAAATAAACTAGATTGATTAATAAATATTTCTAAGGCAATAGATAAATGTACATGTTCATATGTAGATGCTGATAAACATTGCATCTATGGAAATTCTCTCTATTGTATGATTCCTGTAAGGCATACTGAATTTAAGTTGTTGTAACTTCTTTCTTTTGTTTATTGTCAATTATTGATATGATAATGAATGTTAATAAGAATGAATAATTCATTGGGCCTTGTCATTATCTTTCCTGAAAGTTCGTATGTCACTAACTCTGTATATAACTTTCTAAGGTTGTTCTCTATTTTTTAAAGTAGGGGTTAATTTTAGCTACTCTTGATTTAGGCATGGCTGAAGATCAAACTAATTTTGTTTACTATTTATTTAATGCCATGAAAATAAACTTTTGCAAAAGCAAAAGAATAAAAAGAAAAAAAAAAAAGGAACAAAAATTGGACTTAAATTTTGAACTAAATAATAAAAAGAAACTGTTTTCCTCTTAACTGAGACTGAAAAATTAATATACTTTAAAAAGCATGTATATATTTGGAAAATTCAGTTTGAGCATGACTAATAGATATATGGGTGCATAGGAGCTTATTTGCATGACTGTTCTCTGGGCAATGGAGCTTTGCATTTCATGCAACATCAGTTTATTGTCTGACTGCCTCCCATGCATCAGTGAATTTAACTTTACAGAGCTCTAGTGTATAAAATACTAGATTTAGAATTTTGTGCCTGGAACTAAAATACAAAGAGGAATTACTTGCCTAAGAACAAAAGATCAGGTCCAGCTGGAATTCAGCCCAGATTGCATAAGCCCAACAACAGCGTTTTTCCCACAAGAAAGTCTTTTTTTATTTTTTATTTTTTCCTCCAAGATGTGTTGAAAGAGACTGCTATGGAATATCCTAGTGAATGGTACTCAGAAGTAAGCAACTACCTTATTTTATTTTCTGATTTCAGTGTTTGTAACAATTATTTTCCTTAAATGTCTGCATAACTCATTAATATCATACCCCTGCTGGAAGGAATTCAGAGATAATTTTATGAGCTAGATGAATGGGATAACAGAAATCTCATGAAATTCAGTGGAGATAAATATAAAGACCTGCACCTGAGATGAGAAACTTAGGAAAAGCTTTGTGAAAAAGACCAGGGTCCTGATGAACAGCAAGCAGGAAGTAGAACTTGATTCAACAGTGTATGACTATGACAGTGAGAGTTAGCCACATACTAGGCTGCATTAGGAAAATTTTAGCCAGCAGGTCATGAGAAATGATTATTCACTTCTAGTCAGCACTCATGAAGCAGTATCTGTAGTACTGAGCCCCTCTATACACGAGAAATATTGAAAAACTGGTGTGAGTCTGGAGAAGGACCACTGAGGTGACTGAGGAACAGAGAACATGACCTAAGAGGATCAGACTATGAATTAGATTTACTCCACCTGGATAAGAGAAGGACAATGGGTGAAGCAAATTTTGGTCTTCCACTATCTTAAAAGGGGTCTCAGAAATGAAGGACACAAACTTTTTTTAAAAAATGAAAGGATGAGTAAAGCAACTGAAACTCTCAGTGCCTGGGATACAAGGGAAAAAAAAAAATCACAATAAGAGTCCTTAAGTATTGCAACATGTTGCCCAGGAAGGCTGAGAAGTCTCCTTCCTTGGAAACTCATTTGGTCAAAACCATGACCAACCTTATCTAATTTTGAAGTAAGAGCTGTTTTGAAGAAACAGTGGGACCAGATAATTTACAGAGGTCTCTTCCAACCTAAAATATTCTATGATTCTACTGTACCTCAGATTCTACTGTTCCAATAGCCCAACAGGATGTTTTTCACTCTGGTGAATTTAGTTTAAAATATCCACAAGGAGGTATGACACTGTAAATATACACATAAATGTGATACCTCTGAACTACTATACACAAGACTGGAAGGATTCTGTCCCCTCCCAGCTTCTTGTGCACCTCCAGCCTCCTCACTGGCAGGGCAGTACGAGGAGCTGAAAAGTCTTTGATTTTCCCAGTCCCACTCTGCAGCGGATGGGGAGAGTGAGCAAAAGGCTGTGTGATGCTTAGCTGCCTGACAGGTTAAACCAAAACAAGGAGCCAATAAGAAGAGGTGCTATGCCGGACCTCATTCTCACCAACAAGGAGGGGCTGGTGGTGAATATGAAGGTCAAAGGCATCCTTGGCTCAAGTGACCATGAAAAGGTGGAGTCCAAGATCCTGAGAGCAGTGAGGAGGGTGCACAGAAAGCTCACAACCCTAGAATTTGGGAGAGCAGACTCCAGCCTTTTCAAGGATCTACTTGGTAGACTACCAAGGGATAAAGCCCTGGAGGGAACAAGGGCCCAAGAAAACTGGTTAAAATTCAAGGATCACCTTCTCCAACCTCAGGAGCAATGTATCCCAAAAAAGAGGAAGTCAGGCAAAAATGCCAGGAGGCCTCTACGGATGAACAAGGAGCTCCTGGCCAAAATCAAACACAAAAAGGAAGCCTACAGAGGCTGCAAGCAAGGACAGGTAGCCTGTGAGAAATACAGAGACATTGTCCAAGCAGCCAGGGGTCAAGTTAGGAAAGCTAAAGCCCAGATAGAATTGAATCTGGCCAGAATCTTCAGCAAGGCCTCTGACATTGTCCCCCATAAGATCCTTATAGAGAAGGTATTGAAGTATGGACTGGATGAGCAGATTAGGTGGATCAAAAACTGACCGAATGGCCAGACCCAGAGTGCAGTGGTGAGTGGCACAAAGTCTAATTGGAGGCCAGTAGTATGGCTGGAATACCCCAGGGGTCAATGCTGTGTCCAGTCCTATTTAACATCTTCATCAATTTTCTGGACAATGGAGTAGAGTACAGCCTCAGTAAATTTGCAGACAACACAAAACTGGGGGAGTGGTTGACTCAACAGGGGACCATGCAGCCATCCAGAGGGACCTTGACAGGCTGAAGAGGTGGGCTGACAAGAATCACATTAAGTTCAACATGGAAGGTGCGAAGTCCTGCACCTAGGGTCGAAAAACCCCAGGCACCAGTATATGCTGGGGGACACCCAGCTGAAAACCAGCTCTGCAGAAAAGGATCTTGGGGTCCCGGTGGACACCAAGTTGAATGCAAGTCAACAATGTGTCCTTCCTGCTAAGAAGGCTAACAGTATTCTTGTCTGCATTAGGCAAATTATTGCCAGTAGGTCAAGAGAGGTGGTTCTTCCCCTTTGCTCATCATTGGTGAGGCCACATCTGGAGTACTGTGTCCAGTTCTGCGCCCCCCAGTACAACAGAAACCTGGACATACTGGAGAGAGTCCAGCAGAGGGTCACCAAGATGATCAAGGGACTGGAGCACCTCTCCTATGAGTAGAGGCTGAGAGAGCTGGGACTGTTCAGCCTGGAGAAGAGGAGGCTTGTGAGGGTCTTATCAATGTACGTAAATACCTGAGGGGTGTGTGCATACAGGGCAGATCCATGCTCTTTTCAGTGGTGTCCAGTGCCAGGACAAGAGCCAATGGGTACAAACTGGAACACAGGAGGTTCTGTCTAAACATCAGAAAACACTTCTTTACTGTGTGGATGACAGAGCATTAGAACAGGTTGTCCAGAGAGGTCGCGGAGTCTCCCTTCTTTGAGACCTTCAAAAGCCTCCTGGACATGATCCTGGGAAACCTGCTCTGGGTGGTCCAGGGTATTAAATAATATTGGTCACAGTACAGACCCTTGAGGGACACCACTCAGTACTGATTTCCTTTTGCACATTGAGTCATTGGCTGTAACTCTTTCAAAGTGGCCATCCAGTCAATTCTTTATCTATCTAACAGTACATCCATTGAACTTATATCTCTCCAGTTTAGTGGCAAGAATGGTCTGGAGGATCATATCAAAGGCCTACCTGTCCAGGTAGATGACACCAGTTGCTCTTCCCTTGCCCAGTGATGCAGCTACTCCATCGTAGAAAGTGACTAGATAAGTCAGGCACAATTTGCCCTTGGGCATAGCCAAGTTGTCTGACTCTAAANCCCTTCTTTGAGACCTTCAAAAGCCTCCTGGACATGATCCTGGGAAACCTGCTCTGGGTGGTCCAGGGTATTAAATAATATTGGTCACAGTACAGACCCTTGAGGGACACCACTCAGTACTGATTTCCTTTTGCACATTGAGTCATTGGCTGTAACTCTTTCAACGTGGCCATCCAGTCAATTCTTTATCTATCTAACAGTACATCCATTGAACTTATATCTCTCCAGTTTAGTGGCAAGAATGGTCTGGAGGATCATATCAAAGGCCTACCTGTCCAGGTAGATGACACCAGTTGCTCTTCCCTTGCCCAGTGATGCAGCTACTCCATCGTAGAAAGTGACTAGATAAGTCAGGCACAATTTGCCCTTGGGCATAGCCAAGTTGTCTGACTCTAAACACCTCCCTGTCTTCCATATGCTTCGACATGACTTCCAGGAGGATCTGTTCTATGATCTTACCAGGCACTGAGTTGTGCCTGACTCATTGGTGGTTCCCAAGGTTTACTATATCACTCTTTTTCAAAATGGGAAAATTGGTGAGATATTCCCTTTTCTCCAGTCACTGGGGACTTTGCCTGACTTCCATGATTTTTCAAATATGACGGAGAGTGTCTTAGCAACCACATAAGCCAGTTCCCTCGGGATGCTGGGATGCATCTTGTTGGGTCCCATGAACTTGTGTATGTTCAGGTTCATCAGGTGGTCTTGCACCTTTTATTCTCTTATAAAGTGAAGTACTTTTTTCCCCCAGTCCTTGTCTTGAGGTTCAAGGACTTGAATGATATGGGTAGAGTGATTACCACTGAAAACTGAGGCAAAAAAAAAAAAAAAAGTTGAGTATCTCAGCCTTCTCCAAGTCAGTTATCCCTAGTTCTCCTGTCTTATTTATTAGGGGGATACATTTTCTTTATTATTCCTTTTCTGACCAACGTACCTGTAGAAGCCCTTCTTATCATTCTTCGCATTCCTTGCCAAATTCAGCTCCAACCGTGGCTTAACTTTTCTGATCCTGTCCCTACACATCCAGGCAGCATCCCTATATTCTTCCCAGGATACATTTTCCTGTTTCCACTGCCTATGCGTTTTCTTCTTACACCTTAGTTTGACCATGAGTTCCTGAGTTCCTTGCTCAGCCATGCTGGTCTCCCGCCTTCCTTGCCTGATTTCTTACAGAAGTGAATCAACAGCTCTTGCACTCTAAGAAAGATGTCCTCAAAGAGTCTCCAGTTCTCTTCTGCTCCTTTATCCCTGAGGGCAGTTTTCCAGGGGGTCCCATCCACTAATTCTTTAAACTGGAATTTCACTAAGGGTCTTGACTTTACTGTTCACCTGACCCATATCCCTCAGGATTGTGAATTCCACAAATGCATAACAACATAACATGTTTGAAAGTCAGTATAAAGGAAGGAAAAATTAACAGTGAATACTAGGTTTATGAAACGATATTATTCAATTGTTTGCTTGTCACATTCTTTCCATAATCCTTAATTTATGTATTATGGATACAGGTCTGATCTTACAAATCAGTTCATACTGGAGAATCATTTACTGTAATCTGTGGATGTCTGGACACAGAGATCTGGATATGCCAATCAACTTGTCACATTGGTACTTTGTACAATAAAGTGCTTGGATCTTGGTGTCTTGTTTCTTATTGCAATGTCTCAACATTTAAGGAGTATGTTCATTGGTAAATATATGTAAATTAACATGAAAATTAAAGGGATGTAATTTATGCCTTTGAAATATTTAGGGATGCCCCAAATAGCTATTGCCTTTAATAATCACTTCAAGTATCTTATATTTACATTAATAAATTGAGGTCAGATTATATTATTGCCATGGAATGCATAAAATATCTCAAATGTTGACATTTAAAAACCAACAATCAATCCAAACTTTTTACAAATTTTTGTTATATAATATTGGGACCTTTTAATTCTTCAGTTGCCTCTTAAACAGAAAATTAAGCTGCATTTCCATGCTGTGAAGGTAATTCACTATATTCAAAGACTAGTGGTCCAAATTTATACATGTTGTGAATGATATTCAATTAAATTTCTTAATTTTAGCTCTAACAGTAGTTCAATACATTGACTTCACAAACAAATGACAAAGTAAGTTTGACTGAAGCCTAATTTAAACCTGATTAGAAAAGCAGTTTATTGGAAATTCCATTCTTTTGCAGTTTCAGTACTTTCACTGAAAAGCCAGAGGAATCTCTCTGAAACTATAAATAGCATGCCGTTTTCCATGAAGTTGAGTAATATCTGTGCGTGTTTTATTGCAGTGCTTGAAAATTCAGAGCCTGCCAGAAAAGCAGGATAATTTACTACTGAAGAGGTTCAGCTTAGAAACAGTGTAGTAGCGCAGTATACCTTCTTTGTATATGTTTTTGTAATAAAATCTCTAGCATTACTTCTGTGATTTTTTGTCCTTTGCTGTTCTTTATTGCTACTTTTTTTTTTTTTTTTTTTTTTTCAAGCCCCTTCTTCAGGTTTGTTTTATAACCACATGAAAAAAAAAACAAAGAAACAAACAAACCAACCAACAGTGTCTCATGATGGGTACTATTTATGAAGTTGTGCCAATATGCCAATATACAGAACACATACGTATTCCATACATTACACTCAATGGGTGGTGTATGTACTCTGTCATATTATATGTAATGATTTCACAGGACACATCAGATGATTGAAAGATAACTTCTATGTTTATGTTTCGCTTTCTACCTTCTAGTATTTATTTTTCATAAAGCCTTGCTATTTCTCAGCTTCTATTTCCATTTCCTTGCAGCATGACTAAGGCAAATAACATTTATCCTCCTGGCTGTTCTATTTTGTCATTACCACTTTGCCAGAAATGGCAATATATTTCAGACTGCTATAGCTCTTTCACAATCAAAGTCCTGAGCAGACGTCTTTAAATGGCTCAGCCACTTCAAATTGTATCAGGCTGAAGTTTGATAAACGAGCTGTCAGCTTAAATGCATTTTATTTTCAAAAACATAATCTAAAATCAATAAGCTATTTTAAAAAATGAAGTAACAAACATCTAATTAGAGAATTCAGTTTACTTGCACTTTTGACAAACTGTACTGAAAATTGTCAGACAATTACTTCAGAAACCTCTTAGCATTTTTTTAAGTACACATAGCTATAGTTGGAAACAAAAATATATGTAATTTATAAATCATTAAAATGTTGACAAGCATTTGGTCAAGTTTGCTTGTATGACAACTGTATTTTCATTATGCTATCTATCAAATCAGTTGGTTGTTTTACCAATGCAGCTTACATCTCGAAACGCAATGACATTAAATATTCACTTTTCCATTTAGTAGAGTTCAGGAAGAGCTAGTGAATTCCTTTTTGAGATCTTCAAAAATTCAACTTCTTCTTCATGAATGGTGGAAGAGATGGCCTGAAGACTGTCACACTCACTGTGCAAAGAAGGAATAGGTATTCAAATAACTTTAAATTCTCTGAGTGCTGCTGGTTTTGTGATTTCTTTGATAAGTCTTTCGGTGCTGATAATAAGCTCCTTCACTGGATCATCAGAAGCTGCCCATGTTTGATGCCTTAGAGATTCAAGATCTGTATATTCTATCTACAAATTTATTACATTAGTTTTCAATATTTTAGGCAGCTTTAAATTGTTTCTTGTATTTCAGTAGACCTCTGTTGGCTACAATTTTATAAAGTATCCCTTTAAAGCAGCTCCAAGTATTTTCCAGAGGGCTATCGGACTTGGCTGTACCTTGCACAGTTGGGAAATATTTTGCAACAGAAAAGACTGAAAACTTCTTGAAAACCTGAATACAGCACCTCATAACTAGAAACTTTTCTCAGAACAGTGGCAAGGTACTCCAGGTGAGGTGTAGGTAATAATTTAATGTAAATGCAATTGAAGATTACATTTAAATAGCAGAAGGAAAAAAAATCTAACGACTGCAAAACATTTATTTATTTATTTATGTTTTTGCTAAGAAGTAAAAGTGAATTTCTACATGGCACATTAAATGGTGAATTCTAGCTATGACAAGGTTGTTCATAACACTGTCTATACATCCAGCTTTTCTAACTTTCCTTAAGATTATCTTTTCTCTTTGCCTCTCTAAGTAATTTCATGTCATCTTCAAGTTTTCAATTTTGCTGTTAGTCCTATTCAATCTAATAAATATTTCAAAATCCATCTTTCAAATACCCATATATCCCTGTAAAAGAATATTACAAACTGTGCTGTGAGTGGACTCCAAAGAGAATCATTTACTAAAGACAAGTGGAGCTCATAATTGTTGATTACGCTGGATGCGTGAGTCCATGCTGGAGCAGGGGAAGCTGAAAAAAAAGTTCTTCTTTTTGAGAGGAATGGAAATAGATTAATGACTAAGCTCGAGTAAGTTACAAATGTGATTGAAGCAGCTCCATGAATTTTACTACATTCACATTTTTTTTATTCATTCTCTCTCATGGTTTTGGCTGGGACAGTATTATTTTTCTTCATAGAGGCTCGTATGATGCTGTGTTTTGGATTTTTGACGAAAACAGTGGTGATAACAAGCCAATGTTTTCAGTTGTTGCAGAGCAGTGCTTACACAGAGCCAAGGCCTTTTCTGTTTCTCCTGCTGCCCTGTCAGCGAGGAGGCTGGGGGTGCACAAGCTTAGCTGCCTGCTGGGGTCGCACCACAGCACTATCAAAATGAAGGTTTTGAAACATTAATAAGCTGACCTATTCAAGGTAAATTAAGTACTTATGAAGTACAGACTTCATTCATTTTTGTGAAAATATCCATCAGTTATTTGACAGGGCAGAATCAATTCCACAAAAAATCAGATTCCACCACATCTACCCCACAGAACAGACTCCTGTAAACCTCTGAATTGACCTTAAATGGGTAAGGAAAATGAATGAATGATTTGGAGTAAATTAAAAGCTTTGTGAGTCATCAGCTTCTTACCTCCACAATAGTTTGGAAAAGAAAACAAAATTATGGAAAATAGATGAAGAAAGGAACCAGAAAGTCTGTCACTCAAGACATGCCATGGAGCAATGGTCAGAATGATTGCTCTCATTAAATAGTGGTTAGAGAAGAAAAAAATATTCAGTTTTGAATAAATGGAATGGAATTTTCTATTTTGTAATATACAAAGTGCAACTTCAACTCTTTTTTTTTTTTTTTTAATGAATGAATGAATGAATGAATGAACAGGCATTGTACACCAAATGTAACATTATGAGGTTAATGGTAGCTTTAGTTTTTTTCAGCAGTCCAATGTGTTGTCTAGGCTCTCAAAAAAAGATTAAGACCTGTTTTTGTGAATGCCCTTGAGAAAATGGAGAGGAGAGGAGAGGAGAGGAGAGGAGAGGAGNAAAGGAAAGGAAAGGAAAGGAAAGGAAAGGAAAGGAAAGGAAAGGAAAGGAAAGGAAAGGAAAGGAAAGGAAAGGAAAGGAAAGGAAAGGAAAGGAAAGGAAAGGAAAGGAAAGGAAAGGAAAGGAAAGGAAAGGAAAGGAAAGGAAAGGAAAGGAAAGGAAAGGAAAGGAAAGGAAAGGAAAGGAAAGGAAAGGAAAGGAAAGGAAAGGAAAGGAAAGGAAAGGAAAGGAGAGATTTTTTTCCCCTTCACAGATACCTCTAGCATTTACATTTTCTTTGGATATTTCTGACCCTTTTTGTGCCCCAAGAATTAACACACACAGTGAAAGTAATAGCTGATAGTGAATGTGCACTCTTAGGGGAGAAGATGTATGAAAAATCTGTAGCTGACCTGTCTTCATTTGAATAAAGCAGAATAGCAAAATAAATAGGAAGAAGTTGGGTACATGTATATATATTAATATTTTCCACAGCTTTAGCCGTTATACATGCTAATGATAACAGATAATAACAAGTTGGCTTGCACTAGAAAGGTTAATCCTTACCAAATTGGAGTCACTTAGAAACTTGGATTTCCTCTCGTTTGAGGTTTATCTTTTTATTTATTTTCCTGTATAGATCCAGACTCTGTCAAGGGACAAAACAGTAATTCATTCATAAGCAGATATGTCTAATTGGATCTATTAGTACAATTTTGTTCTTTTATTCAGTGTAAATTGTCTTCTGAGTCTATCGGACGACTGAATACAGCATTCACATTAGCTGTCATCTCATTTGCATTATATGCACATTAATTTAAAGTTTCACTTAAGGATACATGTAGCCAAGAGCATTCTATCAAAGTTTAATCATTGAAGTCCTTTTACGAAACTCAGATAATGCATCAAGTCACAGACTGAAATTCTGCCTTCAGTTGCTGTAAATTCATTAAACCAAGATGTGGACAGAAGAAAACGTACCCTACTGTTAGACTGTGAACACATTCCAGTGAGAGTAAAGTACCAGAAAAATTTTCTGTACACTTTTGTGTACACAGAAAATAGTTGCTATAACCAACATAGAAAAGCAGAGATGTTAAAAGATTTGATATATATTAACTCCATATATTGGCTTACTGATATGGGTTCACTGGCCCCCAGGAACCCTCTTCTGGGAAGATCTTCTTTACACACAGGTAAATGTGTGTCTGAATTATAGTCTTGAAAACCTGTCTCACAAGTGTATCGTACTTCCAGTCTTACCAATAACTCTTTTTTTGTTTTTGCTTTGTTTGTTTGTTTTTCTTTTTTGTATCTACCAAAATTCAGACAGATAACAAGAAAATTATCTTACTAAATTACAAAAGTAGCTTCTTTTGATCTTTCTTACATCTGATAATATCAAGGAATCAAAGATGTCAAATCAGGCCTTCACTGGGAACTTTTTTTTTTATGCTTAAGGAAAGCAATTTCTTCTTTCTTTGGACTGCAACCTCTTTTTCCACTTGAGAAAGAGAAAAACATGAAATCTATAATCTAGAGTACTAGGCTACTTCAGAATTCAGAATTTTCATCATTATTTATGACAAGTTTAACACTGTTTTTAAAACATAAAGTGTATGCTGAAAACTTGCAAAGCTGAAGGCAATAGGAAATTAGTTGTGCTATATTTATATCAAGGAATACAAGAGTATTTTTATGCTATGCAGCTCTAAATGCAGTCTATAGTTTCATTCCAACTTCAGCTTGTATTTTCACCATTTCCCTGTCATTCCATTCAATGGAAATGGAGCCTGGCAGCATAAAGAAGGTGCACATCTCTCCTGATGTGGATGGCTCTCATCCATCAGGACTCTTTATGTGACTCATCAGCTGAAACCAGTCAAACTGGTCTTTCAACTGTTATTTTCTCTTTATCTTGAATTTGGGTAGAAACCTCACTGAAAATTCATGGTACAAAATGGCTTAAAACATAGCATCATGTAATGATTACAGCTAGAAATAATGGAGACAGTGCAGGAAGAACATCACAGCCTAGTACTTTGTATAAGCCATTTATCAGAGTGATTTTTTTTTTTTTTTAAGCTAATAAACACTAAAGCACTGTAGTAAGTTAGACCCCAAACCTACCCACTCATGAATCAAACCACACACTGGAAATCTAAATAAAATTCCTGGGAAACATCGCTCAGATCCCATAATATATTTAAATGACATTGCATTTTAATTTCTTTTAGGAAAACTTTAGTCATCAGTTAGAATTCAAGATCTACATGCTAGTCAGTAAATGAAAATCGGAGTATAATTTGGAACAAGGAAATTTGCATATTTTTTTCTAGCTTTAAGAGCTGAATTATGCCAGTAGATGAAGGGACGGTGAGTGAATTAAAATATTTATTTGGCTAAAATTTATAACTAATACTCTCATATTTTCACATTACACACAGAGAGAGTTTCATTTATATCTATTAGTTCAATTTTATATTCGTTTCTGAATCCAAAATAGACATTATTTGCAAAATAAACTTGGGTTCTCACTAAGGAACTAGTGCAAATCAGATAGTGATTATATTCTATAATATTATATTCTAAGATTATTTTAAAATGAAGATTAATTCACATGAGTTATTTTAGCCCTTAGGTTGAAAATCTTGTTTGCACCTGCCGCCTCAGAATAAATAAGCAGACTGATGGATATCTATATTCATGTTTTTGAAATTTTGAGAGGGATGGGTCAGTTAACTCATCTCTTTATGTTACAGCAAAATTTCCTAACACATATGTCTCAATATAAATCCCACTGAAGTAATAATATGAATTCATTTGAGTCTTGAAAAATACCAAAGAAGAAGATACGTATTATCCTGCTTGTTCCTAATTTTGAAAACCTGTCCCTCATTAATATTCAATGATTGTCTGAATAGTGTTTTCAGGTATTCTGTATTACAATCTGTTCTAAAAGATGCTCTGAATAGGGTGTGCTCTGTGTATTTTGTATCAACTAATGCTGCATTACATCTTTACTAAAATAGCATAATGAAGGTTTTAGGAATACAGTATCATAATCAAGGACCTATAGATAATGTCCACATCTTAATAGTAGCATAAGAATTTAAAAACTAATCTAAAAATAATTTAGCTTTCTCATGTGTTCTAATACCAGATGGGATGTATTCAAGATTACTATAATTTAACCAATTAGAAATATAGAATCATAGAATAGTTTGGGTTGGAAGGGACCTTAAAGATCATCTATTTCCAACACCCCTGTCATGGGCAGGGACACTTTCCGCTAGATCAGGTTTCTCAAAGCCCCATCCAACCTGGCCTTGAACACTTACAGGGATGTGGCATCCATGACTTTTCTGGGTAACCTGTTCCATTGCCTCACTGCCCTCTGAGTAAAGAATTTCTTCCTTATATCTAACCTGAATCTGCCCTCTTTCATTTTAAAAACATTACCCCTTGTCCTATCACTACATGCCCTTGTAAAAAGTCCCTTTGAAGCTTTCTTGTAGGCCTCCGTTCGGTACTGGAAGGCTGCTATAAAGTCTCCCTGGAGCCTTGTCTTCTTCAGGCTGAACAACCCCAATTCTCTCAGCCTGTCTTCACAGGAGAGGTGTTCCAGCCCTCTGATCATCTTTGTGGCCCTCCTCTGG
>VXAL01005148.1:31114-50181 GCA_013399475.1 Chauna torquata | reverse complement strand
GAAATAGAAAAAAAAAAAAAAAAATTTAAACTGAAATTCAAACAGTCCTGCTCTTCAATTATGTAACTCCCCCATCAACATTTGTATGAAGATCCAATTAGGCTTTTTTACTATTTTTCTTGAGTGATTGGGGGTTAAACTCATCTTAACAGCTAAATTCTTCTTTGTCTTATATTCAGAGCAGTCATGCTGAAATCAGAGCAAGTCAGTGCAGAATTTGATGTTAAATATACTTTTAGAATCCTAAACATGTTCTGTGTGTATTTTAACTACTCAATCTGTATATTCATGCTCTATGCCTTTTCCTTTTACTGTGCCAGACTATATTTCTGCAAAAATAAGTAGGAATCATTCATGAGGACACAGCTAATGGATATTCTTTACTCTAGTTGAAACCAAATATAGATTCAGGTAAAAATATGGCAATATAAAACAGCTGGTGTGCTTGGCACACTGTGATGGGAATTAGAATGCAGAAAGGCTTATTCTTGTACACAATGCAAAATGGCAATTTTCAGATGGTTGTATCTCAGGAATAATTAGAGCTGTCATCATAAAATATAGCATGTAGCACCAGACAAGGTCAGTTCCCACAAATGTTTAGTCAAATTTTGTTCAGACTTTTCAATTTTGCAAAGAGGTCAAGGTACTGTGAGATTTCTGTATTTGCTGAGATTTCGCCATCCATTAGTATGAATAAAGAACCTTTCCATTAGTGGAAAAAATAGAAAAAACTGAAATTTGACTGACTGAAGAGTTTACCTAATCAGAAAGTTTGCATTTTTTAGATTTTTTTTTATACATAAATAAGCAAATGTACTATAGCATGAAAACAAATTAGGTAGATAAACACATCAAATGTTTATCATTAACTAATAGGTAATTTAAATCTCATACAAATACATGATGCTGACTGACAGACTTTCATGAGCTAAATTATTTTTAAAAAATCTCTTCTTCAGTAGTTAACCAATTTTGGGCACAAACCAATTCCCTCTTTAGTCAATGGCAAAGCTCCAGTAATTTGCAGTGGGTGCAGAAAAAGGGCAGGCTCTAAACAGAAAGATCAGAAGATTTTGCTGGCTAAGGAGGGATTAAGCAACTGTGTGAAAAATCAACATACAGACCATAGGGCTAGCACAGTTAGATGGATAAAACGATAAAACTCTCAGCTCTCTCAATGTGGTTAAAGGGGGGGGGGGGCGGGCGCGGGGCGGAGAGAGGATATAATAAGCTCCTTTGTAGCTTTGTAGCCTCACTTCCATGAGTTATAAATTTAGCTTTGCTTAGCTGTATTTCTCATGCAGATCTGGCAGGTAGACACTGGTGGATTAGCAGCAGCAGCAACACTAAACTAACACCAGATCAGAATTAAACCAATCCAGTGATGACAGGAACTGCAGGTGACTTGGTTATGCCCCTGACTGGGAACTACTAGCGCGGATTTCTGTGGACAGCAGCTAACAAACAGAGGAGAATTAAGTGCTGGCATTCTTGAAATATAAGGAACCTAAGCCTGCATCTGTGCACTTGTAAATTACATGTGCCGGGAATGACAGATGACACTGAAGCCAACAGGCACAGTGTGGTCCATGTTTTTAGATTTTCTTATGGCCTGTAGCAGGATACCCACATCTAAATTCACTACGCAGAATGGTCCCCAGCCCATGCTTCTGATTGTGCCCACATCGAGTGGGAGAGAATTGAAAGAGATGAACCATGACTCTGAGAGGGACTATTTGACAATTTGACAATAGGGACAGTTGAGTTCCAATGTCCAGTGAGGTTCCCAGCCGAAGTTCAATTTAGCTAACATGGATTCACATGTGATATTCAAGAAGTTGGAGCTATTCTGTGATTAGATATTATGGTCTGTTGAAAGAGAAACATGAAATTTGGCTAAAGTCTGAAATAATGCTTGGGAATTAATTTTCACGTGTTGGTTTTTTGTTAGTTTGTTTTTTCTTTTTGACTTCTTTCCTCTAAAGTAAAACTAAAAATAGCCACATCCCTAGTACTGTCAGTGACAAGCCAGTGAAGAATAACCTGCAAAGACAGCTGGGAAGACTTTGCTTTTACGTCATAGAGGCACCAAGAACAACATAGCTCTGTGCATAACCTTTACCATACCCAGATGTCTTACAGAAAAAAACTTGTGAAAAAGTTGAACTAGTCTTTCTCAATGCTACTGGCACATGTAGAAAGCTTAACCATTATAATGTTGCAGTGTGGAAGAAAAGCAATTAAATAATTTCTTATTCTTGTATATTTATGAGCTGCAAGAGCACTATGAGCCTTCTGAATCTCCTTTGTACTTCCTAAATACAATGCCGAATAACTTCATCTCCAGAAAACAAGTGTGACCAACCCCAAACTTAAAGTGACTTTTCTGTTAATTTTTTTCTGAGGATTTTTTCTATTAGCATTTTTAAGGATTTTGACTTAAAGTACATCAACTTCCTGAAAAGGGCTATTAAAGAAAAAAATGCATAATACAGTAATAAATTTTACAATGTCCCAATAAACTCTGGCTATTCTACTGATTGATTTCAACATTTTTGAGGATCCTTGTTCCATTATTTCCAAATGGAATTAATTTTATCATTCTCATTTCAGTGAAAAACACAAAAACATTCTGCAGTTAATATGACGTATAGAAACACCAGTTCTGTTACAATAATTCTACACCATTTTTAAAACAATATTTAACTTGTTTTGGACTTTTGGAAAACTGTGTCAGGGTTGTATCAGCCTTTATGTTCCTCTGGTTGAACGTCTTTGTCTTCTCATGGCTCCTTTACTCCTACTTTCAATAAAAAAAATGTGAACTGGGCAATCCACTATGCTTTTGTAAGTCTGTTTTGAAGATTTCTTTTCCTTCTTTGTTTCACTTTCAGTCCAGTGAGGTCTCCTGTTTTAAATTGTGCTGCTTCTTCTGACAAACACTGAATGTCTTTTCATTGTAAAAATTTTAGAGGCATGTCGCCAGAACTGAGTGTTCATCATAACTCTTTAAAGAAAAGGAGAGAAGATAATGGCCACAATTCACAAGAACAGAAGCCTAAAGTCAGCTTTTAGAAGTTGTGCTGCAGTTCCCAAAGACATGGCCAGACAGGCGGAAGTAATAAAACTAGAACACTTTCAGAAGAACCATCCTCAGGAAGGAAAGTTATTTCTCGAGATAATTGCGTATATTTCAAATATATTTCACTTTTCAGTCATTTGTAGAGCATACATCTGCTTATAAACTCAGCTGAAGGATGTTCGCTTCTAGTTGATGGGATAAGAAATACATTTACAAATGGAAATTCTTAAACTAGTACATTGCAAGTAACTTGATTTTTCATCAGTGCTGAAAATCTGGTAGCTGTTCCTTGCTTAGTGGGTCTACTTAAGGAATACAGTGCTGTGCACATTAAATAAGATTAATAGATTTTGGCATTTAAAGTACAATCTTTTAAATGGCAAAATTTTGTTAATAATTGCTGCATATTGATATACACTGATCTTTTTGTATCAGTCTAATGCAGTTTACTTTAAATATGGAAGGTAAATGTAGACAATTCTGATCGCTTCTGTAGGAAAAAACATACTAGTAGTTCTGCATTCTTATGAACTACATTGGCTAAAAGCATCAATCTGACAGCAGAGCCACTCAATCTGACAGCAGGAGCAATACTGAAGAGGCTCTTATCCTGCTATTTGCCAGGATAATCTGACATGTGCTGCAAAATACAAATTGGAAATACAAAAATCACATGACAGATCTGATGTTTTTATTATGTTCAAAATAGGGGAAAAAATCATTTTTTTAGTATCCCTGCAACAAATGAAAACAGTCTAATTTCTTCTTCATTCATATAAAGGACAATGTTTTTATTTTGCATTGAATCCTGTATTTGAAGCTTTAAGATTGTAACAAACCATTATTGTGATAAGGAATAATTACAAGATTTTAAAAGAATGGATTACATATCACGCTTTAGCTTTAACCATACACAGGCTTCAAAAAGGGCTTTGGTCATCCTTGTAATATCAAACAAAATAATTAATGGAAATTTAATATGTAAATTAATTTAAAAATATAACCAGGAGAACCAGAAGAAAATATGACTGTTCCTTCCTATGAAAATATTATTTATTTATTTATTTTGTGAGACTTCAGGGAAGCAGAACCATCTAAATTTACTCTGTATTTATTTGAAGTAGTGCTATATTATGTCAGCCACCATGCTCAAATTACAATTAAAAAAGAACACCTTCTCCTTTTTACTTCATGTTTCTATGAGCTGCCATTTTCTTTTAAAAATTTACATCACTTCAATTATTTTTTTTAGTCAGCTGCCACTTTTTTTTCTGTATTTTAAAATGAAGCCTGTCAGAATTATTTTAACCATGACTATACTTTGTTTTCAGAATGCCTACTTTTTTGCCCAGAGACCATTATTAATTGATATTGTGGGGCCCCCCAATTAGTACATTAACCTAATACATCAATGTCAGCTGAACACGCAGAATATAAAATTGTGTGCAAGATGTGCATTAACACAAATGCTGGATCAGGGATTAACTTTTTATTTCATGTTCTGTGTACATTGCTGTCTTGGTTTCATCTGGGATAGAGTTAATTTTCTTCCTAGTAGCTGGTATGTGCCCTGTTTTGGATTTAGGATGAGAATAATGCTGATAACACACCGATGATTTTTAGCTGTTGCAGAGCGGTGCTTACAGAGAGCCAAGGACTTTTCAGCTTCTCGTGCTGCCCTGCCAGCAAGGAGGTTGGGGGTGCACAGGGAGCTGGCAGGGGACACAGCCAGGACAGCTGACTCAGATTGACCAAAGGGACATCCAGTACATACCATATGACATCACACAGGACAATAAACCTGGGATCGTTGGCCAGGGGTGGGTACCACTGCTCAGGAGAGGCTGGTATCAGTCAATGGGCGGTGAGCAATTGCATCGTGCATCACTTGCTTTGTATATTCTTTTATTATTACTATTATTATTATTATCATTATCATTATTATTTTGCCTTTCTTTTCTGTCCTGTTAAACTGTGTTTATATCAACCCACAAGCTTTTACTTTTTTTCTTCAGATTCTCTTCCCCACCCTGCTGGGTGGGGGGAGAGTGAGCAAACGGCTGAGTGGTGCTGAGCTGCCTGCCAGGTTAAACCACAATTACATAGCAGAAAAATGGTTCACAACTTGATTTGTGACTGAGGTTTCTCATTGGAACTACAGTGTAAATAATAATTATAAGAAACAGTAAACTGTGCTTTTTGTTAAGTTTTCCTTAAGTCAAGCTTTGGAAAAAAAAAAAAAAAATCAATATAGGGCACTGTCGTCGACAAAATGGTTGTGACTCAGGGAATTTCACTGAATTTTAACTTATTGCCAATTACATGAACATTTAATTACTGATTTAGGTACTGAGATACAATGAAGACAAAAGATTAAACAAACACATTTAGAAAACACCTTTATTCCTCCTTCACTTGTCTCTACTTCACTCCAGACAATTTCCTGGCCAGCCTCTGTTCCCTTTGCTTTTGCCACATACTACGTTCAATCCCTTCAATTAGGCCATAGACAGTGCAGGAAGAGGGGGTCAAGGCACAGCAGTCTCCTTCTGACATTCCTTGTTCCTTACTCTTTTCTTCCCCCTGCTCCTTCTTTCTCACGTTTCCTCTGCTCTGGTGTGCATCATCCAGAATCTGCAGTCGCCATGGGGGAGTGTACCTGCTCTGGCGTGTGTCAACCATAGGCTGAATTCCACTCAGCTGTGTACCTCCTCCTGTGTCTCCTTTTGTCTGTCCTCACACTCATCCTCACACCTCTCCTCCTGTAACCCACCTTTTTGTTTCTTTTTATGTGTTCTCACATCATATACTCCTGTATCTCCTCCTCTGACTCCTTTTTTTTTTTTTTTTTGTGTCCAGTAGGTACCACCACTTCTTAAATAAGTTTTACAGAGGTGCCAGGGGCTTTTCTGACTGATTCCAGTTTTCATTTATGGTGAGCAGGTGTCCTCTGTTGCAGAGCTGGCTGGAACCAGCTGTGACCAGCACAGGGCAAGCCCTGACCTCCTCACATCCAGTCATCCTTTCAGCTTCCTGCTAACAAAATCCTGCCAGCTATGCCCAATACAGCCACCGATTCTTGCTGCCACTTATTTTCATTCCTTTCTCCATACATCCTACAAAGAAAGAAAAGCTTGGATTTTTTTATACTTTACTATAAATTCTGCTTATATAGGTTTTCTGAGAACATGATCATTACATCTGCGTTTCCACTTGCAGTGAGTGACCAGAGCTTCTCTGAAGCTCTACAAATCTATACTGGTCATCATTAAAGTACAGTTTTGTAATTTCTGCTGGTTTTAGAAAAATTAAGCCATTGTCATTATTTCAGAAAGACGGAGATTCAGAGGGTAATTTACACTATGTGAGTAATCATCCTAAAATATAACCAGATTCATTTCAATCTGAAAATCTTCTTTCTATTGAGTTAACAAAACAGGTTGATTAAAATAAATCTTTCGGAAGTAAGGAGCTTGACAGATACACTGTGCTACTATCATGTAAGTATAAACATATGCCTTATTATGTTATGATTTCAAATCACTTAATGTCTAGAAAAGTGAATAATAACTTTTGCGTAGGTGTAGTTTAATCTACAACATTATTTTTAATGTCATTATTCAGTGTCTTTCATTGTGGGTGTACTTTAGTCAGATATTTAATAAATAAAATAACGTCTAATTTTTGCCATAAAATTTCCCTTAAACAATTTTAACAAAACCATTGCTTCAAGTTACAGTTGGAGTGGAACAGGTGCATAAGAATCTGCTCATACAACAGCAGAAAAATTCATTTCTTTACTTCAGTTCCTCATGTAGAAAATGGAGGCAATATATATATATAATATACACATATTTAATGCATGTGTACTTATACAGTAAAATGGTGTTGAACAGAACTTTTTTCTTTATGTTGCCTGTCACAATAACATATCTGTCTCATTTTTAAGCTTTTTGATATTATTGTAATACCTGTGAAAACAGCCTTGGATTCACAGCTGTCTGAAGAGCAGAGAAAGCATTTATTAAGTATTGTTTTTCTAATGTTAGCAATGTGCAACTAGTTGTTATAGAGCGACATGGTTCACTTCAATTTATTATACAGCTGATAGTTCAAATATATCTAAGAAAATTTCAAACAGCTATTAAATGTAGTTAAATTTACATGCAATATTTCTCACAAAAGTTTGTTTGTTTGTTTGTTAGACCTAAAGAAACCATTTTATTTCAGCTCCTGGCTGTCTGTTCTGTACTGGAAGACAAAAGCATATGCATAACATCACCATAAAAAGATATGTAAAATAGAGTTCCATATTTCTTTTTCTGAATCAGATATTCATCTCCAAAAGTCAAATGAAGAGCTGTAGACTACTGAGATACTTATATATTATTGAACATTCTGTAGTAAAAATTATTTTGATATTTGTATGATTTTATATAAATAACCTATTCAGATTTTAATTGGAATTCTAAATTTGTATGAAGTGAAGCATTTTAGCAAAATACCACTGATTTTAAACAGTGCTACAGTTGTTTAACTTCTGCCAAGAACATTTAGTTGTTGAATACCTATGTACACAGAACAAATATGTATCTCATTTCATCATACTTTAAAAAAATATATAATACCCTAAGACTTCAGTAAACACTTCAATTAGTGGTAAGAATATTTGTATAGGAGATATACTGTCATGTAGAGTGTTGAAGTTCAGACTGATATGAAATAGAAAATAATTTGCAAAGCTTTGTTTTGATACAGCTAGACCCTTCAAGACACTTCTTCAGTTTAAAATAAATAAATAAATAAATAAATCTTGTTCTATGCCTGTCACAAAAAAAAAAGCAGCCAAGGATGTGACAAAGACATGGATAAGCATGGCAAGGTTACCAACTAAAAGAAAGAAAAAGCCTTGTTGGAGAAAAGATGAAATAAACATCCTTGGGTTTCTACCATTCCCTGGGTGCCAGGGAGTAGCCAAGGAGCTGAGGACCATTAGGGAAAGTTAAGATTACTTAGCTGCATAACCAACAATGAAGGAGAAGATAATTCCACCCCAATCTCTGACAGCTATTCCCCACATACAGAGGTCTATTAACAAATGATATCCATCTTGTTTTGAGGAATGTAGATTTTTTTTCTGGTATATTCTCTGACTTCTGCATCTCACATCCATGTTATAATAAGGGAGATATTTGCTATTCAGGTCCTAACAGAGTGGCAATATGTTCAATGTCATCTCAACTGTGTAGTGCTGCCACAGACACTTACAGGGAGGAGTTGGCTAACCAGTCACAGCCACTGTAGTGCTCAGCCCATCTGTGCTGAAAGTTAGGGTTTACACACCTTTCTATGACTTGGAGCTTTTTCAAAGGAAAGAATACACTTCGTGTAGAAGTCATGTAAATTTGGGCTTCAGATCATAACTCTGCAAAATTAAGGTGCATTTTCAATCATAGCCATTCATTGGATATCTTTACTCTATGGCTGAGGAGGTATTTGTTTCACTTGTGGTAACAGCATAGACTTAAGCAGAACTCAAGTAGCTTTGTAACCACAGTACAGGTTTATCTGAGAGGAATGACACTACAGATAGTTGTTACTCCACAATAGATTTAGTAGCTCTTCAAAGAAGCCATGCAGACACAGTATAAGGCTTTCACCTTTGATGACTTTTAGCCAGTGTCTCATCTTCAGGGAAAAATTCACTACATGGGTGGACAAGGACAACAAAATCATACATGGCAAGTATATGGCAAGAGGTGGTAGGAGACACAAAAAGATTCAGAGAAGAAAGAGGTACGAGAGACTGAAATGCTGACAAATTTTGGACTGAGCAAGGGGAAGAAATCATTTTAGATCTCTCAGGGAGAGACGTATTTTGTGATTTATATTATTCTGCATACTTCAAGTATCTTTAAGAATAAAACATTTTTAGGTTACTTACAATACTTCAGAGTCACACAAGATAGAATAAATTAAACAGGCTTTTTTTTTTTTTTTTCAGGAAGGATTTTCAAGAGTACTTTTTACTCTGAGACTCAGCAACTCAGCTATGCAGATGCAGAGAAAGCACTAGCAGGAAGTGAGTGAATAAAATAATCTCTGTGTTAATAAAAGCCTATAGAAATACTGTTATTACGTTCTTAAGTATAAGCGTCAGAACATAGCATAAGCCCTTCACTCTTACGGATTTGAGTCTTATCCTTTATTGAAGTTAAGGGTATAACTACAGCATCTAAGTCATCTTGTGCTTGTTTTGGTTCTAATTTCATCCCTTAAGGCTTCTTCTAAAGGCTGGGGAAGAGCAGAAAGACTTCTGTCCTTGTTTGCTACTTGAACAGAACAAATCACACTTTCATCAGTGAGTATGGTTGCACTTGCAAAAGGTGCCTCCAGATTCAGTTAATAATTCAGCTCTGTATTACTTACATCCAGAATTGATCTGCCGGATTAATTTTCATGCCAGGATAGCATGGAGTAATTAGCTTTTTTTTTTACAATTAAACAGACAGTTTCATTTGGAAAGTTGTAACAATTTTAGACCTTTAGCTGTGTCTTTCTTCTATTCATCTTGCTAAGATGTAGTCATTGTAACTCAGCACCCTGAGAAAGACTCATACCTCTGCTTGATTTAAATGCTCTCTTCACACATATCTGTGCTTACAAAGTCCTAACTCTGCAGGTGAGTTTTAGTAGCAGAGTAATTGAACTTAGGAGCTCCATCAAAGGTCTTTGCTTTGATAGCATCTCTACTGCTACTTGGAGATCTTGTGTGCTTTAAAAGGCTTTTTGAAAGTAGTCCTCTGTTAGTGATTATTTTGTACTTTTTTTGTTTTGTCTCCTTAAGGTTCATATCCCTTGCTCTAGCCATTTCCACTGAAGCATAATCTTCTATTATCAACTGGTTCTTAGGTAGCCATTTATCATAGATGTCAGAGATGCCTTTTCCCTAAAAATACTAGACTTTAAAAAAAAAAAAAAATCCTTTTGTGGGGGACTTTCCAGTATGTTTCATAAACAAATTGTTTTCTGCAAATATTTCAGATACTTTATATTAATTAAAGAGTGTTTCTTCGGGTGTGGAACATGTAAAGATTAGCATCAGAAATTTCTTTTCTCTATTTATTTCAGCTCTTAGATATTTTTCTTGCTTCAAAAATCTATAAAAATGTTGCTTTACTATTCTTCAAGAAAGCCAAAGTCTTTCCTTTGACATGTATGTTTTATTTTGTTTTTTTTTTTTCGTTGGGCCACTTGTAGAAACAAACAGTAAGTTAACCATAGACTACTAATACAAGACAAAATTAGCTGTAGAGCACTTTTTATCAGTGAAGCTTTCCAAGTGGAAAGCTTTCAAATCTGGTCTTGCAGCTCATTGTGACTCTGAAAGAAAAAGAAGCAGCAATATAAAATTCCCTCTTCACTAGTCTAGGTGATTGGTAAATTTCTTTCCTAAGCCTGTTTTCCTTATTTTCTACTATTTTTTTTTTTCTTGACGAGGTTAAACCAGAGGTTATTGTGGTGTTCTGGGAGTATCTATGACTGGTGAAAGTGTATAAAACAGAATGGATTGATGTGCCTGCTTAGACACTAGTTTGGAAGTGTGTGAGACCCAATTTATTGGATTCTCTAACAGACCTACCAAGTAAAATGTTCTCATTTCACCCACCTGATCAGACCGAGTTTGATGGGTTTGGGAGAAAAAAGAGTTTATGCCCTCAAAAGGCATGAGCACAACAATGTCACTGCACATCCAACTACCTTAGTTTCTTTTCCAGAAAGAAAGAGGGAAATCTAGTGCACCTGACAGAACACTAACCCTCTGAGAAAAATGAACTGTTATTTTGAAACATCAACAGGGATTTAACGCAGAGGAAAGAAAGAAGCCTCACACCCAAAACCACTCTCTGCATTGAGTTATGAATATTATATAGCCTGTGGTATCACAGTCAGTAAATAGAAAATTGTCTATAAATTTAGAAGGATCAGCAATTACACTTGGGTATCTGCAAAAAGCTTCACTAAACTGATAGTGTTATTCATGAGCTTAAGAGATAAAAAGAATAAGATAGAATTAAACTAATAAAGTACTCTTTTCTTCCTTCCTTCTTCAAAGGACTTCTCTTCCTTCTTCAAAGGAGAGAAAAACTTTCCTTTGCAGTCTTCAATGCATTTGTTCTGAAGTAAAAATGTCTTTTTTTCTTTCTCTCTGCTGCTTTTCCTTGCATCATGTGTACATTTAGTGTTCTTGCCTTCATTGTAAGTTCAGCTGTCTTCTTGTCTGTTTCCTTCCCTTCTCTTTCATGAAGAATATCATGCTACTTTGTAACGCAGTTTGCTTCCTGCTCCCGACTAGCTCCCTATTTTCCTTTTTTGTTGTCCTAGCTTGCTCTTGCATAACAAATGTCCTTGAAGGTTAAATTGAATGTTTCCTTTCGTCTTATTTCATTCTACCTTTAAGAGAAAATTCTATGGTGCTTTAAAACATCAACCAGTGATAACATTATCATTATTTTTATTTATTGTTACTTAAGAAGAAAAAAATTCTCAGTTGCAAATGCATTTGTCAAACTATCTTTTTTTGTTACTATGGCAATTACCTTGCTGCTTCCTATTGGTTAGCCCTCTTACCACATCGTGTCTGAAAAGATTAGACTGAAGAACCTTAGTCTAAAATAGTGACTTTTCTTTTATTATTTCCCCTGCTATAGGTGATAGAAGAAAGATTAATTTTGAGTGAAGGAGTCAATATTTGTTTTGCTTATGTGAGCAGTTCCTATACAGTAGAAGAGCTAGAGAATGGGGGTTTGACCTTTTGTTATTATCTGAGCATTCAACCCATTATATGTCTGAATTTGGGTCCATGTTCTCTTACAGTATCTGAGTACAAAGTTAAGTACGAAGACTCAGATCACCCACTCAGAATTTTTATATATTTTAATTTTGTAAACAGTGCCTAGAAACGTGCAAAAATGAACATTATTTCTTATGAGGATATGGTGTCATTAAGAAATGTTTTTTTACAGAACTTTCTTATGCTTGTCAACCCAACTGTATGTTTCCTAATTGATTAATGGGTAATCGAACAAATTGACTGTATAATATAGTACAGAGACAGTTTGTATGTCTGGAAAAAAAAAAAACCATGTAGCAAATAAAAAAAAAAAATATTGAGATTTTGCTGAAATCTAAAAGGAAAAGAGATGTAATATTTGCTTCTGCAATAAATTCTTCAAAATGCTCTGAATACCAAGGATATATTCCCATATGCAGTTGGACACATTCTCACCCTGGCACTTTCTCACATGTGCACATTTAAAAAGGGTAAAATACTATTGGCTATAAATATTTTTTTTTTTTGATATAATAATGAAAGAGGAGTCTTGCCTATTTCATTATTTACTCAGCAGCTGATTTTTTTATAGGACAAAAGGAGGAAACATCATATATGTGTTTTCACTGCATTTCCTTTTTCGTTTTTTCAGGAGTCCTCGGTGAACTTTTGTGGTGGTTTTACCTTGCTGGGCAGCCGAACTCGACCACAACAGCTCTCTCACTCCCCCTCCTCAAAGGAAGAGTGGGAGAAAATACAATGGAAAAGAGCTCAGGGGTTCAGATAAGGACAAAGACATCGCTCACCAATTACTGTCATGGGCAAAACAGACTCAATGTAAGGACATTAATGTAGTTTATCGCCTATTGATAACAGACAAGAACAGTGAGAAACTAAAAGCCAACTAAAAACACCTTCCCCCCCCATCACCCTCTTCTACCTCCTCCCCCCAAGAGGCGCAGGGGAACAGGGAATTGAGGCTGTGGTCAGTCCATATCACTTCTTCTCCGTTGCTCCTTCATGGTCACTCTCTTCCCCTGCTCCAACATGGGGTCCCTCCCATGGGATACCGTCCTTCCCGAACAGATCCTGCATGGGCTTCCCACAGGCTGCAGCTCTTCAAGAACTGCTCCAATATGGGTCCATACCATGGGGTCCATCCTTCAGGAGCAAACTGCTCCAGCACTGGTCCCCCATGGGTGGCAGCTCCCACCGGATCACCTGCTCCTGCATGGGCTCCTCTCCACGGGCTACAGGTCCGGCCCGGAGTCTGCTCCTGTGATGGCTCTCCATGGGCTGCAGCCTCCTTCAGGCCACAACCACCTGCTCCACCATGGGCTCCTCCATGGGCTGCAGCGTGGAGATCTGCTCCATGGGGTACCCCATGGGCTGCAGGGGGAAAACCTGCTCCACCATGGTCCTCACCATGGGCTGCATGGGAACTTCTGCTCCGGTGCTTGGAGCACCTCCTCCCCCTCTTTCTTCACTGACCTTGGTGTCTGCAGGGTTGTTTCTGTTTACATATTCTCACTCTCATCTCCCAGCTGCTGTTGTACAGTTTTTTTTCCCTTCCTAACTCATGCTCTCGCAGAGGTGCAACCAGTGTCACTCATTGGCTCAGGTCTGGCCAGCAGCAGGTCCGTTGTCACTCTGGAAGGAGCTGGCTCTCATCTAACATGGGGCAGCTTCTGGACTCTTCTGACTGAGGGCACACCTGCATCACCCCGCTACCAAAACCTTGCCATGTAAGCCCAATACATTTTCCAATCCACATAAAATGCCATTAATACTTTGTGGTATCTAATTTATATCATGATGGGGTAGTCCATTCAGGAACTGGGTATACATATGTAAAAAATATATCTAAAGATGATGAATACTATTTCTTAATATACATGTTAGCATAGATTGTTTACTTGTGTGTTTGTGTGTGTCTATTTAAAATAACAACCTGAGAAAAGGTCAGAGAGCAGGCAAAAAGACACATATAATTGCCTGGGCATATCCTGAAGCCCATTACACCAGTGCCATATTGCAATGTCTTTTTTTAAAGTAACTTTTCTTATTTGAATGACATTTTCTCCTAGAGTTAAATAAAAGTATACTGCTAGAGGCAACAACATCCTTGAAAGAATAAGAAATTATCCTTTTTTTTTTTTTCATAGCATGATTTTATGCTGTGGAAGCCACAAGAGGCTTGCTTTTTGCATGATTTCCTGTATCATAACAGCTTTGTAAAGGCTAGACACAGTGTTTTCTCTAGAAATTTTAACTTTAGGTGCAAAGTTAATACATGACTTTTTTGATTCTCCAAGGAAAAACTCTTAAAAATTGAACTTCCTAGAAGTGGAGATGTTTTTTTAAAACAACAAACATGACAAGCCAGTCAAAGCATTCAGGCATACTCTTTGTCTGGACTCCTTTAACTGGGAAGAGTGAGTCTATTTTTTCATGAGACAGTGATGCTTAGAGATTGGCCTAGAAAGGGCAAAATTGCATATGAATTGAAAACAATTCATAGATTCTTCATGTCCTCAGTACGTTCTACAATACACTGTTTACATGAACCATGTAAATCTCTGGGAAATACTAGTTCTATCCAATAGGATGAACAATCCTTCTGGTGTAGCAGTTAGCATAGCAACATTAAATCTTACTGTCCTATGAAGAAAAAATGAGCTCATGAGAGGTACCAGATGGACAGATGTGACACTGGAACTTCCAACCATATGGGGAAGGGTAAAAGATGAAAAACAAATTTAACATTCAAATAATCAGCATCTGTTTTCACAATGATGTCAAGCTTCACCTTGTGCAGGGAGCATGCACCTTATGTGTTCGCATAAAAATATGTGTGTCATGTGTAGTGTTAAACTCAGCAGTTACACCAGGAGACTACATGAGGCAAGCTTATGCCTCAGGCTCGATTCTGGTCTCATAAGGAGAAGAAAGAAACAAACACATGTGCACATCATCAACTTATGAGTATATGAGCTTATGAGCTTATGAGCAAGTATTAGCTGTTAGATTTCATCTGTATGTACAGCCAAAATAGTTCAAAATATGTTAGTTATGTTTTCAGTGAGATCAACTTCCTTTGTGTGTGTGTGAGTGTGTGTGTGTTTGTATGGCAGTCGCGTACTGGAAATCAGTTGCATAGAGGAAAAAAGACTTCTCTCAAAGTATTTCTTCAGTGTGGAATTAAAAAGGCATGGAAATACCCAAAGGAGTGGAACTCTGAGCAGGTAAATTCATCTGGTGTTGTGAAATGTTGTATGGACCTTGTCAGTGGGGATCCCATGAAATCATGGGTCCAGCTTTAGTGGACTTTAACCGCATTGTGTGGCTCAAATCATCACATGCCTGGAGATCTGGGGGTAGACTTACTCCAAGGAAAGATTTTGTATCAACCTCTTAATACGGTTCAGAGGATATAAAAAGATCACAACAAGAATTACGGTAGTACACAGCTAAGCAGTACAGAAACTGCCCTATTCAGGTGCCCTATTATGCTTCTGTACTGCTTCTCCTCACCATCATACTCACTTTTGGCATTTAAAACCTGAGAAATAAGTCTGAAAAAGTAATTTCATCCTATAATTGTATTTACTACCATTAGAGAAGATTTGTTTCTTCTCTGAGACTGAGAAATATTTTGAAGGCTCTGTATTCAGCTGTATGAAAAGCTGTGAGAAGTCTGATTAAAATAAAAAAGTAACTAAACAACAAAAACAGAAAAACAACTACAATAACAACAAAACCAGTATATATTGCTTTAAAAAAAAAAAAAAAAAAGTGATGGGAAGAGAATTTCAAAGAAGGAAAAAATTAAAATGTTATCTGCTTTCTGTCTCCCTGTCAAGCTTTTTAAACACAATGAATATATATAAATCATAGTGCAATGCTATTTAAATTTAAAAATCTCTAATAAAGTCTTGGCTCTTTCAGAGGTTCTGCAACCTTTTTTCTGGTTCCAGTTTAACACAATACAAATGCTTCCTGAGGTATATTTTTTTCAATGGGAGATTGAAAAACTGATTATTTTGTTCAAAAGACAGAATGAAGTACTAAAAAAAAAAAAAAAAGTCTTGCTTCATATCTTGGGAAAATTGTGGTGTCACTTACAAGCTAATTATTCCTGGTCCCTTTAGGAAATCCTGTTTTTAACTCCTTTACTCTTGTCCCAAAACAAAGACTATAGCTGTGATGGTCTTCCTTCTACTTTGTCAGTAGAGGTCAATATTTCTGAAGAAAGTGGAAATAAATTTTAATCTTTTTATTACTTTGAAGCTGAATAGGCATAAAGTCTTGTTCTAAGACAATAACAGAGCTTAGGAGACGGTTATTGTAGTATGACAAGTGTGTCAACATAAGTCAATGAAACAACCAAGAAGCACACCTGAATGAGATAAATATTTACATAATATTCACATTGATAAGAAACAAACTAGGGTAGAAAATCTGCACACTTTGTCTTCTTTGCAAATTAGCTCAATTTAGATAATTGTGATTTCCATAATTTGCTACATTTCCAGGTTGTAACAGTAATTTCTAAGGATGCTGACAGCAACTGGTAAAATATATCATTATTATTCAAACATGAATCTATGTTTCCATATTAATAGCAAAATTTATCAAATTAAGTGAGTCCTTTTTTTGGATCATTGGTAATGAAGATCAGTGACATTATGTCTTCAGTAATGATTTTTCCCTAATTAATTTTCTCAGCATATTTCTGGCTGATATCAAAGCTCCTAGCAACAGTGAGTCTGTGTCACTGGACTGATATCGCTGCATACACCACTAGACTTGCTTTGCAGTTCAATGTAATACTACTCTGTCCTTGAACATCTATAATTACATGAGATTTTTTTTCCATTTTCTATGTTCAGTAAATCAACAGTTTTTGGAAAAATGTTTTTTCTCTTAATAATACCATAGTATTAACAAAGGTGAATTCCCTTAGGCTATTAATTTAAAGTTAATCAAATTGTAATTACTTTTCATTTTGAGCAGTAATATGCAATCATTTAATTAAACAAAAAACCACATCTGCCATCATGGTGATTCTGTAAGATGGGAACTGCACTAAATGGCTTCTGTCTCCTGTTTGTTTTGAACAAGTTTTTGAGAACAAAAGATATTATATCTCTGCTAAATACCAGAGTGGTTTAGTGCTTTATCATGATCTTTCTTTTGACTGTTTCTCACTTAGTCTTGGTCCTGATGTTTTGACTGTGGAAATAACAGGAGTCCAGGTTAAAACTCAGAGGATTTTTTTTAACCCTATTGTTTGGGTGATTATTCAGTGTATCTTATTCTTAGCTTTGCAGTGCTCTCCCTTATTGCCTTGAGTAATCCTATTAATCAGTGTATCCCCATGCCCTTTTAATTTCCCTTAAGTGTTAACATAAGCCCCCTCTTTGTTGGAGTGACTGTTTCCTGCTACGGGGATTTCTAATTGGTCCTAGTAGAAATTCTTAATAGGTCATATTGGAAGAACATGGGTTTATTAATTTACATCTACAAAGCTTTTACGATACATTTTAGTACAATAGATTGATGGATACTTCTATGAGTTTTAAAGCATCATTATTTATAGACAGGCATAAAATTCAAAATGAATTTCAGCTCATGGTATCATTTTAGGGTAAGTTCTAACAGTTTCTTAAAATTTGTCCTTCACTTTGCTGGATGAAATATGAAGCTGATGGTGAAGTTTCTTCCTCTAAACTTCAGGTTTGTACTTTTTCTGTCATACTCTACCTTACTCTTTCTTCACTGGTCTTCAATTCTACATCACACAGGAAAATTAATACAGAAGTATGTCCTATATATATTGAATACTAAGTCTTTGTTTTCATTGCTATCCCTGTATCTGATTTACCCAGTACCCAAGGTCTTAATGACCAGCAACCACTGATGATCAAAGGTTGCTATTCTTTTAAAACAGGCATACCATCTAATCCTGTGTGGGATTAATCTATTTAGAAACTTCTCACAGATTAGGGAATCATATGCCCAAGCTACTTACAGACATATATTATATAGATTCTAATGCTATTTGTTATCAGAAACTGTGATACCTCAGCCAGCAGGAAAAGTTATAGTATGCTTTACTACTTAAATGAGGGATACAAGCAACACAGAATGACTGGTGGCAATGACCCCTGTACCTCATGGCACACATGCTTGACTCTGATATGAATTTTAAATGCAGATTCATGACTGACACATAAATATTAACATGTTAAATTCTTCGAAGCAGACTTCATTGAAATCCTTAAGGCTCAGCTTTCAGACTTCATATCTGGTCATAATGCCAGCAAGGATACAAAGCAGTTAGTTCTGTCTGGGTGTTTTGTTGGTTATCAGCATATGATGTTAGGCTCAGACTACTGAATTCAGTCTACATTGATTTGTTGCTAGTAAATGGCAGCACTTGCTGAAAGTTAACATTGGATGTTTTTCTGTCTTTTCAACCTGTAATTGCACTAATAAGCAATGAACAACCTGAACAAAAAAACCACTGACTTTGTATGGTATCTCCAGGCAACTGTGGAGCTATCTTATATTCTGCTTTGAGATGTCTGAACTAGTCATCTAGAATTGCAAGTTTCTGCATTGCATTATCAATCATTTAAGCCATTCATCTTCTTTTCCGAAAGTGATAAGACATTTGAGGAACATATTACAGGTAATGACAATGGAGAGTGTACAGATTTCACTTTCTTCATTGAATATTCAGTCCTGATTATATATGAGTTATCTATGACAGACTGCAGAGACTTTTTTTAAATGTCTCTCTCTATTCTTAAAAATGTCCACAAACTTCTACAATAAACTTAGTATTTATGGACTTGAGCAAATGGATTTAAAATAAAGTCCATTTTTTCTGGCTTTTATTATTTATCAAATAGAGCTGGAGATTTACAAAATGCTTTGCTATTTCAGTGAGTTTACAGATGTGGACAAAAAAAATGAGGAAAGAATTTTAATAAAGGTAGATGCAAATAGTGCCACAAAGAAAATTATCCTGGAAAGGTACAGAATAGACAATGCTCAGTGAGGAAATCATAACTGGTTTTTTTTTTCTCTGAGCCTGATTACCTCACCTAATCTTCTCTCTCTCTCTCTCTCTATTTTTTT
>VXAL01005148.1:2476-25802 GCA_013399475.1 Chauna torquata | reverse complement strand
TGATAGTTCTAAGTGGATTTTTTAAGCAGCATTGATTTTGATAGCTGAGGTAGTCAATGTTGCGTTACCAAGTCCATATAAAAAGTTAAGATAAATAGACCCTTTAATACTTTCCAGCACATGTCTAGGTTAGCCTGAATGCCATAATGTTGCAGTTTTCAAAAGAAGTGTAGTATAATGAAATTTAATGTATTTCTTTTGTGTCTGACCTTATTAACCCCTACTTGCACAATATGAAAAAAAAAGTAAAACAAAGCAATTTACTGAATGTGTTATGAAAAATTACCTGGGAATGAATATATAATGGCTTTTAAAGTCTTGTTCCTTTGTGGTTCAATTGATATTGTGCAATTCTACATTTGAGATTTGTAATTCAATATTAGAGGTAAAATCCTGTGGTACTGGAGAGGATGAGAACAGAATGTTAAATATAGACATTTTCTGCTTTAGCCTCTTGCAGTTCCATTTTCTGTTCCATTAACTTTCAAACCTTTGCACATTGGTTCACAGGCAGATTTCTAACCAAGAGATAATCTAAGTTTTAAGCCTTGTATAAGGTTTATACAGAAATATGTGATGCTCAACTCAACTTCCCCATCATGGCATCTCCAAGCTGAGGATGAAGAGAACAAGCTGCTCTGAACTGGCATCAGTCTCAGAGGTGTCTGCTATTTTAGACTGAGCATTCTAAAGTACATGTTTTTATAGCCATAACAGCTTGAGAAATATTGGAAGTATGTGCATTTGCAGAGTGGTTCTGAGAGATCATAGAAATCAGTTTTGAACATCATGTACTACACAGGTACTTGGAATCATGCATATCTGAAGCACCCTTGAATTTTGAGTGAGCAGGAACATTGTCTGCTAGAGGCAGAAGTGCTATATGAACACCTCCTAGAAAATTTCTGTATGTGGAATTTGGTATGAAGGATCTGTGTATCAATTAAAGCCAAAAGGGTATATTCACTGAGGAGCATATGCCTAATTATTATTTAGGATGCCTGATGCCAACACTTTAGTGCCAGCTTTTCCTGGAGACAGTAATAGGACTTTTCCAAGACTGATTCATTCCCCTCTGGGGTGTCTCCTTCTCTTTACAGATCATCCAAAGCATCTGGAAGTTAGCTAATCCTAATCCTCAAATAGTTAAGGATTCGTTGACAGAAATACAACCTCAAGGAACTTTGACTTTTACTGTTATGTACGCAGCTAACGAACAGTTTCCAGTTCTGCGTCACTGCTGAGATGTAGTATTTTCAAGCTAAAAGTTGCCCATAGGTCTCCAAACATGCCTGTCCTGAATAAAAATATCAGTAAGAAAGTGGCTACTGCTCTCCTTTCTGTTAAAAGCCTGACCAACTTAGTGTTAATGCAATTACTCACTGAGAAGGTCTCAAATTCTCATTTTTAAAAACAGATACGCTAACCGCATAACTAAAGAATTCATTACATGTTCACATTCTCTGACTATTGAAACAATCCATATGAAGTGAAAGAACTTGATCATAAGAAACTAAGAGAAACCCATCACAGACCAATCACAGCCATGTGGGTAGACCATTCATGAATGAGCTCTAATATCTAAATTACAGCTAATATATTCAAATTGCATCAATTAAAATGCATACAATTATTTTAATTAGTAAGGGGATTTAATGAAATTGGGATAATATTTTAACATTAGTCACAACACTGAAATTATTTGCTGACTAATTTTCTATATTTTCTTTCCATCTATTGATAATGATAGCCAGTTTTCTTGATTTTAAAAAAAAGTTTCAAAACTGGCAGAACTCCTAACACTCCAGCTGTAAGAATAGCTGCAGAGTTTTGAGGCTCTCAACAGCTGATAATTAAGATCTCTGCATTGTTTTTCTGTTTTGAACATTATATCTCTAATTTTATCCTAGTTCCTACCTCAAGACCAAAAAATACTGATCCTTTAGAGTCAGAAAAGACATAGGGGTGTATTTTAAAGATTTTAATGACCACTGATAAAATATTTAGCAACAAATAAAATGAAGGCTTAGGAATGCAATAGTGTTCTAAAGAGAATTACATGACTCTCAAGAAATACTGCTCAATTTAATTTTTGCTAAAACATACTTCTCAAAGTATTCACAGTTAATGAAATCTAAATACTTGCAAAAGAATTCCATAGAGCAGAGCATATGCTAAGTACTTTGCAGACAACAGCCTTCAGGCTACAGCAGTTTCTGTTGTTGATTTATTTATATTTCCTTACAAAAGTGGCTAAAGAACAAACAGAAAATCTCTTTAAAGACCAACAATTTTTTAATCAAATCTGATAAAGTGAATTAAAAAAAGGTGCACCTCAACTTTTGAATTGCATTTTTCATTCTTTGTGTTGCCAATACCTTTATTTTACATGTTCTTGGACTTCTTTCACTTTCATCAGTGAAATTCTTATGAAAATAAAGTATCATAAAATTGAGACTCGTATTAAATATTCACTTTTTCTGATGTCTATCACAGAATTCATCATAAACATTTTTATTCTTTTCTTGCTCGATATTCAACATTTTGCAGGTGGTCTTTTCAGACTGAAATATGCTGCAGGATCCCATTTTCACTATTGTCACTCTCCACTGCCCATCTTCAGGAGCTTGGCAGCTTCATATTCTCCTAGCATTTGTCAATGACTGTGTATTTTCTTAAGATTCACTAGCATTTTGGAGCTTGTTTCTTCACACCCTTCAAACAGTGGTGTCGTTCTCTATTTTTATAACAAAGAACTGTGATTATGTAGTTCTAGCCCTCTTTTTCCTCATTTCATATTCTCCCTTACACTAGATACAAAGATAGTTCATCAAAAGAACTCAAGTTGTAATCTCAGTAGATGCATTTATGTTTCACTGTGATAAGTTTCCAAATGTATTCATATTGTGAATATATGCATTCCTCACTCTAAGCAAAACCTACAGTCCATGCAAATTCTTATATAACTTTTTTTTTTCTCATTTGCAACAAAGAGGATAGGTAAACTAATGACATTACTGTACTGAAAAAGATTATTGTCTTTATGTCTCTTTTTTATTAGTCTTCAGTGATACACTCAAATATTTCTTTATCTTATTCTCTAAAATTGTTATTTGTATGACATTTTTATTGCTATTACTGTTTAAGTTTTTATTTATTTTATTTTATTTTATTTTATTGCTATAGTTTCATGAATAATCTGCAGGATTCAAGTCCAACATTTTACTCATTGAACTACAAATTAAGACCTTTTTTTTTTTCCTTCCAGAAATTTAGCAACTGTAATGTTCATGGATAGAGCTATCTATGCTCTCCAGAATCAACAAAAACAAGTGTGTGTATTTTGTGCCTGACTTGTTCTGGTTTATTGTGTACCCTCAGATTTATTCCAGACCATGCATAGTTCAAAAACAGTATCATCAGTGTCATATAAGGCTGCACATCACTCTAGTTTGACACCCTAATGCTAGCAGTGATAGAACTGTTGACTCAAGTCATTTTGTCCTGAATAACGCTCTAGTTGTGTTGGTTTATGCTTGAATTGATATGACTCCTACTTCTTGTTTGCAACTTTCACAGCTAAGCTAAGCAAGTAGTTTATAGAAGGAAGTAAAATAAACTGAAGCCTTTTCTAGTAAAAACATTCATTTCTTTCATGTTATTTTTAGAAGTATGCTAGTCCATTCCCAGGGGATGGCTGCCACTCTGCAATCAAGTAATTTTGCAGGAAGGTCTGAAAGCTAGTCTACACATCTGAGGCTTTCCTGTGAGAAATATACCAAAACATGCAACTATGAAACAGTTTACCATTGCAAAACAACGTAAACTAACTGACAGAGAACTTCCCTTGACAATAAGAAATGCATCTACACAGGTATTTACACTGTGCAAGCGAAATCAGTAAAGCAGATCTCTTCCATTCGGCATGCTCCTGACATTTACACCAGCAGAAGTTGTTACAGCTATCCTGCAAAACAGAAAATAGTGATAGAAATGCGAAAGGCAGTGGTAAACTGAAGATACCAGCAACTTTTTTAGAAAGATATTCAGCACAAGAAAGGAAGCCAAAGAAGACGTGAGTATATAGAGGACAAAGACTGAGGACACTTGAGAACAAGAGAAGCTTTAATAAAACTCTATGATAAAGGAAATAGCCATCAGGAAACAAGATGGAGGAGGAAAGGATGTGGTCAGGAGCTGTTAGAGGTTAAGAATGATGAAGCAAACTGTCTTTCTTCTCAAAACACTGTGGAGAAAAAGTAAAACAGTACTTATACCTGGGGACAATGTGTGTTGGGCAATGATGGGAACCAATAGTACTTTCTCAGTTAAAATCAAAATACTTGAGTATTAAGTAGAAGATAAACATTACATAAACTTCTGGAAAACATGTCTAAATTATTATTTTACTTTATTTTTTTTCTGATAATTACTTTAGGTCTGAAATGAGCAACTTGGTGAAGATCACTTCCTGCTTTTAAACAACATGTTAAAGTAATTCTCACCTGGCATTTTTTTTTTTTTCTTCTGTTAATCAAGATATGAAACGTAAGGAAAGGAACTGAAATTTTACTCTGTAAAGAATTTTCCTGTACAAACAAATTTCCTGCACAAAAAAATCTAAACTTTGATAGACTAGACAGATTCAGTTTGTCATTTATATCATCAAACTTGTCTTTTGTGTTTGCAGAAGAGAATATTAGGACAGATTTTTAACAACTACAAGACATTGGATCCCAAGCCATGTGAATATAAAAGTCGTTAAATGAATCTAGTACATTACAGTTATTTTCACATATCAAGATATTCTACAGTGTTGTTAAAGATATTGATTTTTCTTTCTGGATAGAGTATCTCAGGAAGCAACCATGATGCGCTTGTGTGCAGTATGTTAAAATGTTTTGCACCTGTAAGTGTTTGCTAAGTCTGTTGACAACTTTAAAGATTTCAAAGCAGACATTTTCTCATCTACTATTGGATTATATCCTAGAAACTCTCAGGACCTGTTAGAGTAACCAGTCATTTTGTTATTCAGCACTTCTCATAAACAGATGAGAAATGAGAAAAAATGTGAAGCAGCTCTAAAAGTAACATCCATGATCATCTGAAAACAAGTGTATGTACAAACTAGTAGCATAGACAAAATAATACACTCTAACAGAGTGCTGAAGACAGAACCATATTCTATGAAGGCAAAATTGAGTCTTTTCAGATAAATGTGACTGCATATGTATTCTGGAAAATCCTTCCAAACAGGACTCACAATGGGAAAAAAAAGGATACCTATGAAATTTTATGTAGGTTTTCAGAACAGATAAAAAGATGGACTTTTTGCAAATGAGACACTTTACTTATACTGTAACCAGCCATACTAGCTACTGGAAGAACTGTAAAAAGACAGATTCTTATACTGTAAAAAGACAGACTCTTGAATTTGATTCTGTAACTGATTGAGAACCACAGAAGTCAGTATAGATTCCTGATGATAACAAAAAGAGAGATTTTCAGAACAAAACATCTTAAATATTAGGTGGTGTTTTGAAATACAAAATCTGAAAATATCAAGAGTTAAATTCTGTGGCGGTAGCAGCATTATATTTCAAGCATTAGTGAAGTGTTTAAATAAGGATATTTCTGTTTGTATGTTGCAAGTAATCTTTTGTGTATATATTCATTTGAAAGCACTCAACCTTTGAAAGTGACATTATAATTTCATTTATGAAGATTTAGCTAAAAATTTTATTTAAATTCCTATTTTATAATATTTATAGAAAAAGAAAGCATGCTAACTTCCAACACCTTGTTCTCAAAAGAAATGCAGGCAAGGAAGGCAAGGAACACCTACTGAAATGTCAATTAATAATTCAACTCACATGCTGATAAAGACAAGGGTGATCAATATGAACTAAACTGTCAATTATTTAACAATTAATATGTAAGAGTCAATCTTAAAATCAGGAAGAGACTGATGTAAATTCATTAGTCCTTCAATGGATTTTAAAAATTGAAGTCAGCATGAATAAAAACAGAATTCACTGTCTTGAAATTTATAGTGGAAAATATTTAAAAGTTGAACTTTTTCTCCCACAAAAAAAAAGAAGATGCTTTTAATAGACCATTCCAAGACACTTTCTTTTTCATTTATATAAGATACTTATTATCTGATAAAGAAAGAAAAGAAAGAAAAGAAAGAAAAGAAAGAAAAGAAAAAACATACATTACCTAAATAATTGCATGTTCATTGTTGTGGCTGATATGCTTTCTACAAACTTTTCATTGCCAAGGAAAGGCAATAGGAAAGGTGCTCCAGCCATCCGACCGTCTTCCTGGCCCTCCTCTGGACTCGCTCTAACAGATCCACATCTGTCTTGCACTGGGGCCCCAGACCTGGATGCAGTACACCAAGTGGGGCCTCACGAGGGCAGAGTGGAGGGAGACAACCACCTCCCTCCACCTGCTGGCCATGCCTCTGTTGATGCAGCCCAGGATACAGTTGTCCTTCCGGGCTGCAAGTGCACACTACTGGCTCGTGTCGAGCTCTTTGTCCACAAGAACCCTCAAGTCCTTCTCCTCAGGGATGCTCCCAATGAGTTCTTCTCCCAGTCTGTACTCATGTCTGGGATTGCCCTGACCCAGGTGCAGCACCTTGCACTTGGACTTGTTGAACCTTTGAACCTCATCAGGTTCACATGGACCCACTTCTCAAGTTTGCCCAGGCCCCTTTGGATAATAGAATGCCTTTAAATATTTTTAAAAGGTTAGATATTTTTTGGTTCCACTCTCACCTTTACATTTAATTTACATTTATTTTAATTTGAAAGCTTTGGAACAAACATGCACTGATCTGTATCTGATCTAAGTCTTGACTTATGTAAAAAATTCTTTAACACAGTGACATAAATACCCAAATTAGATTAATCACATTGAAATGTGTTGCTTCTGACTTTTCTTAAGCAAATGCGAGAAGGTAAAAACCTCACTTAGCTCTGCCCCCCTCCTCCTGCTCCTCCTCCTCCTTCTCCAAAAAAAAAAGAGTTTTGTGGATGTTAACACAAACAAAATTAGGACTGTATAGGATGATCGTATGTACTTGATATTCTATCCTCTTCTTAGTGTGAAATGAGATCTCCGATGTTTCTTGTGTTTTAACTATGCATGACTCTGATGGGACAAGCCTAATACGTGGGCTCTTTTAGTTTTAAGCGTCTGTCTTGCTTTAATCTTTAGTTTTAAACAGTATGTTTACTGCTTTATATTTGTTTGCAATTAAAATGTTACCAGCAGAATAAAACAAAACAAATACCATGACAAGCTTACTAGGGCAAAGCAGAAAACAGAATTATTGGTTCAGCCAGGGTCACAAAGTAAGTCTCCGGCAGAAGTAGAAATTTTGAGCTCTTGACTTCAATATGTTTTAACTGTTTTCATGGACAGGGTCTGTTATTCACTAAGGAAAAACAAACACACAAACAAACAAACCAAGCAGAAGGAAGGGTGAGGAGGGAGAAGAGTTTTCTTTCTGAACTAAACCAAAATACTCTGTGTGAGAGAGCCTGCAGAAATATAAGTATTTATATATGTATGTTTAGAAGAATAGAAAATTGGTTTCATTCACTCCCTTCAGCTATCTTGACACAGACCAAAGAAGCGTGTGTATTCAGAGGGCATGGGCAACTTAGATATCTGAAAAGTTTAACAGACAATTGCTAAAGAAATGGGAGTGTGAGTTAACCGGAGATATCGCTAGAGTCACAATATTCTTCTAAAACTATAATTTATAGATGTTTTCAGAGAGAAGTTAGTCCATCCATATTTTCCATTCATTTTGTAGAATTCATTAAGGAACAGCTAATAACTGGAGCTTTATACTTAAACTTTTTGGATCTTTATTTTAGAAGTTTTAATCCATTTTTGACCCTACAGAGCCAGCCCATGACAGAAGACTTCCAATAAGATCTTTGCTTATAACATTTCCAATTGCCTGCCAGAGCTGATTAGTAGGAAGGAAAAGAGAACATTCTCCATTGGCACTGGGGACAGGTGGAAAAAAAATGACACAAAAAAGTAAGAAAAGAGGCTCTGACCCACAGAATTATTACTAGATTAGTCATAACTTTTTTCACATACATTAGTATCTGTGAAATATGACACCTCTAAATCCCAAATGGTTAAGACTTATAGATAGGCATGGTACTTCCTTGCTCAAGAACAGTCTTTGTTTTGATGGTATATCCAATGACAAGTACAAGACACCTGCCAGATAGCATACATCTTGACTTGAGTGGTCTTGCACAACTACCCCTCAGTGATGGGACAGTCCCTCTTTTGAGTCTATATTTGCAGCACAACATCATTCCTAACTTAAAATCTTTAAACAGAATATTAAAGCAGTTGCAGATCGTCAAAGCTACATAAAGTTAATTTTCCTGTTCATAGATCTTCTCCAAATAGTCTTAAATTCTAAGTTCAGAATTTGCCTTTTTACATTAATGGTTCACCTGTCATGCACAAGAGCCGTAGGCAGAGAGGAAAACACCTGCACTTCCATAGAAAAGCTGGCAGTTCAGTCTTACTTTGGCAAGTTGAATAAAAATTCATCTCTTGCAGATAGCTTATAGCTATCTTATAGCTGTCATCATGCACAAGTTCATTGGGATGATTTTCAATTGCTGAAGTTAACAGCACCTAGCATTTAAATACTATTAGAGTCTGACTCATTGTTAAAGCATGATTAGATTTCTTTTTTAAGTAAAGCCAAAAACAAACAAACAAACAAACACTCACCCACAAAAAAACTAATAAGCATTGGATTGCCAGACTAAATAAACTGATACAAGGAAAAATTGCAACATATAAACTTTTTCCATAGGATTCTGAATATTTCAAATGCTGATCTAATGGGGCTCTGAAAACAACAAGAAGTAAATATATATGGTGATTCTAATATACAGTTATTGTCAATTTGAGTATTCCTAATTTTTTGAACTGATCCAGGCACAGTTTATTTAGGATCTCTCTCTCTTTTAGATATGAATAAAACTCAGCATGGTAAAGAATGTCCTTTATTCCCTTGAGGCATGCATGATAAATCACTATAGGCAGCTGAAGATTTTAGCTGATTATAAGCAACAGTGAAACTGAGGCATCACAGAAATCAAAGCCATCTTCTCCCCCCTCTCCTCTCTATCCAGCAGAACTTTATTTAAAATAAATGAGCAAGAAAAGGACAATGAGACTATGTTTAGGTGCCAATCATTCTGACCTTGTTTAGACATTTTTACTAGGCTGACTTAAATTATGTCCCAGATGTGCCCATTTCTCTCTGACTGGTAGGAAATTGTGTGACTGTCTCAGAGATATCTTCATGTAAAAATCTTATATAGCTCTCTGTGGAAGATCAGCTTCTTGACAGATGAATCCCACTTCTATTATTCAAATGCTTATAGTAAAATATTTAATTCCTTAGAGAATCGATGTATAAAATTACTCTTTGAATTGGGAACTGCATTTTTGAACCCGGAACTGCATCCTGTGGTCTACTCCCACCACCACCATGTAAAGATGTAAATACCAACATTAACAGCATTTATCTTGATGGCTTTTCCATGCATTCAGGAGTAGTTTCCTTATATAGAGAGCCCTCCACAATCCCAGAACTTATTCTCTGTTATCCCCCCTTCTCATCTCTTTTTTTTTTTTTTTCAGTTTTCAGTATATATGATACATTGCACACTCAGATAAGTAAGATTCAATAACAACCTATCTGACTGGTGCCCTTTACAAGTCCTTGCTTTGTCCTTGCCTACTGGTTCACTAGACTAGCCATCACTCTGCACCCATTATACCCATGGTAAAGATAGCAATAACTTTCATGGAGAGTAATGTGAGGAGCTGACAAAAATCTTTTGTTTATTGCTTTTGTGTTAACACGATACACAATGGTTCTCAGGGCTTTGGGTACTTTCCCAAGGCTTGTGCTTATTTTGTTAGAAGAAGAGCCGTTCTGCTAGGTGAAATTTGAAGATTCTGTACGGAGAAATGCTGTGAATAAAATTCTTTTTAATTTCTTTCTCATTTGAGTTGAATGTGTCTTGCTGAAAATGAGGCAGCTGATTACTGATGTTTATTGAACTTCTTGAAATGAAGATAATGTGTAAAGGTTTTCCTCTCACAGCTGCAGCTGTTGTATCTGTCATAAAGCACTATGGAATCGTATAGTGATCACTTTATAGCTCTTTTTATTTAATGTGTGAATTCACTTACAAGAAGAACATATACAAAATCCCAGCAACTGCAATGTTGAGATCTATTTGAACTGATGGCTAAAGATTGCCGTCATCCTGGAAAAGCTATGGTAACAGATAAACAAAAGAAAACAGGCATCATTACACAATGAAGTGAATGGTGGGGATGAAAAATATGAAGTGTTATTTTTCACAGTAATTCATAATACAAGAATTTGTGGTTATTCAGTCACTTCAGAAGGTAGAAAATTCAAAGCAGATAGAAAAAAAAAATCTGCATAACTAACTAAGGCAACATTATCAGTCAAAATTGTGCCAAGGGTTCAGAAAAATCAAACCCAAAACTTTTGGAATGAGTATAAAATGTTACACATCTGGGAATATGCCAATTCTAACACAAGTGAATTAGGAAGAAATCAGACAATTTTCTGAAAGGCAGTTTTATCTGGACTTTCATCTCACAGAGATTCTTTTGTCTTTTTCAGGATTTTCTTTACCTTTAGTGGTCATTCAAGTTTAGTGTCTCTGAAAACTACGAACTGTTAATAGAACTAAACTAGATGTGCCACTAATTTGGAATAAGGAGAACAAGTAGCAATGGAAAAATGTCAAAGGATAATGTTAGATTAAAACAGAATTTTCCTTAACAGAAAGCTCTAATATAAAATAAAATATATAAATACAATTTATTCTGTTAATAATTTTCCTTTTTTTTTCTGTTATCATTTTGTTCCGTTGATTTTTAAAAATGTTATTTGTACTTGATAAATACATTAATGAGAAATGCAAACGGTCTTCTGCATTTTAGAGTTGCAGGCTCTGTGACCATTAAATATATCATTATAAGGAACTTGACATTATAAAATGGGTGAGGAGATTGGGAGAAACAAGGCAAAAGGACAATAACTTTCACTGGCAATAAAGAAAAAGCAAAGACTAGTTATCAATTGGGACTACTTAACATTAGCCACAACATATTTTACCAGGAAAATTGATTAGTTCTATGATATATTTTATTAATAAATTTTCAGAACTTTTTTGCATTTTTTTTCCTATTGTTTGATACTCTTTTACACAAAGCTGACACTTCATACTCATTTTTCTTTACCTTCTCCTTCACCCTCAAATCAATGTATTTTCAGTGAAAACAAATTCCGAAACCTTGCAATTAGGCACATTTTCAATAGATACAGTACAATCTTGGAGCAGATATGGTAGTTCTTATCCTATAAGAATTTGAAGCTGAATACAAATGTGGTAGTATGGTAAACTTCCCATATGCATATATTTGTTGATACTGTTAACTTTAGGATATGTCTTACAAATGACAGTTCTGGAGATTGTGAAAATAACCATGAAGTTTAGCTTTCCATTGCACATTATAATCCATACTAAATCAAGACTTTGAAGAGAATAGTGGAAATGATGCCTTCTAAAACTGTTGATTTTAAATGACTGACAATTACTTAAGTGACTTCCCTACATATAGTAACTCTTCAGGGAATATTTAATTAAGTCATAATTGCAAAAATATCCTTGTCAGGATCTACAGGACCATAGGGAAACTGAAAGACATGTAGAGGAGAATCTCATTATCAAAGATGTTTTATACAAATTAAAATTGACTTATTCCAAATAGACTAGATGAAATGAACAGCCTACGTCTTTGCAAATTAACATAGTTCAAACATACTATAAAATAAAGATACAAGAACATATTAAAGTAAAGTATGAGCCATATACTTGATTGGAATATAAAACATGAATAATGATAAACCCAAATAACCTCTAAAATTCAGATGAGAAGAAACCTCAAAAATAACACAAATACTACTTACCCTCAGACACACACCTTGCTGTGATTCTGTATTTGCTCCTCAGCCCTGTGGATTGTATGCAGTTTCCAGAGCATGTTAACACACAGAATTGAGCTATCATCTCATTACTCTTCACTCTCAAAATTAAAACTTGAATAACAATAATAAGATAGCAGGACATTCTTATTGCTTTCATTGCACAGGCAGAGATCAATCAATTGAGTCAATAAAATCAGCACCTTCTACAATATGAAATGCTGATCTATTTACAGAGTCACTTACACAAACACAAGAATCTGACTGTATTAAATTGGAAAATACAGGCTTTTGGTTATTTAAAATGTTAGCTTGTGGATCTATAGATGGATGAAGACAGCAAAGAAACAAGCAGTCCATGCCCAACTCTAGGAATTTATGACATTAGGATCAAAGAAGAACAAGATATATTCAAAAAGGAAAAGTTATAGTTAGGTTATGTATGCAGTAATACTTTAGAATGCTGTAAAAGTACTGATTTCTCCTTGGGTTCTTAGTAGGTGGTATAGTATGTGGTGTTATCAAGATACCTTTTATTTAAACTACTGTTCTTTTAAAGTCAACTCTATTTAGATTTTTTTTTTTTTTTTTAATCTTGAACTATAAAAAGTTACTACAAAAATGAGGTCCTGTCATCTTTTCTTCTCTGAGTTCTCTGCTCCATTGCTCCTAAAGTCTATGGATCAGATTCATGGATAGCATAAAGTGGTGTCTCTTCCTTAACTTGCTTTCTTCAGGAGACATATCCTGAGAATATTGGCTTTTTATACAATTTGACAATATGTTTCTCTGTGCCATTTTCACTTTAGCTTTTCTGGCACCATGGAACTTTACAAGAATTATTATTCATGATACATGTGAGATTAAAAAAAAAAAAAAAAAAAAAAGGAAGGAAAAAGAAAGATGACAAAAGATTTTAAAAATAGACTTGCCATTGATGAACATTAGCATACATTTCAGTCTCATTCCTGCTTTTGACTACCTGCTTTGTCTGTGTTCTTTAATTAGATTAGAATATAGAGTTGTGGTTTGTACAGTGTAGGTTACTGGGCAGGCTTCCTACACCATCCAAAAGAAAACACTGATCCATTTGTGCTTCCTTTTTTTCATTTTGCATCAGTGCCTGTACATCAAACTGATTGCCCCTGCACTAGTTATTGTAGACGAGCAGATCGGAAACTCACAGACTATCTGGAGTCTGTCCTGCTGTTATCTTTTCATAGATTAAAAAGGAAACATCTCTGAATGAGCACTACAGAGCCAATAGAGACATCATATTTCAAGATAAGTGTTCTTTACAATTTCCTACCATCTTTTTGAAGATTGTTAAAAGTTGTCCCTTCTTCTTGAGTGATTTACCTGAGACACCGCAAAAACAAGTAGAATTTTTTACTTCTTTAGAGGAGAAGCCTAAGTATTAAATGCTTTCACTGTAATATCCTGGGATTTGCTTTTACTCACACTTCTCAAGATCATACTTTGTTCATATCAGGGGCATAAATTTTTTCCTATAACTCCATTAACTCCCATTTTTTTCCTTAATTAGCAGCTGTTTTACCTGTAAGCTGAAGGTTGATTATCTTCTGTGTTGTTCCATTTTTTGGCACTCTACTTACTAATGTATTAACAGGTTAGAAAAGGTATATTTAATTTGAAAATAGCCATAGAGAATATTTGCCTTTAAAATTGACAAAACAATCTAATCATTGAATCCTTACAATATAATTTTGAAATATTATCTTTGGAACAAATTGCATAACATATTTTCTATATTTTGAAAATGAGAATATCTTGATAAGTTTCGATTGGAAAGCTACCCTAAGTTAACCAACTAATAAAACAAACAAACAAACAAAACAAAACAAAAAAAAAACAGCTTGAATGGACATATACACTGAGGGAAATTTGGCTAAAGATACACATGTGCTGGCCACCTAATCTCTGCCAGAGTCAATGTCCTGGTCAGTAAAGTAGGTTATTACTTGCAGCATCTCATAAGCTATGGATGTGCTCTGCATAGTTAGTGGAAGGCATTATTGTTCAGATGGTAGTGCCCAACACCCATCTGGCCGAACAAGGTAGCAAACGACAAACTAAGAAAAAGCTGACCTTGTAATAAAGACTATTTTACTCTTATATAAACTAATTCAGGGAGAACATAAATTAGATTAAGGCAATGTTGAAGACCACAGCAAGTAGGAGAGAATGTGTTGCAAGGGTAATCTGCATTTGGTGGATGTGATAAAGCTCCCGACCAAATAGAAGAAATTAGTTCTGCATAACACACAAGCTTATAAAGAATGATTGTGTAGGAGTATAGAGAGAAGAAAATGGTGGAAAAGAAGATCCTAATCTAAAATCAGCAAGGAATAGCACAGCAATAAGGAACATCATCATGGCCTGAAAAACAACTTGAGAACCTGGACTCCCCCCCAGCAGGCTATGAAAGCTGATCAAACTTCATTTAAGCATATCCTAGCTTGTCTATAGTAGGCATAGACCTAACTTGACAAATTCTGCAGTTATTGATTGAAGTCTCACATTATGTGATGTAGTATGTCACTCAATGTATGCTTTCAAGAGGCATTGTTAGCTAAAAGAGGTCATTTGCCCTTATTGTAGGGATGTCTTGCTGTGATAGTTTTACCCAGCTATACAGCAGAACTCCACCACAACCGCTCGCTCACTCCTCCTCCTCAAAGGAACAGGGGGAGAAAATACGATGGACAAGGGCTCAAGGGTTGAGATAAGGATAATTTAATTAAAGGGAAAAGGAAAAAAAAAAAAAAAAGAAATAATACAAGCAAAGGCTGTGCGGAAGCAAAAAGAGAAAAAAAATTCTCTACTTCCTGTCAATGAGTGGTGTTCAGCCACGTCCTGGGAAGCAGGGCCTCAGTACGCATAGCGGTTGTTCAGGAGGACAGATGTCTTCATAACGAGAGCCCCCCCTTTCTCCTTCCCCTTTCCCAGCTTTTATTGCTGAGCGTGATATCATATGGCATGGAATATCCCTTTGGTCAGTTCGGGTCAGCTGCCCTGGTGATGTCCCCTCCCAACTGCTGCTCACCCCCAGCCCACTGGGTTTAGGGGGTTTGGAGGGTCTGGGTGCTGTTCCAGCATGGCTCAGCAATAGACAAAACACTGGTGTGGTATCAGTGCTGTTCTAGCTACAAGTGCAGAGCACAGCACTGTACGGGCTGCTGTGGGGAAAGTTAACTCTATCCCGGCCAGATCCAGTACACTTGCCCACCTCTTTGGAGAACAAACTGATGAAGGGACCGCTGGTTGATCCCATTGGTAATACAGTTCTCAGTGCCCCGAATCAAGGGTGGAATTTGGAGTGGCTAGTCAGGTGATATGTATTTTAGAATGAGCTAAATTGCTTTGCATGGGTTGACTCAGTTTATCAAACTCAGGCATGTAATGTTATTTAAACTGCCACTAGCTGTTCTATCTGGCCTCTAACTGCAGGTCCAGAATGGCGGATGTCTCTCTACTATTTATCTCTGTTTCTTGTATAATATTTGACAAATGTCTACAGTGGCTTGAATAATCTGTTGTTTCCATTATGGCACCTTATATTTGTATTTTGTATTTTTGCCAGTTGTACACAACTGGCATGAACACTACTGTTTGGAGAACAGGATCACTGTAGGCTCTGGTTCCTCTTTTAGGTTCAGACTTTGTTGATGAAGCATAGGCATCTATTTTTACTTCAGTTAGCAGCCCAGATGGGCAGAGGTTTCCTACCACCTCGATGCAGAAATCTTAGCTACTCAAAACAATCTCAAATGATGCTAGACAGCTCTACCTAGACAATGAACTGAATTGCTAATCTCAGAAATAGACACCTACATTTAGGTTCCTAAATGTGTCAAACTTACACTGAATCTCATCCATTATAATGGATAATAAATCTCCCTGTGCATGACTGAAATACATGTTAAAACTTGGTATTCCTACCAACAACCATTGTCCAGTATCTTTTAGTTTTATTTATGAAGCAAAAGTTTATTTAAAACCTCATGTCATCTCACTCAGTCCAGATTGAAAGAATTAAATTCAGCTGACTGAATATAAATCAGGCATGCCTGCATAATAGCTAAAGCTTTGTGAACTGAACTGAAAGAAACATTTGCGTTCTTTCTGTGTAGCCCAGTATAGTTCCAACTATGAAAAAAGAGTCCTGAGTGAGCTGTGTGCAATCTGACATTTCCATTACAGTCTCCTGCTCAGCCCTCATAGTAGTTTCTTTTCTAATTCTGTTGATGGTATGTACTTATTTTGTAGGCTGATGTCTTCCAGTATGTAGTTCATAGGAAGATGAAATTCAGGTGAAGCTTGTCAAGCAAAAAAATGGTTGAGTCATTTTCAAGTGAGTGATGAGAGAAATAAAGCTTTGCAAATGAAAAAGGAAAACAGAAAGAAAGAGAGAAGGAGAGAGAGAAAGAGAGGAAGGAAGGAAGGAAGGAAGGAAGGAAGGAAGGAAAGAGAAAGAGAGAGAAAGACAGAAAGACAGAAAGACAGAAAGACAGAAAGAGAAAGAGAGAGAGAGAAAGAAAGAAAGAAAGAAAGATCCCCCAAAATTATTTGTTTTAACAGTCATAACTCCCATGAGATAAAAGATAATAAGTGTTATGGACAAGCCTTCACAAAGGACTGACATTCTTCTTGTGAGTTCAGTTAGGTTTGATATCAAATTATCAGGGGCTAGGAAAACCTGGTTTTACATTTTTAATGCTCAAACATTTTCCCTGATGCACCATTACTTGAGTTGCCCTAATTGAAGCTTATCAGAAAAGCTGAATAACTGTATTGTTCACACCTTCTCCAGGTTACTTGTGTTGTATTCTAAAGAGTAAAGTGGTAGGAGCAAACAAAGCACTGCAGCAGATCTGAGCCCTCTGAAGCAGGCAGAACCCCTTGGCAGCTTCTGTTGTTGGATTGTGGTCTTTTTCCTCCACCATCATGTTGGGTTTACATGTCCAAGTGTTGGTAGCAGGGGAGCTGCAGGTGTGGCCTCTGTGTGAAGAGGGCAGGGACTGCCCCATGCTGGATGCAGCCAGTTCCAGCCAATTCTACAATAGACCTACCACAGGACATGACTGAGCTGATCATCAATGTTGGTGGTACCTCTGGGAAAACATATTTAAGAAAGTGCAAAATGTTGCACAGTAACTGCAAGAAACAGAAATGAAAACCAATTCTGCAGACACCAAAGTCAGTGAATACGGAGACGGAGGAGGTGGCCCAGGTGCCTGAGCAGAGATTCCCTTGCAGGCTATGGAGAAGATCATGGTGAAGCAAGTTGTCCCTCTGCAGCCCATGGAGGACCACACCAGAACAAATATCCACACTTCAGTCCATGGAGAATCTCACTCTGAAGCAAGTTCTCCTGATAGGAACTGCAGCCCATGGAGAGGACCCATGTTGAAGCAGAGAAAAAGTGTGAGAAGGATGGATTGTGAGAGAGGACCTGTTATGGACTGACCATAAGCCCCATTCCCCAGCCTCTGCACCACTCAGGGGAGATGGGGAGAAGTGGTAGAGGAATCGAGAATGAAACAGTGAAGTGGAGCCTGGGAAGAAGGAGTGTGGGGAGAAGATGTTTAAATTTGTGTTTGTTTCTCACTATATAAATCTATTTGAATTGACAATAAATTAAATTAATTTTCCCCAAGTTGAGTCTCTTTTGTCCGTGATGGTAATTGGTAAGTGATGTCCTTGTCTTTATCTTGACCTGTGAGATTTTTCATCTTATTTTCTTCCCCTGTCATGTTGAGTAGCAGGAGTGAGAGAGTGGCTGGGTGGGCATCTGACAGCCTGCCAAGATCAACCCACCATGACTGATAAAGCTTCAAAGAGTCTATCACACTCTTGAACTGGATTCAAAGACTCTGAAAACATACAATTTTAGGTTCCAATCTTGCAAAAAATTAAGTTAAAGTACACAGAATCCCATATGGAATAATTCTTTAGGCAAGGCTAATACATTTTCTGAACCTAATATGGATTTACACTGTGTATGAACACAATCATTTCTTCCCTGTATAGCAGTGATCCAATACTTAGTGTTTCCAATACTTAAAGTTATTTTTCAGTGTTTTTGTTTTACTTTTTGAAACCATTTTGTTTCCTCTTTCTTGAAATTCTTGACTGTGGAAGAAATCATACATGACAAATGTGAGTGTTCAATAGGAAAAAAAAAAAGTTTACAGACCTTCCTGAATGTAAATGGAAAAGAAGAAAATAAGCCTACATTTCTTTTTAAAAAAATCTTATGTTTTGTCAACAATATAGCTTGCCAATTTTGGATATGCAAGGTTGTTAAAAAAGTGGTCCTAAATCCAATAAGCTTTACCAAATGACAAGTGATGACCTCAGTATCATCAAAAACCATAATGTACATTTTCAGTATTTCACAAACATCTGCAGATAAGACAGTGGAAAGATATACTAGAGTTCTGAATAGGAAGTATATATTTTCTTTAATTTTTCTAGATATCATACCAGTTAAATACTTTTTTAGGACCTGTATTGTATATACAAACTGTTTTGCATAGCAAAGAAAAGTGTATTGATGAATGCAAGAGGTGAATATTTTCTCTTAGCTCTGCTTCCATTTTAAATTATATTACACTATCAAGTTGAGACTTATGGATTTTAGACATGTAGTGTTTTAATGCATATCTTTTATTTCTTTTTTTTTTTCAGATGGTAATTTGTAAAGAGGCCTCAGTTATGAAAGCAGGGATTTTTCCTGAAAACACTTGTTATCCACAGTGAAAGAATGTATGAAGAATACTTCACAGTCCCCAAGGGACAGTTGTGTTCCATGAGGCTGGGCCACAGAAATAGGTCTGTTGAATTTTAGCTGGCCTAATTTTTTTTCTTCCTTAAGGCTCTAATCAATTGCTTTTTAGAACTACATTGCTGCATTACTGGGGGAATAGGTGGTTGTGAATACATGAGTTCAGCATAGATCATATCCTGCCTAAACGTAAGAAGTATCTTTGAGGGTCTTGTCTACAAAGAAGTTGCAAAAATGACTGCAGATAGTGTGGACTGAACCAGCTGTAAATGAGATCTCTTAGGTACAGCTATTAGTATAAATATGGAAGCACAGAACTTCAAGGAGCAAACAAAGTGGTCCCAGGAAAGCTGGGTTAGAGCACAGTCATGGCACTCTGGCTGCACTGACACTGCGCTCGAACAAACTACTTGAAAAATAGCTCACATATTTGCAAACAAAAGCTGAGTATATATATTTATGAAATTTCTACTATTTTGGGAAGTAAGACCAAAACATCGCAAAAAGGCTGTTACTGTATAGGACGCATGTGTGGGGTCATGGTAATGCTTTGTACTTGCTCTTCATCCCAATGACATTAATTTAATGAGTATATCCTCCTGTAAGTTGCTAAGTAATGTATAGGAGCATGTATATATGATACAACATTATATATTTATTTCCCATGAAATGGTTCTAAAACTTGTATTTCCACATTATTAACAATCTTTTCACAGCAGAATTTAAATAGCAAATATAGTTAGTGCTTCCTTGTGCATCAGACCTTTATATTTTACAAAATTGATTGGGAAAATAATTTTTATCTATTAATTTATTGTAATCCGCAGAAATTGGTGCTTTTAAACATTAACTTGCTAACTTTCCAATTATCCTGGCACACCTTACTGTCAGCAAGAAATATTATGAAGTCAGTATGGACTTATAGACGAGACATGCAGACAGGAAGGCTTAAATCTGATTCTTAAACAGGCTGTTGACATGTAATAGCCTCCTTGTTTATCTTCTTGACCTTTTACTCTCTCTCTCTTATATCTCTTTTCCTATCATCATTCAGATGAAGGACTATCAACCTGTGCTTGTGCATTGTGTTGAGCAACAACTGCAACTCAGAAAGATAACAGCAAGATATACACCGCTTATGATATATTCAATCGAAAGCTCTGTTTAAAAGAATTTTGCTTTGATCATCAACATGCTTATTCTGTTTTTTTTCCCCACCACAGAATTCATTTTTGTTTAAAAATTATATGCACTTGTTTTTATGAAAGGTTGCAGAAAAGAAGATTATTACACATCTTCATATTGCAAGTAGCAATAATCCAATAAACATGACTATTTGTAATGAAAGCCAAACTGCTGAAATTTGTCTCTTATGGTGGAAAAGTTGCTTCATGTTGAAGTATGTTTGCACCTGCCTTTTTTTTTATTCATGAAGAGTTTTTAAGATAGCTTCAGGAAAAAAATGAGGAAAGAAAGGAAAAGGAAAAGGAAAAGAAAAAGAAAAAGAAAAAGAAAAAGAAAAAGAAAAAGAAAAAGAAAAAGAAAGAAAAAGAAAAAGAAAAAAGAAAAAGAAAAAGAAAAAGAAAAGAAGGAAAAAGAAGGAAAAAGAAGGAAAGAGAAAAAGATTTCAATATTTGTTGCTCAAAATATGAGAAATTGTCTACGGCAACATTTGGATAATTTTATAGCTTTTTCTAAAAAATATTATTTTTATGATCATCAGACCTCTAAATACTTTAACGTGATATGAACATACTTAGGGCAAAGGTCAGTATGCAAAAAACAAGCAATTTTAAAGAAACAAAAATAATGAATAAAAAATGAACTTTGTTTTAAATTGTGCTTTTTTGTTTTGACAGCTGCATATATAATGGCTTGCTGTTTATGTGAAAAAACACCTACTATTGTGTTTGCTAAGTCTCGTACCAGTCCGAATTTAAAGATTACTGGAAACAGTAGAAGTCCTAAATGGGTAAAGAATTTGGGTCACACTTACAGATATTTGCAGCTGGGCTATATGATTTAAGACGAGATCCAGCACAATCAAAACTCATTTTCATTTCCCTCTGTCAATGTTCTATACCAACACTGATATAGATACAGTTTAATACACTCAGTATCCATTATGAAAAGAAAACATAATCAATCTTCTGTGTAGTTTCTGAGAAACCTGGCTCCCAGAAGTAGTAACACCAGGTGTGCATTTTACTTTTTAATAAGGAAAAAAAGGAAAAAAGTAGTAGAAAAAAATAACAAAAAAAAAAAAATCAGGAAAGGCAAGAATATGTACAAGCAATGAGACATAAAAATGTGTGTATATATGTATTTGTGTATGTATATATATATACATTCACGTATACATGTAAAGAAATATCTCAGATTGTTGGTTTTAACCAGATCAAGATGCTTCAAGAGATTCCATATTCAAGCTTTTTTGTGTGTTTTCTTTTTTGTTCATTTTGTTTGTTTGTTTGTTTTTTGTTTGTTTCATTTTATTTTCCCATCATACTTTATCACACTATATCTACCACATCTGTCACAGCTGTTTAACAGGCTCATGAAGACTGTTGTTATCTTCAACAGTGCCTGTGATGCTTATCATGAACAAGACTCAACTTACAGTTTCACTTCCCTATTTAGTTTTATTAATCAGAAATTTCATGAATGAATGAACATCCAATTCGTTTTGTGCAGATAACCAACCTCCTACTTAATACTTTAGGACTCCTACATTTAATGGACAGAAAACTGCTGTTACGTAGTTTCATCAAATGCTAATAAATTTTAAAGGTAGCAAGTATAGATGGATTGTTATTTGTGACCATAGTTGGTTGAATGTATGGTTTTTAATTTTACAAACTGCAGGCAACATTCAGGAAACTAATGACTAATAAGACAATTTTATATTGCTCTTTGAAATTTTCCTTGTGAGAGCACCCAAACTATTTGTATGTAGAGTAGATCAGAATTTGTAGTGAATCACAAGCTGTAAACACATCTGCACGCATTATATTGATCTGAAAAAGAAACATTATATATAAACAAATATGTAAATGAAAGCATTGTTTCTAAGACAAAAAGGTTGTGGGTTAGGGGTTTGTTTGCTTGTTTTTCACTCTACTGAATTTATAGAGCCTGGATGGAGAAATATTGCTGGTTTGTAGAACTACACTTTCGTAAAGATATACAAAATTTGAAGAAGGTTCATTAAGAGGCAATGAGTAAAAATCCATTAATGTGACAGAATACACAAACTATGTCTTCAGAACAGCTGTATTTGCATGCACAACCCTATAGTGTGACTAGATGTGCAATTCTAGGAAACAAATAATAATAAATAGGATAACTAACAAGTATGTGTATTGTGATATAAAGAGGAAGCAGCTGCCTCACGTCATTTTCGTGTTCTTTCAGAAGAAGAATTTGGACTATTCCATTAAAAAAAAAACAAAACTGTCATTAACACAGCAAAGAAAACGACAATGATCTTCAAATAACAGTAAAATAATAGCTGTGGAGAGGAAGATCATAAATCACTATCCATATCTTCATGTCTTTTGTGAATACTGTAAGAAATGTCTTTGAAATCAAATGCTAAATTCAAGGAAAAAAACTTCCTAATGTAGAGGGTAGTTTGGGTTCAAAGTTTGTAAGGAAGGTGATGAAGTCTCTAACATTAGATGTTCTTAAGTACCAATTAGATACATATCTCTTGAGCAGACTATGGGAATAGCTGTTCTTTCCTTACATCAGGGAGATAAATTATATGTTCTCTTCAGGTTTCTCTCTGTCCTACTTTCTAATGATTTAATACTCAAAGCTAACTGAACTTACTCATACGTCCTGTCTTTTTATGATCTGATGATCAGGATAAGCTCAGCATTTTTGGGATCAGTCTTCTACAAAAGGACTTCTAACCTGCTGTATGCGATAGTCCTGAGATATCACAGCTAAAGGCAGCTTGAACTTCACAAATTGGTACTTTCTTACATTCAAGTTTAATGTTAGCAAGAGCACAGCCCTTACAGGTTCCTTGATCTGCATAGAATCTATAACTAAGTGAGGATTTTTTTTCCAATTATAGTAGGTATGACATATGAATAATTATATTCTGGTAGTATTAAAGGGTATAATTTACTATCATCATCTTTCCTTCTTTCATTAGTGTTCTACCAGTTGCAGTTAAATCCCACCTCTTACAAGAAGTATCAAGATGTTCTTGTGGAAGCTCTTCTAAAATGATTATTAAGGAACTCTTTGGATTATCGACTATTCAGAATTTTTAGGGGTAGAATTTGTATACTTCAGCGTTCTGGGATTATTGAAAATGAAACATATTTTTCCTTGATCAATGTCATTACAGATACATTTTAACCTGTAATTTAAATGTATATAGAAGGCAGAGAAAGTAAAAATAA
>VXAL01005147.1:67105-77626 GCA_013399475.1 Chauna torquata | reverse complement strand
AAAAAAAAAAAAAAGATCTGTGCTTTTCCTAAACTGTTATCTCATTCTTCCTCTCCTGAGTGCTTTGGCTTGGGTTGTGAAACACAACACTTGCACAGTTTAGCTTAAATCTGTCATTAATAAAACAAAGATTAACAACACACTTTTCTCTCATTTATGTCTCACATTTAACTAATCCTCACCTAATAAACTACTCAAAATTGAAACAAACATGAAACTTGAAACTCACAGTGTCAGGTCTCCTTATAAAGTAGAATAATTGTGTAAATGAATATTTACCAACTTTAGATTTATGATGCAGGCCTCTACCACTTAAAGATCCCAGTCCTCTGATGATCCATGTGGAAGACTGTGGTACACCCGAAGTTTGTTTTCACAGCTTTTAAAGATGCAAACAAGCGCTCTTCCTTTGCATTAAAAAAACACTCAAGTTGCAAGTCAAGCTCTAATTAGAGATAGCACGATTCAGGTTGCCCATCCAGCTGTTATTATCTACCCTTGCCTGTCCACACTGTGAAGGTCTAACCACTTCACTTACCTGGGTCATCTAAAGAGTGGATCTGCACTTGTGGACCTAAATTCCCCTCTACCATTTAGTTTAAATGGAGCCACTATATGTTTTGGTAGCANTTTCAAGCATAATAGCTGCTTGCTAAACTCCGGAACATGGAACAGTATGGTTTCTTTACAAAGATTTTTTTCTATTTTTTAAATTTCTTTTCTATAAATTTTTCAGAAATGGCTTCCAAGTGACTCCTTCTCCCCCTGATCCCATTACAATAAACAGCCTGAGGCTGAATTCAGATTAAAGTTTAAGTCAGCCAGTCGAACTGGTCCTATTATGGAAAGTGTTGACAATGTTAGCAGCGGCACTACAAGCTACATCTATTTCCCTCTCTCTTTGTACGTCTACTTAGGTTGTAAGAGATAACTAGCGATACCAAAGTGATCATCTATTTGTGTAAATCACCATACAGAGCAACTGGAATCTCATCTGGAGACATTTAGTCATCATCGTAATACAATAAGTAATACATTCATCCAGGTAAGTGCGATCAATGGGATTTTATGTACATGCTTAAAGTTGAACAACAGTTAAGTACTTATACCAAATTGATACTTCACTCCAGTAGACAAGTAGAGACTGGGGAAAACGACAGATTCTCTACTGTGCCATGTTTGTTGGTCAATAAGGATAGCACAAGACTTGTCACTTTGGATGCATTCAAGCCCAACTCTGCCTAAGACAGTAATAGATTTGCTGGACTATGGAATAGTGCCCCTAGGCATTTTCCTCTTGACACTGAATATCAAGTGGAGTAACAGATGTATTTCAAGTGAACTAGACTTCATTTCATGTAACTAGCCTGTTATTTTTGCTGACCAGCTATGAATATTGTTCCTTAACACTTTTTGTTTTGTGCAGCCTGTTAACACACATGCAGGCTGCTGGAAGAGCTGTGATGCTGCTTCCCTAGGACCTGTGATATCCTGTTTTCATAAAAATATACTCATAAGACTTAAAGTAAGTTAAATGTTATGCTTTAATAGTTGTTTTTTTTTTTTTTAAAGTGGCTGGACTGCATTGGGATAACAGCAGTTTTCAGTTTGAAGTGTTTAACTTAACAGTGATCTTTGCTCTTCTGAAAACCTCTTCAGTTTGACTGAGTCTTTGCATAGTGCTTACCAGCAAACGCTACTTGCTTCTAAATCGCCTTTTACCAATATTCCCATCTAAACTACATTTAGTAGAGCAGTGACAACTCTACTTTTTCTAGACTGCGTCTCATTTCTCTTGGGACTCTTCCCCACATGCTAGGTACATGATTTATTCAACAAGCTCAGCGTGAAATCTAGGATCCCATGCAACTGTCTGAATTTCGGTTCCCAGATGGTAGTGCAGCATGCTGCTAAGCTACTCAATTAGCAGCAAGTTGGTAAATAGTTAATTTTAATTTATTTGAGAACATTTAATTGTAGTGTCACAACCAACAGAAATACCTGTGATGCACATTCAGGCTTTGCTTGGGGGGTAGTGGTGGTGGGGAAACAAGCAATCAAAAAAAGGCATCTTCATCAGGCGTTTCTCAGGGAGTCAGATGGTTGTGATAGTACTTGAACTAAGCTGTCCGTAAGTCCAAGAGAGCTGTAGATAGTCTGCGTGCACAGAGAACACCCAGCACTGACCTCCTGGAAACTTCTGAAGTCGAACTGAATTTCAGTTGAGTAACAGCAAGTTTTAACTACTGAAAAAGTGACAGCAGATTGTCTCACACTGCTTCAAAAACATTATTCCACATTAAGGTTCCCGAAAGTTACTATGAAATTCTTATGGATATCAGCATTGTAGGTAGAGTCTGCTGTCTAAAAAGTCACTACCTTGACCAATTTGTTACCCCTATCAATTTTTTTTATATGGACTTAAAAACAAAACAAAACAAAACAAAAAAACCCTCTCTCTCCTGTCAGCTACTCACATTCTTAAACCTGAGAATTTACTTTCTTTGTGACCTTTACAGCCAAGTATGACGTAAACTGGATAGTTTAGGAGAATGGAAGAAGAGTGAACTTCAGTCTTTTTGATTTCATGTTCTGCACATTTTACCCAGTTTCCTCAATTCCCTCAAAGCTTTTTCTATCATCTCACCTCCCTACCCACCTTTACTTTAGTTCTATGGAACAGATTCTTTTCCCAATTTTTATATATTAGATATATCTATATCCTACATATATCAACTATATACCTAACTAAATCAGTGACTTGCTGCAGGTAAGCTAGTTCAACCTTACACCTTACTGCATGATATTAAAAAACACAATCTCTACTGTTACTTCTTAGACACATGAAAAGAGTATCAATTTAATCTGTGCTGTGGTGCAGAAGTACAATTTCAAGATATGAAATGTCTTCATGTCTACGAGTGAAGTAATCACCTCCATGTTATGTATTAAAATAAATCTCTCATGTTCAGCAGTACTGGTCGCTAGGCTTGTCCTACTCTGTTTATATTGCTGCATTTTGCTTCACTTTTAAGTGCTGACCTACAAATTTTAGAACTCTGCGTCCTAGTATGACTAATGCACTGTATGATAAGGACAGACCTGGGTACAAAGTCTCACTTATAAAACTAATCTAGATGTACCAGCAATCCCATAATGGAAAATAAACATACGTTATGGTCATAGTTGTTTCTGAATCATACATCAGCTGCCAAATCTATCCTCACATTCAATAATATAGCTTTTTGGCAATCTGTACTCTTTGGTTAAGGTTTAATACCAATACAAGTAGTTGTGAAAATAATTTCCTATGGCATTAGGATATGGGAAGCTTTCAACTCTAGGCAGGCTACCATCAAAATTTCTTAACTTACTTGAAATGGAATGTTATTTAACACATTTTTCTACAGTAGATTTATTAAGATTACATTTAATGGTTTTAACATACATTGATTGCGCTTTGCTGATTAAAAAGTAGCTGAGCTACAAATTAGAGGTCCATTAAAAAAAAAAAAAAAAAAGAGTGATGTAAGCCACTGCCTGATACCACAAGCAACAATAAGAGTCACAATAGCTTGTGTGACACTTCCCAGCTCTAAATCTGGAGCACTTTACAAACATGTTCACACCCACTTTTCAGATACTGGAATGAGGGAAGAGTAAATGACTTTTCCAAGCCACCACTACGGATTTTCAACCAAGCAACAGAAAGTGTCCAAAAATCTTCAGACTTCAGGCCTGACATGTCAAAAGAAACATCATCTTATAGACATTCTCAGTGTTACTTCTCAATGGATCTCAGTCCTGACCTTGCTACTTAGAACCCTCAATAACCTATACACCATACTCAAGAAGACTGGGAAAACCTTGAGCCACCCCAAAATAAATAAATAAATTAAAATAGCGTAAGCATATAAAGAGAATACAAGCCTTGACTCCCACAGTTCTTGAACCCATTCTACCTTATTTTCAGTATTTATGCTCTGCATAGTCTAAAAATTTCCCATATATGTCCTTCTCTCTTTTAAATCATTTTAAGTGAACCAGAAAAGGTCAACTATGAGCTAAAGTGAAAAGCTGTAACTTAGAACAAAGCTAACCTCTGGAAATAATGCACTTATACTTGTGGAGCTCCCACATTTGGGAGTAAATTGTTATTGAATTCACTATATCAATCTCAAGCAAAAGCAAGAATTACCTGATAGAGAGCTGTGACCTCTCCACAGAGCTGTACTGTCTGATGACAGGGCTGTTTAGGGCCATGTCTCTGTGTATTTGCTGAATATTATATAAATGTTTTACACTCACACACACATAGCTGGCTTAAGTGTCGTGAATCTTATACTACCAACTTTATTTTGCCACAGTCTAGCTCACTAATAGCTGAAGTAAAAACTAGGACTTTGGTATTAAAATCAGAGTATCACCTAGATGACAGGCACCATCCATTCGAAAACAGACCAAACGTTTCCTGATAGCACTTCCCTCCATGAGTTACTGACCATGAATGAGGAAGGAGATAGACAATCGAATTACGAGGCAAAGAGTATACAAAAATTCAAACATTTCAACTTTGGAGGGGTGGATGGTTATAGATCTTTGATCTTAAAGTTAAAAAAAGACTTTTTTTTTTTTTTAGAAGGTTGTGAAGTATATTGTATTAAAATGGGTCTTGCATAGGAATACCTGATCTGATACTAAATAATGAATATAAAGATCTCAACAAAGTTTGTAAGTTTCTTCTGAAGAAATTTGTAACTGGCAATAGTTGATGTAGTAAAGAAATAACGTACTTTTCTCAGGACATTTTTTAATAATTAAGACAGTAAAGACTATCTGCCAATAACGTTTTGAATGGAATGAAAGTTAAAAACATAGTATTAAGGGGCTTAGCATGCATTAAGAGCAGTTAGAAGCACATAACATTATCACCTTTGATCTTTTCTTCCTTAAGCTTTTCATGAACTCTCTGGTTGTTGAACACAAGACAGGATGAGCCTGGCTGCTACCTGTTATTCACAAAAGCAGTGGGCACTGCTGGCTTTTCCAGAAATGTACTGAGGATCTGAACAGCATTATTTATTTGCACCCAAAGATCTAAATCTCTTTAGAACTACTAAGTGCTTTCTTATGGTCTACTGTATTTCCTGAGTCATGCATGCACATGTCCAAGGTCAACATGGCTGATTAACTCATTGTGGCAAGTTTTAAAGTGCTGCACTGGAAGGGGGCACTCCAATGAGAGCTTTCTGAGCCAGCTGCTTTTCAAGTTCCACTACTAGATTAACCTCACACTGAGAGTCGGATGGCCCTTCAGAGGGATCTGGATAGGCTGGACTGCTGGGCTGAGGCAAATGGGATGAGGTTTAACAAGGCCAAGTGCCGGGTCCTGCACTTTGGCCACAATAACCCCATGCAACGCTACAGGCTTGGGGCTGAGTGGCTAGAAGACAGTGATGAGGAAAGGGACCTGGGAGTGTTGATAGACGCTAGGCTCAACATGAGCCAGCAGTGTGCTCAGGTGGCCAAGAAGGCCAATGGCATTCTGGCCTGTATTAGAAACAGTGTGGCCAGCAGGAGCAGGGAGGTGATCATCCCCCTGTACTCAGCTTTGGTGAGGCCGCACCTCGAGTACTGTGTTCAGTTTTGGGCCCCTCACTACAAGAAAGACATCGACGCCCTGGAACGTGTCCAGAGAAGGGCAACGAAACTGGTGAGGGGTATGGAACACAAGCCTTATGAGGAGCGGCTGAGGGAGCTGGGATTGTTTAGTCTGGAGAAGAGGAGGCTCAGGGGAGATCTCATTGCACTCTACAACTTCCTGAAGGGAAGTTGTGATGAGGAGGGGGTCAGCCTCTTCTTCCAGATAACTAACGATAGGACTCGAGGTAACGGCCGAAAGTTGTGCACGGGGAGATTTAGATTAGATATCAGGAAAAACTTTTTCTCTCAGAGTGGTCAAGCACTGGAACGGCCTGACCAGGGAGGCGGTGGAGTCATCGACCCTTACGGTTTTTAAGAGGCGCGTGGACAAGGTGCTACAAGATATGGTTTAGTAGCTTAGTGGGTTGTACTGGTGATAGGATGACGGTTGGACTAGATGATCTTGAAGGTCCTTTCCAACCTTGTGATTCTGTGATTCTGTGATTTATGTCCCTACAGATCTTTATTTTTGGTCTCTACAGAATTTGCATCTAATTTTCTTTCTCCTCCCTTCCTCCTGTGCCTTTAAAAGCCCCTTACCGTCAACATTGAAGAGGACTTTCATAAACCTTAGCCAATATGAAACAGAATGCTTCATGCCTACTAAAAAACCAATGGCTATCTATGAAGCGTACATTATCACCTGTACTCCTATTTCATGCTGCAGCAACTACTCTGCCTCACTAGTGCCAGCTTTTTTCCTTATTGTTTTTCTCAAACATCAAAAGCAACAAATGCAGACAACGCTGTGCAAGCTTACCATAGACACTTAAACATTTTTGTAGCATGTCACAGGGCCAGATACTATTAATTCCTGATACTACCTGCCAGTACTTCCCTAAATTCTCACTGTAACCAACCTTTCTTCAAAAATAACGATGATGCAGTCTTTTTATTCTACTACCCAAGCTTCTTAAGGCTTCGCAGCCACTTTACAAATGCCTTCAATGGCATGTGTACATTTATTAACTTTTTGCCAAGAAGAGTCTGTGTAATGTGAAATCATTAGGCTGGCAACACCTCTTAAGTCATTCCATAAAACTGAAAGAGGACTGTTTACTTTCACAACATTCCATCTTAAAACACCGGTATTTTTAAGAAATATATTCAAAATTAATATCAACTCACCTCCAAACCACAGAAAATACTAATTAAAACAATTTCAAAATATCTTAAAAAATGGCAACCTCATCGTGGTAATTTCACACTGAAATTTGCTCTTACACAGTGAAAAGCTACTAGAAAATACTACAGTGACAGAGAAAATCTTTTAATATGGTAATAACAGAAAGTGGAGAATTAGCACATGTTAAGTTAGTCTTTAGAGCATCATCAAATAGTCTGTGAACTACACTGCTCCCCAGAAAACAATTAAAACTCAAAGGGACTAGACCTTTATTTGCTAGTCAAAATGACTAAGCATACATAGGTAACAAACTCCACCTACAGATTTGCTCATTCCCAGAGCAGTTTTTCAAGTGCAATGGGCTACAGCTTATCTAAACTAAGAAGAAAAACCGATTTCACTATAACATATGATACCTGTAACATCTTCTGGATCCGTTACAACAATGTGTGCATTTAACTCCTGTAACTTATGATGCAAGTCTTCTAGCTTCTTATTTGATTTTTTCAAAATGTTGTCCACATATGCCAAGTTCTTTTTATCCGTTGTGACCTTCCTGAGGTTCTCAGCTCCCTCCTTGATTTTAAGTTCCTTCCTTATTTCCCGCTTGATTTGGTCCTTTATTTCATCCAGCTTCTGCTGTACCATTGTATCTGAAAAGTCCAACTTTTGGCCAGCGCTTGGATTCTCAGAGACTAGAAGATTTTTGGCATCCCCCTAGAAAGAAAAACATTAATATAACTACCAGAAAACATGGTGTCTTGACAACGCATGCTGCAAAATCGAAGTGACTAGGCTTTTGGCCTCTGTATATGAAATACTCACTTTGTAAGACTATTTACTGACCATGGGTCTACATTCATGCTGCCCTAAAGCAACAATCTCACAAGACATTACATGTTAACTGGAGTTAGATTTTACAACAGATTTATTTTAAATTTAGTGACATCTTTACTGTGTCTATTTTTAACAGAAAGAGATTTAAATACTTCTGGATTTGTCATGGCTGCCTGCCTGGCATTTATACGCCTCAGAGCTAATGACTCACATTTGTAATTTTCTCGATTTAATTGTGTGTTTTAATAGACCAAATGGATATAGGAATTAAGACTAAATTCTAACAATTATTAACTATGATGAATTTCTATACATTCATTAGAATATATTTCTGCTAAAGATTGTATTTAAAAAAAAAAAAAGGGAAAAAACCCTTAATGATGCTTGCAAACGTTTAAATACAGGCTATTGGCATCTTTATAGACAATAAAGATGTATCAAGATGTTAATCGAAAGTAAGCTTGCTCGGTGTTTTTGTTTGTTTTTGTTTTTTTAAAATCCCTCAAGTAAAGCCTTTCAGTTAAAAACAATTAAAAACAAACAAACAAAATCTTACTTCCTTTATGCAGACAATCTAGGCTGAAATGAAAAAAAAAATATTGAAATGATGAGCAGGAGTTGCTGTAATAAGCGATCAGGGAATGAAAAGCCAAGTACCGCTGGAGGTCATACTTGTGCCTCACAAGTACGAAGGGCATATTATAGAACCTACGTCAATAAAATACTACAAGTCTTTCTGCATGTCATCTTCTGCATGGGCTCTGTACAATGAGTAGACACTAGGTCCCACCCATAGTCTTAGCTAGAGCTAGCTAAGTGAGTGATGATCAAAGTACGTGTCTCCTGAACTCAGAATCTGATCCAGTGTTAATTCAGGATGTATTTAGTAAATGTGTGGCCTGATCTGCATGCTCACTACCCAAAAGACCAAAATTCCAGTAAATTTTCCTAAATATGATCAAGAAATTGCCTAGATATTAGGATAGACAGTGAGGTATTTGAAGGGATGATTAAAAAATTAAAAATCTTTCGTGTAAATTAGTTGTCATCACTATTTGCTGCTGGAAATACCAACATTTGGGAAGGAGTTCAAAAAGAACAGCATCAGTCTAACAAACTGTAATAAGGTCCCAGAACACATGATCTCTAGATACAGTCTACAGCTACGGGGTTTTTACTGACTCAGACTACAGACATGCACCTCTTTCCCCCCCCCCCAAAAAAAGAAAAAAAAAAAAGAAAAAAATTACAAAATAAAAGTTGCCATTCTGAATTTTTATCAACATATGAATTAAAAAAAAAAAGAAACAAGTGGGAAAGCTCTGAGGTTCTGGTTCCATGACTAACAGCAATAAGGAATCCTCTGCAGTTCTGTGTTATGTACTTCTGGGTTTGCTTTTCTAAGAATCTGGGGAAATGAGGATCATGAAGGTTCTGCCTGGGCCATGCACGTCAACAGATAATGCTGGTCAAAATATTTAAATCTGTACATTCCACTGATAATGCCTTCTGCAAGTAAGATCCAATCTTCTAGTCCTTAAGTATAGCTTTAAATGTTTACTAACTCATCTTCAGACCCCTGTTATTAAAACATTTCTACCCATAGCTTCCACTTTTAATATGAAGTTAGTAATTGAAAGATTCTTAACTATTAAAAATAGTTGGAATCATCACCTTGCCACAAGATTTGTGCTTGTGAAAGAGACAACAAACAAGCAATTTAGAAATGACAAACTGAGACATGCAAGGGGAAAAAATCATACAAATTTATATTTAATGGGCATTTGTAACTCCTGCAAGTACCCTTTTGTTAGTGCAGATTAAAATAAATAATTTATTATCCATATGTAGAGAGGCTATTAATAGTTGTACTGGGAAATACATGACATTGCTTCCATATATAGGCATACAAAAAGAATCTTTAAAAAAAAAATCAATAGTGATGAGCAACTAGTACACAAAGGTTCACATCAAACACAAAGGAAAGCAATAACCATATATTGAGTGGTCCATGTTGAGAAACATCTGAAACTGAAAATAAATTCATACAGCAATTGTATAACAATTTGCTGGTGTTTAAACAATGAGGATACCCAAATTAGATTACTACCTCTGATTTCCTTGTTTTCTCTAACAGATGAGAATTTAGAGATGTTAAAAAAAAAAAAAAGAAAAGAAGAATCTAAGAAATAATCTCGTCATTTTACCTCCTTCAAAGCATGATATTCCACTTTTCAAAGCTCGCAGGAGGAAAGGTAAACGTAAAACAAAACAAAACCTTTTTTCCATAATAGCAGCTAAAGTATGCTAAGAATATGCCAAGAACGTACACTTCTGAAACAAAACAATGTAATTAAAATATAAATAATTCAGAAATATTCCAGACTATGGTTTCTCAAAGCAACTTTAGTTGATTGTTTATCTATTGAACAATATGATATTTTGTTACGGGGGAGTCTATTGGCCCAACATCCCACCTGTTGAAAGGATGTTTATGTTCTTCAGTGAACAGGTTTTTGGAGCCCATGTTCCAGATATATAGTCTCTAACAAGTCTTCAATTAAATTAGGTCTTCATGTTCATTAGTAATTTGCATTCCAGATTTCCAGTAACTAAGTTAAAGTTCTCCTCAGTTTGAGCAACCTCAGCACAACCTCTGTTCCTAGACTTGGAGTTTCAGGATACAGAATCTTTAATCTGCTTCTGAGACATCAATGGTGTGGTTACTAACACTGGTAGCTGGTCATATTGCCTCTGCATTTAAGCTGACTCCATAGTGCCAACTTTTAACTAGCTTTATGAGCCGAGGCTATTTATTTCAATGTTGTTATAAAATAGCTATTTTATTTATATAT
>VXAL01005147.1:45776-67030 GCA_013399475.1 Chauna torquata | reverse complement strand
AAATATTTTATAAATATTTTTAAAAAGTATTTATACATACACGTATATAATATTGCTGATCTCTATATACATACAGACTGACACCACCACCAAATGGCCACCAATGTCTCAAGATGCAGTGTTTCAAGCAAAGTTCAAAAAGCCTGCTAGACTGACCATAAACTTTTAAGAGCTACTACAAGAAAACCCCAAGCAAAATCACAGATGATACTCCGTCTCTCGTCATCCAGAGTTAATACTACTTTTGAAGTGAAGGTATTCTGTCACCTAGTTATCTGGACATCTCATGTGCCACAAAGGTCACTGTGAAACAAACAGTCCTCAAAGGAGGAAAGCATGCACTCAGCGACACTGAAGATTGCTGTGAATGCAGAGCAAGAGGGTGTTCTGCAAGTAAAGTTGCTTCACTCCTACTCTGACATGTTTTGCTGCTGAGATGCAACAAAGGCTGGAGACAGGACCTCATGCCGGAGAGATGAGCATCCTCAGCAGTGTTCCATTTCAAAACGGAGATGATGCCAAGATGGACACCACTGGAACGAACTTCTAATAGCTGAGTAAGAAGGGTAAGTTTTTTTCCTTGAGAAAGGCATCTCCCCGACCCCTCAACTCAAACTCTTCTAAACTAAGAAATTACTTAAAACACAGAATATTGCAGCTTTATTTGATGGTACTTGACTTAACCTATTACAAAAGCTTCTTGTTAGAGCTAAAATATTGTTTTAGAAAAACTCTTCCCCATTTGGATAAACTCCCTCCCAGGTTGAGCCTCACATCCTTGAGGATGTAGGTGTTCTGTACTCTCAACCTGAAAATCAAGTAATTGAAAAGAAAGAACAGTTGGAGGTGGGAACCGGCTCCTTTCCACAGTTCAAGCAGGCAGGGTGCAAAGACAGAAGAAATCAATTATGTTTTCTACACCAAGAAACCATCAATGGTTTTTGCATGGCCACTTCCTTTACTTTCCATCCCAGAATCATTTAATGTAAAACATCTTAAGAGTGGAAATGCTCTGAAGTAAATAATGATTAAACCAAATCTGCTGGCCTAACAGAGAACAGGTCCCACTGCTTTAAAAATCTAAGACAAAAGAATGGGTAGCCAGTTCTTGATGCTCATTTTCCTTTTTTTTTTTTTTTTTTTAAAGTTCTTGTAGTATCTTGACTGTTAGTTAAAAAAGAGGAACCATTCTCTGCTGGGTGGTCCCAGGACTGGATCCCTTGGCACAGCGTCCTTCTCTCCCTAGTGACACACCAGGCTGTCCGTGAGCCACTTCTTTGCACCAAGAGCAGAATAGGGCAGCAGGCGCTCTCTGCTGCTCCCAACGGCCTGCTTCTGGGCTGTAAAGAAAGCAATTATAGGCAGTGATGCATACTTCTTCGCAACGGGAAACTACATGTTTATGAGCCAGACTGGAGATTTCTGAAACATTTCAGCATGTAATGAAATAGAAGCTACGTTTAATGCAATAATCTATCAAGGACCACAAATTAGATAGTACTGCTTTAAAAAAAAAAAAAGTGTGTGTGAGAGAGAGACAAGGAAACCACACATGTAGCTGTCCTATTGCAACGGCCTAATGACTCAACCTCACTTTGATTGCTGGCTCAAAGACTATCTATTTACCCAGATGAATTCAAGATGCCAGCCTTCAATTTCTGTACTCCTGGGAAATGTTTTAAGTATAGTTGCTGAAAATACTGTGTAGTGGTCTGAGCAAGTCTTTTAATAACATACAATAGTCTATTCTGGCTAATGTGATGAAAGACATCAGCAACGTTGTTTATGAAAATCCATCAAGTCCCTGCACTTTTTCTCAGGCCACTTCTGAACCAAATAATTGATGAGGCAGGTGCCTTGACAAACTGAATTTGTCTCAACGATGGAAGTTGATACCGCTGAAAAGAAGAGATTACCATGAAGGTGAATATATCAGAGAATCTGCTTCAATTGTGTAAACTGAATGACTTCCAATTTAAAAGAAGATCTTCAAATTGCTACCTCTTAGAAGAAAAAGATAACCCTAAAATCCTGTGCATTAGTAACTGCCAAAGACTTGCTTCTAACAGCATAGTACAGCTGCACTGGGTTATCCAGTGTATTCACCTTAGAGAACGTTGGATAGGATAAGAATTCAGTTTGCTGAATTCTAGTAGGAATTCTTACAGAAACTTAAGTGGAACTTTAAACTACAGCATGCTTGACACCTGATGAGTACTTACGCACAATATTATTTACACTTCACATTGACTTGCTACCAGCATGCACTCACTCTGCCTTCAGGAAAAAAAAGAAAACAGTAAAACTGAGTACATTTTTCCTAAAAGTATTACCATTCATTTTTATATTTTTTTTTGAACCGTAGATACTCTTTTATTGTCTATTACAGTCTGTTGAAACAATAAGAAAACCTGTTTGACAAGTATGGTCAAAAATGTTTGGCTGTTTAATGCAAGCATATTCATTTCAAACAGAAAAAAGATGAAAATAATCTCATGTATAATTTAAAAAGTTACCGTAATCCAAAAAGACTAAATGTTTATTCAGTTTTCATTTCATTCTGAGGATCTGGAAACACATATTTGGATCTATTAGGTCTCACTGTAATTTTCTGAATAATCTGTTTTTGGGGAGTGGGTGGGGGGCTGGGGAAGAGTTGTTTTTCTGAACTAACTGCCAAGTCCCTGAAGCCCTCTAGAGTAATTCCTGAAACTACAGTAGTCTTTGATTTTAAGAACAATGTTAATCAATTGCAAACTTCCCTTCCCCTCCCTCCCCCACAAAGTCATTCATAAAACCAGATGTGACGGCTTGTCTGGATTACTGGAACTACATGGACTATTTCCTCCTGCCCAGAAGCAAATGTGATTGTGGTCAAGATCTCAGCACTCACCCAACGTCAAGAACAAAAAAACCTTGAAGGCTTAATAGATTTTGGCATTAGTTTGCTGTGCTAACATGTCGCAAATCAGGATTTAAATTTAATCCAAGTCACAGCTCTCTTCTTTGTAACAAGAGGCTGCTTAAGGTACAAACGACTGCAGTGTACTGCATTATACATGGATAAATTCAAGTAGGACACTCACTAAATGGGGTTCAATTCCTCTTTGCATACGGCAAGTGCCTGGCTGCGCCTATAGGAGCTGCAATACGTACAAAAACCTGCTCCTTCAAATAGGAATGTCCAACCTGCAGTCCTCAACCAGCTGGTCCCGTCCGCCCCTCTCTCCCAGCGGGAGCTGTTGCCCCTGCGAACCCTTCAGTCGGGAAGCTGGCAGCCGAGGGGCTGCAGCACCCAGTCCTGCAGTGCTGCTCGAAACGCTGCGGCCTGCCTCAGCCACAACGCAACGCCGCACCTAGACGGGTATTAAAATTCCCCGCGCTGTTGTTCACTGTGTGAACACTGCACCGGGAGGATTAAAAACAACTACTGGTGCTCCAAAGCAACCTTCTGACGTGATGTTTTTTCCTTCCCTTCTATGTTAAAAGAAACCTCCGCAACAAAACCAAAACTAAACATTCAGTGATTGGCTGTGTAGGGCTCCTCACTACCAGCCAGGCTTCCAGCCACAAACACTCCCCAGCTAGGCTGAAGTTTACTAACTCAAAAAGCACACTCCCCAGAAGGTGCTCCCCCAGCAGCGCAGGCTCACTTACAGAACTGGAAGTTGTGTCAGAGCAGTGCTGGGCCAACAGTCATTACAGCAAGCGGCATAAGAAAGCTTCCTTTCCACGGAAGGCAAAGAAAATGTTTTTGGAAATGTTGCCTTCAGCTGCTTCTCACTGTAGCAGCTCCTGATGGCTCTAAGCTAGGAGAAGGACCTGCAAGGAGGCTTGCAAATAGATATGACGTTACAAGAAAACCCCCACAATCGCCTTTCTCGCGATAGCGAGGACCTGACGAGGCTCCGGCACAGCACAAACGAGCACCTGAATCTGAAAGCAGCAGATGGCTACACTGGCAGCAGGCATGGTACAGACATGTTGGCAGTTTCCCAACTTCTACCTATAACTCGCAGCTCCTACTCTCAACCAAACAAAATCCCAGCGGAGCCCAGCACAGTGGAAACAAACTGTACTCTGCCTACTTTCAGATGACTGAAAGAAACAGCACAAACTTCCAATACAATCAATACGGCCTGCTGTCACAACTTGTATTACGTGTGTCCAGGAACAAGTTCAGGATAGGAAATTACACCTGTAACAATGTCACTCCTCCATTCTGCTATGGGACCTTGCTGTCTGAGTTTTAATTTAGCTTCTCATTTTTAGGTGCATGTGAAACACTGACGGTATCAGTGATGCTACTGTAACTGAGTCAGTATAACAAGACAAAGACGCAGAACACACACTCAGAAGAAAATTGCATTTTACATAATTAATATGGTTTCAAGCAGACCACACACAGTAGTAGAACCTCTATTAAATGCCAAAATATAAACTAGTTCTTTCGAGATAAAGGGAAAATGATTTTCTGAACTGTTAATGCCATGCTGTATGTTGGAAGTATCTCCAATAACTATGTATCATAGAATTGTGTCCAGAAGACTGAAGTAATTCCCCCTGAAATGCAGCCCCACATAGATGCCTGCAGTAAAAACACTAAAATAACGATTTTTCTTCTAATTCCTGTAACATTATAATAGCACGTACTGATAATTTGATAAATGCATACACTTTAAAAAAAAAGTTTAAAAGATGAGGAAAAACAGGTGGATTAAATGACAGTTTGATAAACGAAAGAGAAGCAAGTTCAAAGCAGCATACGTAATTTAAGAAGAAAGTAAGTCCCTTAATCATAGATTCTGAACTACAGCTGTATATTTAACGTACCAGATTGGGAAGCAAAAACTTGCATGTCATATCTCTTACAGACAACAAACGAATTCCAAGCACAAACTTGATCTCGCATTTTCCAAATTTAGTCTGAAAAATTTAGTCTTCTTTTGAGACACAATTTGGTAAAATAAATATCTTAAGATCTATTGCACAAATAAAAATGTGAAGACTGGTAAATGTCAGAGAAATCAATATTTGTGTGTTTTACAGTTTGAGGCTACTTTGAAAAAATTTTTTTCATTTTAAAAATGGTAGTAAAGATAAGCATTGAAAGAGTTGTGTTTTTTTTTTTTTTTTTTAGAAAAAAACTCTTTCAGATAAACACGAAGTTACTGCTTTCTACATCGGATCACCTGGAATTTTCTGTATCATGTAGATACATAAACAACTTCATCCTAATGGCCTAGAATTATCTGTTGAATATCTACAATATGTACTTCTAAAATAAAGAGCATATTTTAATATTTTTGCCAAATACTACATGCGTGTATGTATAGTATCTATTTCTTTCAGAAATTAATATGCATTCTGAATAACTGTTACAGATGAAAAAAAGTTATTTGAGAGAAATTCTTGTGTTTTTATTTGTCTTGATTTGACTTGATTTCCCTGTAGCTACACAAAGCTCAAGTTTGGTGCAAGAAGTTGTTTTACTGCTCTGAAATGCTTGAAGTTCAAATACAACTTAGTGAAGAAACAGAACTATTTGAGATAAGACCAAGTTAATTCATGCAGATGTTGTATGTAGAATTTGCCTCTAAGTACATGTAATACAGACACTAGTAACCTGTCCGCAGAAGATAACTACACTCCCCCTTCCCCAAATACGGGGCAGCTAATAAGATAACTGTGGAAGTAGGTGTTGAAGAAAACACCTACGATAAAGCACTCCTGCTGCTACAGAAAGTTAGCATAATTTTGTTTTACTTCACCCTAATATAAATATTTTTTATTGATTTTTCATATAAAATATTTATCTAATTTTGTCTAACTTTCAGAGAAGAATAACATACATATAGCTCAGGATATTGGGAAAAAACAGTAATACTATATCACACAGGCTACAGGATATGCTATTTTACTTGTTGGAAGAGATTTTGAAAGGTAAAAAGGTCAGTCACTAGACATGAGTCACAATCATGCCTTATGACTTTGGTAACTCCTCCTCAAATACAATGTCCACTGTACAAAGGTTATAGAGTTTGCTGGGCATGCATCCAAAAATATACTTACCTTAATGCAGAGTTACCATTGCAACTATCCATTTTCAATGGCTGTAATGTTAACATTAAGATAAACACGCACGCTTAAATTTCTGCTTGTGAAGTTTTTAATCACTAAGCACAAATATCACAATAGCACAGTATAAAACCCAAAGAATCAAAACTCCAGTTACTAGTACTTAACGACAAGCAGGTCCACTCCCATTTGTAAGGTGGTTTTCTTGTATTAAGGTAAAAATGAATTAAATAACAGTAGATATTATTTAATTAAAATGTATTACCATCTACCTCAGATAACTCAACAGATTGACCATTCTGCCCATCCACAAATTACAGTACCAGCTATTACCACATCTTGTAAGTTGTGGTACATAAAGTATTACACATTCTAACTAAACTGCAGGAGAAAAATGCTGTAATGCCTTACCGTAAAAATAAGTAAGTACAATTTGAGAATCCTCTGTACTTTCAGTGCAGGTTAAAAATTTCAAGTCATTGAAATGATGTAAAAGAAATCCTCAGCTAGTAAACAGGAATTTCTCAGTAACTCATACAAATGTCAGGACACTGGTAAAAACCAACCAACCAACCAACAATTCATTTCACCTGAAAAGCACAATATGATCCACGTATAAGATTCTTTGTTTCCGGGATGGATAATTATGACTGGAAAAAAATCTGTTTCTGACAATTCCAGCTTTCAGCATAGGCAACTGACATGTTAGTCCATTGAACTTCACTATATTTCAGCGGAACTATTTTTAGCCATTGCAAAACTAATGGAAGAGCTGAGAGTCTACATTCCACTCTAATTGAGCCATCATGTTTAGCAGCCAACTATTTTGAACATTATAAATGCAGCAATACATATCAGAGATAATACTAACATCTGTTTTATGAGGCAACAGGCCAGGTGGCTAAATACTAGATCTTGGTGAAGGAACCAGATTTTTTTGCTTTCTAGGACTGTTTAACACTGCTTTCACCACAGCTTGTGGGTTCCTCAGCTTGGTAGCTGAATCTTTTTTTTTAAAAAACAGGAATGGGATGTATACTTTGATTTATACCAAGAAACTATGTCTTTATACTCTAGGATTAAGAACTCTTTCATAGTAGTTTTGGCTACTATATCTGAAGTTAGTTAAGAGAAAGCTCACAGCTTACACTCCAACCAGCTGAAAAAGCTGCTGCTGCTATTCTCCAGCAGTAAAAGGAAGATGGAAAAGCNAGAAAAAAAAAAAATCACTTTTCAGTATCAGGGTAAGTATTGCCACACCCAAAATTTCGTTCACAGAGATGCAGGCATCTCATTCCATGCCTTTCCAGTAAAAGTTTACGGATGAACACTGAGTTATTTATAGAAGCATTACTTCACATCCCCATTTGTCTGAGACTTTTACAGAGCATCACTGATGTATGCTGTGATACATCTGAATAGTGTTTTTGCAATCCTTTTTTCTCTGACCTTTGAAATACGGTATGAAATTTCTCACTAGCTCCTAATGTCCATTTTCTATTTAAGAATTCCCTAGGTATTACAGCAGTCATGAAGAACCAGAAGTCTGTCTTAACCTATAATACAGCATGAACAAAATTTTCTGACAACTGCTTCATATGCAAAATCAATGAGAAAGAGGCAGGCGATTTCACTTACTGATTACATGGACTACAGAAAGTCCTAATATGCTTACATTTCAAAATACAAATCTGTTTAAGGTTTTTGTTTTTAAAACTTTCCACATTTTCTGCAGTTTTTAGGAGCCCTGATCCCCTACAGCACAGTAATCCAAATCATCTCCCAAACAAGCTGTTCTTTATTTGGTATATACACTTGTGTAGGACTCTTCCATTGAGCTCTTGTTACCAGCACAATCTCAGTATCAGCTAAAATGAAAACGGGAAGCATCAGTTCCCAAATAACCAATGCATCAACAAGACCTGTCACACAACAGTTACAAAGCAGCATAAAACAACAGTTTTACATGCGTCATGTATGTATGTGCCTGTAAAAGTAAATCTTCCCAGGTATGCTGTAAAACTAAGTTTATGTAATAATGGCAAAAAAACTTTCACCTTACAACCGCATTAAACCAGGGGAATTACATGTTGCTTTTTACACTGTTGAGTATTCAGAATGCCCACAGTGAGACATACTGGCTAGTGACTTCAATGCCCTTCCTTTTTTAGACTGGATAATATTATATGTACATTTTTATGTGCCTTCTAGCATCATGTTCAAGACTCCATTCACATGAATGGAGTATTTAACCTCACATTTAACCTCTTTTCACCCTAAATTCATCTTTTTTTAAAAATATTGAAGCCTCACCCTATTTTACAGGGCATATATACACAGTAGTTTTCACACATCCTTAAATTAAAAAGAAAAAAAAAAAAGTTCTGGGAATATTTCTTGCCAATATTCCAGTCTAACAGATTTTGACATGTTCGTAACTTTTGAAGATTTTCTTCTTCTAGGCTAAAAGTTTTCCACTTCATTCCAGTTCAGAAGCATTCTAGTTAGCAGACTGAGAAAACCTTCAGTTAGGAATCCAAACTGTAAGCAGGTAGAATTTGTTAAACAGTCATGGAATATTCTGCTTATTAATAACCAAGAGCTACAAAAAATACTCTAGATATGACATTCAGCAAAACCTTCATGAAGAAGTCCTTCAAGCTACAGAAAGAAATTGCTACAGTCAGAAGCTATTTATGGTTGAAGTTTAACCTGTTGCGTTCCCACGAGTATCTACTGTGTATTTCTCTATAATGAGCTATCTAATCTGAAGTATGCAGTCTTTAGTAGACAAAAATATATAAACTAACTTTTGACTGAAATACCTTCAGGAAGATGACTTCCACTCCATCAAACCAAGCAGCATATTCTGACTCCTCAATACATGGTTTCAGGAAGTTGTATTTCCTAGCTGTATTTGAAAGAGGCAGGAGCATGGGCATGTGTGTGTGCGTGTGTGCTGAGGCTCTCTCAAGCACTCTAATAAAGATGTCAAGATGCTAAGTCTCAAGAGAAAAAATAAAGATCAGTCCCAATAATAATAATAAAAATTAAAACTACAGAAAATAAACTTTGGTCTCAATCTGTCTACACCGTCTTCCAAAATACGATACTATATTTAGCTCAGGCTAGCATCCTCTCAACCATACACTTCCCTGACCTCTCCAAGCATTACCGGTTTCTCTTTCACACCCTTCCCACTGTTTTACCTAGACAGGATGCAATAAACTGGCGTTACATAAATATTCTAGGGTACAGCCAGTACTTCTGTCTGGACACAGGTTCTCCCCATTCTCAGAACATGTCAGAACCATACCAGCCCTCCCCTTCTCCTTTCGCCAACAGTTAAGGGAGGAAGGGGAATCGTTCCCAGTATATGCCACTGAAATGTTTATTGCTGCTGTAACTCAGATTTGCAGGAATTCCCAGTAGATGTACTTGTCTATGTACTAAGCTTCAAGTATATTCATTGCAATAAAGAAACACTTTAATACTTTGGGACAGTAGACAGCTTAATTTATAACAATGGAAAAATTCATAAAAGTAATTAGAACATCTGACGTCAACATATATAATTAGCAAAGCACAAGACAAAAATTAGAGATGGAAATCTGCAGATACTACTGTGTGCTAGATGGAAATTAAGAAGAAAAACTGTATAGTTTAGAATATGTATGTGAACAAAATCAGAATATAGATGCTAGTAGTTCAGTTTAAAGTGTGCTTACTTAACAATTGTATAAACTTTAAATTGACAGTAAATTAATTCAAGTAAACGCAACAGACAGGAACACAGACAAATGCTGAAGAAATGAAAATGTTACTTTCAAGTCCATAAGCTGTATTATCTATTATAGAAAGGAAAGAGTTACAAAAGTGGGAGACCACTTAGAGGACTTGCATCTCCCTTGTCTTTGTTTCATACCCAAGGTCATCTGGTTCAAGAATCAAATTAGAGTTAAAGAAACCAATTCCCAAGTGTGTGGCAGCTGCTGCCCTGACTATGTCATTGAGTTACTCCCATCAAGAAGAAACACTTCAGAAAGAACACTTTAATATTAGTGCTGGCTGCTGGCCTGAAAAATAAGAGATGATACTGAATACTACTCTACAGCAGACAGACATTCTTTTTCCTTCTGCAAGCAAACTTCTAAGGATTTTATTTTTTAAATATCTGTTAAATTAGTTTAACTAAAGCTTGAGAATACATTCACTCACTCTCTTGTATGGAATTCTAGTATAGGTGAACATCAATTTCTAAAGAATCTAAGTTAACGATCACAAATTGTTTCTGCATTTTGCGGTATGCTACAACAGAAGTCAGAATTCATGAAAGGAGTTCGCCCCCTCCAAAACAAAAATTAGCTTCTGTTGAATGGCATGTACTTTGTCACAGATACTCATTTTATATCAAATATGCACATACAAAATGAAAAGAAAAAAAAGCCAGATTTAGATATTACTTTGTGAAGTGGCTTATGTGTTGAGGGATCATATTTGAACTAACTTGATAAAGATGAATAGTTAAAACTAATACAATTTTTCTCCCAGCTGATGAATACATAGTTTGACTCAGGCTAACCGGTATAAGTAAGGAAGTAGAGAACAAGAATAAAAAAACAGCAACGCTAAAGGAAATTATTTTGAAATTTGAAACAGTCCTTTAACAAAGTTTCACATTTGCATCTCTTCACAAGAGGAGAGACTTAAGACACAAATACTAGCAACTTAAAGAATATCATTAAATAGTGGGTTAAGTTTCAAGAACTAAGTTTAAATTATCTTCCTGAGGATCTCAAATTGTACAGATATTCTAATTTGCAAATGATAACTTTTAACATCCAGTCATTCTCAGTCTGAAACACCAGCTTCATATGAGCTTATTTATAAGCAATAAACAAACTCAAATATTGAAGAAAACATGCTTCCATTAAAGGAGATTGCCGAGTCCTAAATGGGCAGCAGTTCAAGAATGCTACACTAGTAGTCAGGCATGTACGATTTACAGTACTTTTACTTTTCTACTGCTGCCACTAAGTTTAGAACATGCCCTACAAAAAGGCCTTGCTGATTTTAAAGCGTTCTGCAGATCTGCAGTACACTTATTTTGGTACTTTCAACACAAGCCTTTGAAACCTTGCCTTCAGTCTGACTCTGTCTTCTATAACCTTTTGCTAGAATCTGGTTTACTGTATTCTTTCTCCCCATGCCATTATGCCCATGTAGTTACTCATGTACTCTGAATGGGCTGTCAGAGGGACACATGGTCACGAATGCAGAGGATGATGATGTACTTCTGTTTTTTAAGAAAAGCTGACACTTCTTTGTCATCATTTCTCTTATAATTTTAGCCTACACAATTTGAGAATTAGGGAAGAAATCACCCTGTCATGTCACATGCAGATCTATCTATACAGGGTACATTCTCCTAAAACGCATTCCACTTAATTGTTTTGCAAAGTCTTCCCATATAAATAAACATACAAAGTAGAAAAGCAATGGATGGTTTTACACACTGCGCTTGTAAAAAAAAAGTGACAGGCCACAGAGTCAATTCGCATTTCTCTTAAATTCTCATGACAAGTTTTGGAGGCTTTATGGATTTATGTTACTTAAAAATCCAAGTGATGGGATAATATGCATCACAATAATGAAAGAGCAATTTCAATCACACATCTAATAATCTCATGTAAACAGTTCAAGTCATAAAACCTACCACAACGGGCACTATGTTTCTCTTACTGTGAAACAGAAATAAGAAAGGTAGGCAGAAGAATAGAACTAAGCAATTTTTTTCCATTTATCTGTGGACTAGCAGAAAGTTTCTTGCCCACATTACACAAATAAGCCAGTTCTTAGTAGAGCGCTTTGGAATATTTAGAATCACCAAAATCTCTCCTTGTTTATTCTGAAGATAATGCTCACTCCAACAGCACAAATAAAAAGATCATGTCCTAAATTCTAACAGCACAGCTGAGTTATGACAAAAAAAACCAAAACCATACAACCAAAAAAACCAACATACCCAGAGTTTATCAATGTGTACAAAGGAGAGGAGAAAGAATTGGTAATCTTAAAAATGAATTCAACACCATGAGAACTTGAAAACATTTAATTACTTTGTTACCTCAAATTTGTTATTTCTGCATCATATTTTCAGGCCTTTTCCCCCCTAAATTGGTTAGACCTCTGGTGCACAGCATCAAAGTCCTCTAAGTGGTGTTTTAGTTGATGCTTATACGACGACTAAGAGGTATTATGTTATTGCAGACATTAATCTTGTCATTTTTTTTCCCTACTAAATATTCAAATGCCTCACAGTTACCGTATTATTCAATAACTGACAAATACATGCATATCAAACTGTAAGACACACACACACTTTTCTTTACGGACAGTAATGTTATGTTATTTGCACAGTAACTTTTCCTCACTCTGAAATCTGACCCCATCTGTTTCAATTGTATACCTGCTTTTTCTTTCACTTAGTTACAGAAATAACAAAAAGACTCACAATTTTTTAAAACTACTCCTTGCCCTGGGCATGTAAAAGGTTTAACACAAACTTCTGAAAGCTAGTAAATAAAGTTGTGGTAATATCTCCACATACACCTAATGTACTGCTACAAAACCTTGACACTGTTCTCAGCCTTTGACATCCAGCTAAATGAAACTACATCTTCCATCCATGCATGATGTACAAACCAATTCTATTTTCAAGGCTCCTTCAGACAAACACGTTCTTACGGTCACATGCAGCATACCACAAGACCTTCTGCTTGAAGAATGCAAAGCTAGAAAAAAGAATCGCCATAGACAGTGCATAGACGTTCATTATCTGTATACTCATCTGCAGTAGAATTGGACTGTCTTCATAGTCCCCAGCAAAAACCACATACACAGAGTAAATCTCAGCCTGTAATCTGACGAACATTTTACTGCATAAAGCAGCATTGCAAGCAAAAAAACCCGAAACAAACAAAAAAAACAAAAAACAACAACACCAACCATCCTAACATCTCCTAAAAGTTTGCTCCTGCCCCAGACTATTCCCTGATACATGCCAGTACAAACCTTTATATGGCCACATAGTGAATTGGATTGTGAAACTGATCTGGCAGAAAACTAATTCAGGGAGGAACAAACAAACAAACAAAAATGAACAAACAAAAAACAAACAAAAAAATCAACCCCACAAACACCAAACAAATACCAAAACAAAACTAACAACAAAATCAAAATCTGTTCACTGTATAGCTGCTTGTGCAAATGTAAAGCAACACAACATGGCCCAGAACCACTTTTAGCAGCAGCACCAGCTGACAACGTCTGACACGTTCTTTCAACAGCCTCAAGTCTGTACGGGCAAAACTTCCACTTATAACACACAGTGAGGACAATGAACCAACTAAAACTTTTCCATCCTAAATTTCTGTCACAAATCTGCCTTGTGTCTTAGCCATCTACAACAATAAAAGAACCTGAATATACTTTTTACAGTTTTCAAACATACATATCAGAGTTCCTAAGTTCAAAAGCAAACTATAGTGCCAGTGACACACTAAACCGTATCACTAAAATATTTCTTGCTTAATTAAGCAGTTTGTGTTTAGGACTTCAAAAAAAAGTCCTTTCTTTTTTCTGCTTCTTTCAGCCACCAACTTCCAATTCTCCTCAAAAATTANTATTAATTTTTACAATATATCAAAAAAGCCCTTACATTCTGAACAACATTCTCCACATTTAACACCCAGCACTAACTCAGAAAACTGCTCCTGTTGTTTAGTGGATTTATAATCCACATAAGAAGTTTTCCTTTCTGACCTGATCTGCTTGCAAGTATTTCTGTCACATTAACAGAGCCCCACATCACCCTTGAGATTTACCTTGGAACTTAGTGGAAAGCTGTCCCCTGGTTCTTCTTAACATAAATAGCAAAGCCGTTGGTTCTGTTAATTTCATTATTGGTTTAGCATGTTCTTCTGTTTAACAGAGTTTAAAAATCTATGAGGCCTTCTACCATGTTGCAGGACTGCAAAATGTTTGAAAACCCTCAACAGAAACACCAGTTTGCTTCAGCACTAACTACCATGTGTAACACTACAGACATGAAACAGATACCATAGGCTTTCAATTCAAGCTCTCTGATGTATATTTATGTAGAGAACAAATGAGGAATTCTCTGTCATTTAAAAACCAATACATCTCCAGTGATGGAAGGAAGGCTTACAGAAACCCACAAGAATTGGAGGCAGAAAAAGCTAGCTAATTTAGTCATGTCTGCATTAAGGTTTTTTTTTAAAAAAAAAACAAAATAAACAAACAATAACAACAACAACAACAACCAACTACCATAGCCCAGTTTTCCAGATTTGCTTAACAAGCCAGAGCGCACACACTGGGTACTGCCACACATTAGCCTTCCTTTATAGCAAAACAAACAAACAAACAAACAACAAAACAAACAAAAAAATCAAAGAAACAAACAAAAACAACAACAACAACAGAACATCACCACCACCACCAAAACAGGAAAAAATCTGCACATATTTACCTTCCGTAGCACAGCCCTTCCCCTTCCATCATTTCTTATTTGGTACCTTCAGGTAACTTATACTTCTGATCAGTCTGCATCACCATTCTCCACCACCCATAACACATACTCAAATATCCTTCAATCCCTGGAAGAGATTTTCTGTCTAACACCTATGAAGCCACTTTCCTCCAACACTCCTTTGAGCAATCCCTTGCTATAACGTGTCCCCAAACAAATGACTGAGCTGCTGATGTTCAGGTACCACTACCTATCCCCACGCTTTCTTGTCCTCCCCGCATTTACATCGCTTACTTTTAACATGTTTTCCTGTGTAAGCTGTTTAAGGACTGAGACTCTTACTTGTCCCATGTTAAGCAAAGCCTACTTCCCACCCAGAACGAGAACTCCTAGGTACTACAGTAACACAAATAACTGCCTATAATGGTATAACAAAGGCCTTTAGCATAGACACAGTTGTCCTAGCAGAACTGCACTTACACTAATATTCCTGTTTTCTACCTGGTCGCCCAGCAGAAGTTAAAAACACTACACTGACAAGAGCATGGTTTTGCCATCATGGTGAATCCACTCCAGAAGTGCTCTGTACAGCACTGTAGCAGCAAACAGGAACAACAACCAAAGTGGCCATAACTTTCATGCTTAGAAACATGACATAGGAACTTGCATTTGTATCTAGCATCAACACAAATGGAAGGTATGGCCACATTTTTAAACACAATCGAATTACCACTACTTCATGGTCTAACAACTGAGCCACAGTAACTGATCATTCACCCTGTCTGTGACAGTAAATGCCTTAGCCTGAATATCTTGATTACAGCTGCTTCTGTTACCAATAGTACAGCAGCAGAACAACTCCCAGTAGAGCTGATCCATTTAGCAGAACGTAACTTTGCAACTGCACACTATCCTGTTCATATTAGTGTCTGCTCACCATAGAGCTCAGCCGTATCCCCCATGCCAGCTGCCAGAAGTTGGGCTGGCAAGGTCAATGGATGCCACAAAACTGCATTAGTCTGAGGCAGTCACGGGATTCCTGAAGGTTCTGGAAAGCATCCCAAAAAGCACCACGAGAAAACCCACAGAGCAGAACTTTGCTTCATAGGATGCATGTCCAGACTGCCATGCAAATAATTCAAATTACTGGTAAGCTATCAAATATTGTAAGTGACCAGGAACTATAAAATTGCAGTAACAAAAAATGGCATAGACTTGTGTCAGTGTGACATAATTATATTGCTGCACTCCACACAACCAAACTAATCAGACACAACATTACTATAAGGACATGCCCAACACATTTTGATTTAATGGCACTACTAGCTTCTGTTTCAACGTAGTACTTCTGGATCATATCTCAAGGTAGCAGAAATTTTGGACACTACAACGTAAATCTCACTTCTTTTTGGGGAGAAAAAAACATCACTAGCAAAGAAGTTATTTTCCTTACGGTAGGAAATTGCAGACCTAGTTTTCAAAAGCAGAAAAAAAACCCCAACAACAACAACAAAAAAAACACAACAACCCCCCCAAAACCAATGCATCAATAATTAAAGCTTCAAAATACCATATGAATGTCTTGCCTGTGCTACAGAGCAACCATCTCATGAGAGAAATTTCAGCTCATTCTGTTCCTGTACCCATTCGCTTACTAGATCCACGCAGAGAAGTTATTACATACATATATATGTAAAATTAAAAACCTACCACCAACCAGTTTGTACCAATTGTACAAACAATCTCTGAAAAAGCAAAAAGAAAAAGCAGACAGAGACCCTTGTGCTGCATATAACACACCATAAGGCTTTATTACTCTGAATCTAAGTAGAGGCCACGTAATGTCTGAGCCTCTAATTCAGCAAAGCACTGAGACACCGAAGGAAGAGGTTCCTAATCCCATTATTAAGCCCTTAAACCACTGTTCCCCAATGTAAAGGGCATGTTTATCTAGTTATTCTACTACAGATTTCAGGTTACATTATAATGAATGGCCATTCAGTGTATAAAACTTTTCCAGCAGAGCTATTAAGCATACTGTAACTAAATATACTTTCTACTACCCATCACTAATGATTTATTTTGAGTTAAAAAAACAGATCGGGATCCTAGAAAGACATCTGCTCTGATAAAGAAAATTAAGTCAAATGTATACAAGCCCACATCATACATAAATCCATATATTAACAGGCAGACTGACATAATTCAGAAGATGGGGGAAAAGCCACAAAACAAAACAAAGCCAAAAAGCCCTACCCATGCACCTACCTAAAGGTATTTTAAGGACTGTTTATGTTCCACTGAGGACAGGATGTATATTTTACTAATACAAATTTTGAACAGAGTACTGTTTAAAGAGTAATATATATCCACAAATGGAAAAAAACTGAAGTGCTTCCCTAAATCCACCAGTTCTGGAAGCGTTTGTAGGGAGCTGAGAAGTCCAAGCAGCTGTACGCACATTTTCATGTCTAAACTGCAATAGAACGGTTTAGGATAATTTCACCCGAATGTGACATTTTCTTGTTCTGAAGAAACAAGAGTAATTCCAAATCATTTGAGGCTAATCTGTCCTAGCTGAACAGTATTTGAAGGTAGTCTTACTGCTGAATATCCAGCCTAATTACAATGTCTGTTCAAAACAAATTAATTAGGTTACCTGTACCTTTTTAAAGTGTCCTTAGGCACTTGACCACAGCTAATAATAAATACCCAGTACTTTTTATCTCTAAAAAAGCAAGCATCATTACCTCTATTCTAAAGATTGGGAAATTGAGACTTGAGTAAGCAAAGTCATCTGCATAATGTCACCTAGCAGAGAGTAGAGCAGCCAGGAAGGAAAATGCAGGTCTTCTGAGTTACTTCTAGCAGTTTAGTCCAACCTGGCAAGGTACAAGTACTTCATTTTATGTACATGTATGCATAAAACATAGTTGTGTACTCTGTAGCTCAACTGTCTAATTTATTTCATGCAGACTAACAAAATAAGCATTTTTCAATCTTTTTATGAATATTCCTGTCACAGATATGAAACGGAAGAATAAAAGCAAACAGTAAAAACTATACAGGATGTGCCATCAAGTAAGCATAAACTTTGCTTTACCTATATTTCAGTCATGGTATTGTTCATCACTCTTTTAGACAAAAAATAAGTTAACAACGGCCTTTAAACATGACTATTGTGAAATGTATAGTTCAAAAACTCCCTGACTACAGCATTTTAGCAAATCAGATGACTAGGGCTTCCAATAAAACAAACTATCAATAAGAAGAAGAAAAATCCCTTTATTCTGACCAGTCCAGAAATGAAGACATTTTTTGCAAATGTTTTGTAATTTTAGAAATACATAATTTTGACTGAGTTTGAAACACTCTCTGAAACTAAAGCCTTCTATACTTCAGTTTGAAGCAAGTGAGGCAGTTACAAGCATATTTACTATATGGCACAGAACAAGCTCTCTATCTTGATCAACTATTTCATTTTAGCAAATAAAAGCAAATAATACATATTTAATTAAACAGGAATTGTTTTGGAAATGTATTTTTGAATGAACAAAAAAATTTCTTAAAATAAATGTTGTAACATCAACAATAAAAGTCTAAAAATGAAAACATTTATATTGCCATCTTGAAAAGAAGCAGTAGAGAACACCTAGAAGTGCAGTCACTTTACATAAACAGCAGCTTCATTTAAATAGCCTAAGGAATAACTTCTATTACCCAGGCCATATCAACTTAGAATGCCAATGGCTATCATCACTTAACAGAAAGCACAAATCTTTGGAAATGGAAAATCATGATTTTGAAAAAAATGCCAGCAATTTTCATATAAAATTTTAAAAGTTTTATTTCATGTATGCCTTATTTGAAGAACCTACAGCATTGATAGTTAAAATTTTATTTTATGAGGAAACAGAGTTGCTACTTCCACTAGAAAGCAAAGGGTTAAAGACTATGCAATTAACCTGAAAGCAAGCACTTGAGAGGCCAGTTTACCTGCTGGACAAAGTTCTAAAAGGATGCAAGCTCAGAGAAGGAGAGCAGAATTTTGGAAGGGAAGGCAACATCAGCAATACAGGTTCTTACCCAAGCTCCTTCCCCCTCCTACAAAAGAACCTGTACTGGAGATAAAAAGGAGGTAAAAAGGTAAGCTGGCTTTATGTAAGCTCTCACTCTAGTAATCAGGTAATTTTGCTAGTGAAGCTACTAAACAAAACAAACTAAAAGGGTGTTTGTTTACTGCCAAGTTTATTTTGTACTATGCATTTGGTAACTACTGAGGAATAAGCATTACATTTTTTGCCTTGAACAAACTTACGTCAAAACTTGCTTAGAAGCAATAGATACTTCCCACTGTCTGTGAAATGTTTAAATAAGATATAGAAGAATGGAAAAAATGTTTTGCAGAAATAGTAGGACAGAAACGTCTTGTGGATATTTGCCAGCAGAGGTTTTTAAGAAATTGTTCCATCAGATACAGAGTCACTTTTTTTTTTTTTAATATAAAACTGTCATTGTGAGGAGAAGTACAATCTGTCTATTTAAGGCCTGTTCAATTAAACAGAGTGCACTTTGAAACAAGTGCATACGCCATGTCCATGTTTTACTGCTTTCTTCTCAGCGGTCAGTTATTTTGCCCTTTTGTTTTTCATATTTTCCCAAAACCCTCCTCTCATCCTATTAGTCAGTAGTTGTGAAAGTTTGCTGATCTTTATACCAGGAGAGTCCGATTGATTCACAAGTACTGAGACACTTTTATTAACTTCATCCAAACCCAACCGTTAACTACTTACAGCACACCGGAGCTTTCCAGGCTATCATAACCAAATGCATGTAGAACATGCAGCGTCAGTAAGCAAGATGCTACTTTTATCACTGACTTATACTCACTTTGATTCAGTGTCAGGATCAAGCTTGGGATTAACACGGTGTTTAGCTTGTTTTCAGTAGGTCTTCCTGAGTATTACCAAAACATCTAAACCACACGTGGTTCACGATCTAGATCAACCCACTTATGTGAGGCTTTCAACTTTTACTGTAGCCATGCATTTAACAACTTCCTCACCTTTCCACATAAGATCACAATATACAAGTAAAAGCCCACTTGAAATATAAACATCTTTTAAATTAGCATCCTTTAGTTTGAGGAAGTTTCCTCCTGAAGTAACATGAGTAAAATGGCATATCTCACACTTCACTATAGTTCTCCTTACTTTGGGAACATGCCACTAAAGTAGCTTTTATACATAGGTATATGAAAGGTAATTTGTTTTGAAGAATTCTCAAGGAAAATGATATTGAGATCTCTGGAAGTATATGCCACTGAAAACAATACCTTTAAAGTAGTTCTTCCTGATATGGAAGTTCCTCTAAAAAAAATACCTAAACGTTAGCAGTTTACAGAGCTTAAACCCTACTGGGATTTCCCTGTTAATTTTGTAACCTTTCTGTTTTGCCCAAAGACTGTACTTACTGATATAGAAGTTGCCACAAGAGACAGGGCAACCAAAGGATCTAATCCACCCCCCCCTCCTTTTTTTTTAAATATGTATCAGTCTCATCTTTCAAAAAAGATAAAATAAAAATAAAAAACCTACCCAATCCTCCCAACAAAAATCCCCCCAAACAAGCAAAAAAAACCCCAGCTAAATTGTTTAAATAGTCCTACCCCTCCTCAGTATTTCTACAGAAATTCTGCTTTCATTTAGCTTACCTGTAACGCTACCATAGTTACTTATTCACGCAGCTTACCACTTCAAACAGGTTTACCAGCTTATATATCATCGTATCAAGTTTGTATTAACATAGTGATTCTTCCTAGACACTTATGAGCCAGTGATTAAGGTTTAGCATTTTAGATGGATTCTTAGCCTTCAGCCATCTCATGTGCTACAATCTTAAGTAGAGTGCTACATCTCTATTGTGCCTCTTTTTCTTTTGTTACACAAGCGAGCAGGTTGCTAACATTTAAAGCTACAGGAGAGTTTCACAGCATTTATGAAACAAATTCCTCCATTTTTAAGCACGCCTTTCTAATTTCCATTAGAACGTTAAATTCAATGCTTTCCATTTATGGACTTCTTAGTTTGGCTAATTGTCCAACTAACAAATTCAGAGATGCATTCTTTGCGTGGTTAACCGTAACACGCATAGATTTAAAAAAAAAAAACAAAACAAAAAAACGGAAAACAAGCTTTCTTTCAGACAAGGAAGCGGAAGAGCTAGCAGGTTGAGCTGACATTTAAAGATAAGAGCACAGAAGTGAAGCTCCTGAATTGCATCTAAGCCTGCAGCTGACAGGCAGAAAAGTAGCAGTTGCACAGGCCACTGAAACTGGTCAAACTACAGAGCTGCAAACAGCCAACCACCGCGTCCCCAGGATTTTTTTTTTTCTTTTGCAGCAAGGATCCTTGCCGCGTGACAAATAACGTTTGGGAGACCACTTTCTCCTCTCCACGGGCTTTGAGTTCGAGGCCTGTATAAAGGAAGCTGCTCCGGCTTCCGTGCGGCGCAGCGCGGCGGGGAAGAGCCCTTCGCTCCAACCTGCCGCGGGGTGCCGACCGGGAGCCCCTCCGGCCGGGCCCGCCGCGCCCAGGGCAGGAGGCGAGCGCCGGCGGAGGGC
>VXAL01005147.1:6507-35403 GCA_013399475.1 Chauna torquata | reverse complement strand
AAAGAATTAAAATACACAATGAATCATGTACTGAGTACAGTGTACTGCGATGCATCTTGCATTCTAACATGAAATAAGTTTCTGTTGCAGCTTGTTTCATTCAAACCTTAACTGGCATTGTTACTGCATTTTTCATAATAATAGTGAACTAATTGAGTGTTTCATTCATATCAATGTACTTTGTAAGCAATTGGAATTATTATGGCAATCAAGGAGAAAACTCCTGTGTTTCCTAGTCATAGGAAAATGGGGAGAAAATTCAAAAGGAAAAGGTCCAAGGAAAGGTTCTCTGATGCCTTCTTCCTTTGCAAGCCTTGAAAAGACACTTTCTGACAAAACAGAAGGGAGCACTTGAGGAGGCTTGTGTGTTTCCTTCTGCCCACTGCTGTGATCCCTTGTGCAGCTGGCTTTAGAGAGAACTCATGCACTTAAGAATGCAAGATCATTGAACAATGAATCAGTTTCAGGGTGGTTGCCTGGTATTGTTTTTGTGTTTCTGAACAGAGCACAAAACTCTGCAGCCAGCAGCTGAAGTTCTGCTGAGAAGCAAAAATATTTAAAAATGAAAAGGAAGAAAATGGCAAAGTACTAAAATAGTTTAAAACCAAATTTTAAGTCTTAGATTTAAAACAAAACAAAAAAACCAACCTCTGTGCTTGAGAATGTAACAGATGCACTGAACTTGCTGGAACCCTATCCTTTACTTTTCTCATTCATTTTTCAGTTTTGGTTAATCTGCTACATAAATAATGTATACACCTTTAATTTCCTGGTAGATTAATTCTCACTTCTCAGTCCAAGTCTGAATACTCCTTTTAGATTAAGAAACTGTTCTCAACACTAGAAGAGTTGCAATTTATTCCAAGACTGTTCTATTATTCAAGTGAATAATGGAACATAAACTTTGTAGTGCACTTTCCCAGACTTCCTCTCCCCAATTAGTTTGGTCACTTAAAATTGCAGATCACTGTTCCTATCTTCCTTTCCCAGGCAAATGAACCCATTAAATATCACAATTGCATAACTTCCCTACATGCTAACTAAAGTTTCCTTGCAGCGTTCATTTTAACCTCAGCTGTATACTTTTGGCTGAACTTGCAGTCTTTGAAAAGGCAACGCATCTTGATAATAGTGCATGTACAAGTAATTAACATTGCTGTGAATTGGAATGGTGCTTTTCATCTTCTGTGGTTCTTACATAGTTGAAGTCTTCTTGGGAAATAAAGCCAATTCGGTGTACCCCATCTCTTCATTTTTCTAATGGCTGGTGGAATTTGGGCTACACTTTCTGAAGTGTAATTCCTGCAGGTAAACTGTATCAGGGTTGCTGAGGCTGAGTTCCTTCTCTGGTACTGGCAGCTACAGTAGTACTGACAGAAAACTGAACAAAGCCTTGGCCTTTGCTCATCCTTCTGTTGGACTGGGGAAATAGAGCAGTGATTTGGTGATTCTTTTTTTTTTTTTTTAACTGGTGGTGTTCAAGGTTAAGGGGAGGGGGTGGTTATTAAAGGGCTTGCAAATATGAGAAAAGAAAGTGTGCTGTTTGAATACTTAAATTGTTTGAAATACTTTGAAATCCACAAATCAAAGACAGTTTAGTCTGGAGTATAGTCTTTTATCCAGTTTGTCACTTGGAATTGTTTGATCCCTTTACATTAACCCTACAGGAATTTGATAAGTATTGCTAATTCAGGTATGTATCCTGTCCACTGAAAATTATTTGACATACAGAATTGCATGTTTTCAGTGTCTTTGAACAAAGTTTGCATTGGGAAGTGACAAATTTAGAAGAACTCATCTTCTCTTCCAAGTAGTNGGTGGGTGGTTTCTTGCCCTGATTGCTTTGGCAATCTGTCTGTATTTATTTTAAAAGAAGGATTTTTTGTAATACTATAGATTACTCCATTGTGTCAGCATAACACTTGAAAATGGGTATGTAGTACCCATCTTGAATCTGCTATCAAGATTCAATTGACAGGTTTTTGTCTCTGTATGCTACAAACCTAGATCTTACAGTCTCAGGAGGGAATTGTTAGGCAATATTAGACAGTAGCAGTAAATGTCTTACGGTTCAGCTAACCAATGCTGAAGTTGTCTTCTGCGTTTTACAAATGGCTCCTGTTTGCATTAAAGGATGAATCAAAGCTTTGGAAGCTGAACATCTGAATCAGAGAATTATTCTTTAGCAGGTAGAATCACAGGGTATTACACTGATGTACCTATGAATCTCCATGTAGAAGTTCCTGAATTTCTCAGCTCCATCATAAAGATAACTGCACAAGTACAGAACAGAGAAGTAGCACTTTACTTGGCTTTTGACAAGACTTCTTTCATTTTCTGTGTTTATTGCTAATGTGAACTTCCCACTGTTTCACTGAACAGACTGTTCATGGCATCCTATTTTCTTTAGCAGAGTTTATCACAGCAGTTATTGTCAGACATGACAGAATGGCAGATGGAGATATGAACCAGGCATAATAGGAAAAAGTGGGGTGTTTAAGGACTCTTACCTTTTTTTCAATTGCATCTCTTTTTTTTTTTGGTTCCTCCAAACTGATTTTTGACCTGTTACTCACTCAGAGTAGCAAAGTGGGCTTTCAGTTTTCCTTCTTCTTCTGTGAGTAGGAGGTGGATTACAATATGCAAGCTGTTTTGGAATAGAAAAGCACAGGGGATTGCATTGGAGGCAAACATCCACTAGAATGAGCATATTTCAAGCTACTTTGCAGGCTTAGCGTTAGATTTATGTGCTAGAGTGTTGAGTTGGACTGGACATTGTGGATGGCTCCCTGTGGACTGTAGAGATGTTTTTGAGTACTGATATGTGTGGGGAAACTAGATTTCATAAGAAATGTTGCAATTCTTAAAATATATATATTTTTCCCTTTGAAACTTCTGCTGATTGCTAGCTGAAGTGTAAATTTACTTTTTTTGCGGAAGCTCTTTGAAAGAGGAAATTTGTGATGGTGGGCTAAGCGTGACGGTCATGGAAATACCTGGTTTGGAGAAGTGTTATGAAGAAACATCAATATCTGAATCAAGTCAATGAAGTGAATATACTCTAGGAATTATCCAGATCTCTGGGAAAAGCTACTGACCAACTTGCATGAAAATAATTTACTGTTTATTTTTGTAACAAATGTGCATGTGTGTGTACATGCTAGAGAGGGGGAGAAAATGGGGCTTAAAAACAAGAAAGGTTTGTCATCAACCTAGTCAGTGGAAGCTGCAACGGAAAGGACGTGTTTCTGAAGCACACAGGCCCTGTTTAGTAACACTTTTCTGCAAGAAGTCTACACACAGTGCCCACAACATGCAAGAGATGGGATTTAACCTCTGATTAAAGGCCAAAGAAAAAAAGCCTTTGTGAGAACAAAGGCAGGGAAATAAGTACAGATACAGCTATGCATGTATCAGTATGTCTTGTGCAAACCAAAATTAAAGTTTGGTAATTAAGGTATTTGAACAATTTGGGAGTCTGGAAGGCTGAAGCAGCTGCATCATATGATCTTGTACCTGTTAAAAGGTAATGTGCTTGAAATACATTACAAAAATGCAAAAAGGCAGTATAGCAGTCCAACAAGGCTAAAGAAAATGCACCTAACTTACTAAGAAATAGAAACATCTGTGACTTTCTAGCAATGGAATTGTTTCCTAAAGCTGATATGATGCTTTTGCCGCGGAGGGATGTTGTTTAACTTAGTTTGAAATATGTCTCTTCCAAAGATATGTTATATCATGTTTATTTGCCATAAGACACTAATCACTTACTTCTACACATAGCTCTGCGTCGTGAGTTTCATGTGCACCATCACATTTATTCAGTCTGCCCTTCTTAGATCTGTTAAGCATGCTTTCCAGTTACAAACCTAATTCTGTAGCTCACCCACATCATTATCACCATGTAACTTCCTATCCTCAGAAAATTACGTCTCTGATGATTATTTTCTTCTCTTCCATAAAAGAGGTAACTTTGAAATGGTCTCAATGCATTACTGTTTGTGGCAATTATGAAAGAACACTTAGGTTGTGATGCTCGCTTGGTAGGGTCTACAGGGTCTACTACTCATAGGAGGATAATAGAAAGTTATGAACTTGGAGGTGTCTAAAAACAGATTCTTTTCTAACTTAGTGAAAACTTGAAGACTTGGCAAAAATGAATGAGAATCAGTTTGCTGAAAAGAAATTTGGGAAGGCTGAGGGGGAAAGCTAGGGAAATTACCAGCAGATCTGTTTAACCCGTTCTAAGAACCTGAAGAATGGCTCTTTTCATTACTTATTTTAAGTCTCTTGGTCACTTGGAGAACAGCAATGTGATAAATAACAATCCAAGTGGCTCAGCTGAATCAGTCGTATCATCTTGCATGGTTTCACTCTTTCATCAGATAGCTAATTAAGTATTAAGGGGGATGTAGTAGAGCTTGCATACTTCGGTAATTCATGTTTCTTTTTTAGAAAGTGTGGTAGGAATCTTAGCTTTTCAGAAGGCTTTGACAACAGCATACAGGCAGAGGAGACAACTGTAGCACACAAATGGTGACTGTGGACTTGCCAGTTCAGAATCCTCTGTTTAAATTGAGTAAATCCAGGATTTTGTGCTGTGTATACAGAGATCAACTGAACATCATATGTATAGTAATTCTAATGTTGTTTTTCTGGGGCCTGTCCCTATGTATGTGTGCTTTAAAGGTGGTGCTACCATATGGTATTGTTGTGTGATTGGCCAATCACATGCAATTTGTTATTTTATCCATTAAATCTTCTTTAAAGGTAAGCTTGCAGATAACTTTTTGTTTGTTCTGGACATCCCCAGATATCTAAAAGCTGTACAATATTGTATGCAGGGGTATGGAATCCTATAAGAAAAGAACTTCAGTCACAATATGTCTTTTGATGCTTAGCATTAGTGAATTACTATCCAACAGCAAGTCGGTTTTGCCCTAGTAAAATAGACTGAATGCTCATCATCTTAAGCAAGTTCAGGAGCGGTTCATTAACACCACATAACTGAAAGTCAGTAGAATCAGGTTTATATTTCTAAAAAGTGTCCTTTCGAAGGAACGAGGTTGGTGGTTTTCTGTTTCGCTTTGTGGACAGGGATTAAGGAGATAAGACTTCTCCTTATAGCGAGTTCTCCCAAGGTAACTAATAGCCTTTACATTTAAAAAATGCTGAACTTTTTTGGGATCAATTAGAAATGTCTTTTTTTTTCCCCCTCTATTCAGAGAACTTGAGTAAGCAAAGGAAACAGAAGTAAAAACGTTTATACACAGCTCTGACCTCTAAGTCCTTGCAGGCGAGTTTTTACTTTAAGACAATACAGTGAATTTTGAATAATAGGAAACTCTGCCAAGTCGCACCAGTCTCATAGTCTTTGCATGGGCTGTAGGCTCTTAGCACTCTGCAGTATGTCATTTGCTTGTCACCCGCTTTAGGACTTGGAGCCTTTTTTTTTTTTTTTTTTTTTAAATTTTCCCTGAGCAGGTTAATAACTCACCAAATGAAGGAACACTTCCCATCCCTGCGGGGTAGTCCACCTCATCTAGTTTTTTAAGCCATCATTGTGAACACACACTCATGGAATACCATGTGCCTTGTATTTTTCATACCTTTCTGCTCTTGACAGAAGGTCTGAGCCCTCAATCCTTCTTTTTATGTTGACTTCATGGACTTGGTGTCATTTTTGTAAGTGAAACTTTCTTAACCAACTCACTAAAGCAGAAAGATAGATGGAACCTGCTTTTCAAAATTAGCTCCAGAGATAGCGGAAAGCACTCGGTGGAGGCTTTTGTTAATTTAAAATATTGAGCTGGCAGTCTTGGCCACTCTTTTCCTCCATAGGATGGGGAATACAAGCTTTCTCACTCCTGCTTTAGCCAGACATTGCGTCACTGATAACTGAATAGGTAGATGCAAGGATAAGGAGGTAGTTGAATTATTATGCTCATTCAATCTTTTTTTAACTATTGATATTTCAGAAATGGTGCCAATTAGAATAAATTGTAACTGCAGTTTTGGCATTCGTATGAATTAAATTTTGCAAATGAATTGGATTCTATATAAAGACTTTCTTACAATGGTTCTAATTCTGCTGGTTTTACTTGGGCAGAAGTCCTATTGAAACCCCTGTAAGAACTCTAGGATCAGCATTTAGTATTTGCCTCAGTTCAGTAATTGTTTTCTTTTATGTGACTTTTTAGAGCACTCTGACAAGCAAGGAATGAACAGCTTATCTTATCAAGATTTATAGTCAATAGCTTCTGTAGTCTTGTGAGGAAGACGTCTGGTGTGCAAATAGCAAGGTTAAAGTGATTGTGTGTGAAGTAAATACAAACTTTAGCTAGTATTTCATCCTGAAAACCAGTCTGAACAATACTTAGATAACTTCACCTAATGGAAGCCTTTTCATAATCTTGACCTATATACAGTTTTGTCAAATCCAAGGTCAGATAGAATTTAAAAAATAAGTTTTATTTGAGCTTCTGTAACCATGATTTCACATTTGTGAACATTCTCTTCAATAAAAAATACTTTTTTTTTTTTTTTAATTCTTATATAGGTCTCAGTGTTTGATCAGTAGCGATAGAAAAGAAAATATCTATTTGTTTAGGAAATGTCTTTTGAACCATTACAGCTGCAGACAAAAGGAGTTTATTTCAAATTGATTAATATACTGTAAGTATCTGAAATTGCTTGGTCCCATAGCTTTGTTGCTTTCTCATCAGTCTGAAAAATCAAATGAAGCATCTCTGAAGATTCCAAATTGATGCTGCCAGCTTTGTGCTGATATTACAACATTTCAGGAGATGTTCAAAGTGGGGCAATAATTTTCAATCTATTTTCAAGTATCCCATAGTGAAGTTTTTCTAGCAGATTATACGAAGTCCATTGCCAAAGAACTATGCATTTTTCTGTCTTGTGCATTTGTGGGTGGGAGCTTTCATATATGGATCTTTATGTGTATGCGTGAGAGAATGATGTATTGGTGATATTGTCTACTTCTCTTATACCATGTCTAAGTGCATTTTTCCCATAAACTGTGTTGTCTATTTCTCTTATTATACATGAACTCTGATTAATTTATTTTATTGGAAACTATGTGTAAGTTGCTTTCATTTCATAATGTATGTACAAATTTTCCGAATGTTGCTAAAGAATGCTTCAAGACCTGATCCGGTAATTCACTGGTGGGAATGTTGAAGTACAGGAAACTGTAACAAAGAAAAATACTTTCCTCCTAAAAATGGAACTTTGACAAGATAGTATCGTTAATTCCTATATTTATTTTTTCTCAGGTTGCAAAGAAAGCAGGAATTATCTTAAAGTACTAAGTCTGCAAAGTCATGTGTTGATATGATTTGGCTAAAACAAGTTCATGCACTTAAGCTTCATGAAACTGTGTAAAAAATCTTACTGCTGATTAGGTTGCTTTATGAAAGCATTCAGTGGACAAATAGCTGTTAGTCAACAACATGAAAATACAGCATGAGGAGCACAGCCTTTTGTATCTTCAGGCTGTCCATACAAACTCTGCAGGAGATCTTGGGCTGTGATAGAGGTGGAAATACACAAGAACTGTAAAATTCTCTCAGGAACCCCCTCCAGTCCATAGTAGAATGGCTGGCTGCTAGCCATGCTGTCACTGGCTGCTGGCCAGCTCCAGTACTCCGTGACCCCTTCTGATGCAGCTTACGGAGCATGAAGGATGAGCTAATGGTGTTTCAAGCAGCATTAGTGAATCAAATTTTAAATGTGGATTCTCACCCGCAGTGGTGTGGGAAGATTCCATGAATTTATGGAGAAGGAACCAGGGAAGAGAAACCACTTCCTAGGTTTAGACTACATGTAGGTGAATAGAAGGTACCCTTTCTACTCGTACCACCCCCATATGTAGCATTGTTGCTTTATTTTCTTGTCACAGCAGAAAAAAGAAATAACTGAGTTTGTTAGCATATTGTATTGCCATGTTTTGTATAGGATATCTTGTACGTGCACTCTGAAAGCTGCCTGAAATATAGTTATCTGTGTTCTTCTGTCTTATCCTTCATCTAAAATACAGTGGAATATCCTGATTTAGGAAAAACAAACAAACACCTTTTAAGTCTCTACTTAATTTCCATTGGCTTTAATAAGGTTAAAATATACTTGTAAATTCTAATATACTTAAGTGTTCTCACTTAGAAGTACTTAGGTTATTTCAAAATACTAATTCTGAAAAATGGAATGCTGATTTGCTAAACGCATTTTGTAAAAAGTATTTTGCCATCTCTTGAGATCAAAACAATTCTGTCTTGAAAATCTGAAAGTTGAGCACAAACACAATGAAACTAGTCTCAGGATCATTGTGATGTAGCTTGTGAAAATTCATTAAATAAGGCCCCCTAATGGTAATGATTTACCAAAATTATTTATTTTAAGTAGCAGAACCAGAAACACAACTGAATTTTCTTTTACAGTGTAAGGTTGCTAAATTGTGTTCCACTCAGTCTCCATTTGCTTGCTTATTGCTGTAGTGAAATAGGCAAAGCAGTAGCATAATCAAGTCTTTATTGTATTGGTGTAATTTGCATGTTTTCTTTATTGTTTCAGAACCCTCACAAATTGTTATGAAATGAATAACACTCATTTTAATGCTGGATGGATGATTAAAGCTGCTGAGTGAATTTCTCCATGATATTTTAGGGTGTCTGTGATAAGGAAGTTTCCAAAGCCACTCTTTAATTTTGTCTGTTATATAGCAAAGTGTATTTTCCTCTTTTTTTAAACATCAGTATGTGCAGCCTGAGAGTCTTTATTGCCTAGCTGACTGAGTGAAACACAACCCCTTTAAAGGCTTTTGTACCACAAAAGCTATCAATAGGGCTGTATCCTAAACACCTTCATTTCTATGAGCATTACATGCACAAAATTATAATTACTTGTATGCGCACTGCCATTGTTTTCAACTTGACTACATTTACAGGGAGGTACTCTCTGTAAGCTTAGCCCAGCGAGGCCTACAACAGCTCTGTTAACGTAAAAGCAAAATCCGTTTGCTGAATTCACTGCAAGTTGAACTGGGCTTACATTAAGCACTGATTAAGCTCCATCTTGTTTGAAAACTCATTCTTCAAAAAGAATGGTGTAATCAATAAACATACATCTTTGGAGTTGGAAATGGCAGGAATGGTGGTGCTTTGCCTAATAAGGTTGCTACTGGCAAGAAGAGCTGGGATGAGTCTTAGTCTGATCCTGTTCTGAGGCTTGATTATTAAGAGCTGCTCCACTGCCTTGTGCTAATCACAAATCAGTTTGCAGGTGTGTGAATGTGTTTTGTAATGCAGTGCCCCCACGAATCCCGCAAGTACTCGAATCCTGTTTATGTGGCTAGATGTTTGAAACCAAGCTAATAGCTTGTGAGAGTTCTGAAAAAAATCTGCCTTCAGTTACAGGTGCTGTTATCCTATGGATTATAACAATAGTCAGTAATTTTCAGTGTTCAGGTGCTTGGAATTCTTCATTCAGTCTTCATTTATGGAACATTATTGAGTTTAGCTGAGGCTTTTTTTTTTTTTCATGTAATATTGTGTCACTGTTTTTCTTCTAGTGCCTGGTCAGAATGCATTTCTTTTTCTAGGATAAGTGGATTCACTTGGTCTAAAATTGTCTTTTTTTGTTTGTTTGTTTTGTTTTGTTTTTATTTAGGCCAGGAAATGTTTTGCATGGCATTGTAGCACTTCCCTATTACATTTTTATTGTGCAAAGTGACATGCTGGGACTGTGCTTGTATTTTGTAGTGTTTGCCTTTGGTCGGCACTGTGTCAACGCAAAGCTTTAAAAACAATAAAATACGTACTGGTTTTGTGAGAGGGTAAAGGCTGGAGGCTTGGCTGTACATCTCTCATTTTTAAAATTATAGCAGTAGTCTCAAATACAGTTTATACTAGCATCTCTCTCAGCACAGAACCACCTTCTCCCAGGAAGTACATCTTCCAGATTTCCTGAGTAGATGAAATATCTCCCTTAAAGTATAACAAGTACTGCCTGTGGAGTCATTGAGCTTTGCCACCTCCTTGTCCTTGTTGAAATGTCCTGTGCTTCTGGCCCTTTAATTGGATGTGAGGAGTTCCTGCACTCAGATAGTGAGGAGACAGATTATGGCAGGGGCTAGTCAGTGTTATGAGAAACATGAAATGAGCAACACAGCCTGCAGAATTCTGGAAAGGATAACGGGGAGGCACTGAAAGACATTTTTTTTTTTTTTTTCAAAGTAGTCTCATTAGCCTGTGAACCAGGGTTAAAAGATAAGAGAACTTTTGATCATAGGCTGGAACCTGCTTCTTGTGTTTATTGGAAGCTTGTTTTTCTGAAGGTTATAGAGTGTATTTTCGAGGAGTTTGATAGCTGTAGTAACTTGCCCTTTCTTGATTTTGTATCATTATTGCTTGCAGGCTGTGAACTAAATCCGAAATGGTAGTTACATAGTACAGTAGCTGGAAATACCTGAAGGTAACCAGAATTTTTAGGAAGTTTTGATTCCAGAATCCTTGCTTAAGTAATCCTCTGAAATCAAATTGTTTTCACCATTTGGGAGGCAGTGCTACCAGAACTAGATATGGAAGCATGTCTTTCCCAGAAGCTTTCCTCTCTTGACTGTATTAAGATTAAATGCAAAGTTGGTGGGGATGTAACTCCTGGGTAACAATTATACAAAGTGTGTTTTGGAACTAGTTCTTTCATAACGTTTATCACTATATAAGGACATGGAATATAATTTTGTGAAATTCCCTCATTAATTGGAAAAGGCTTTTGTTCCACAAAAGAGGAAGTGTGGGGGTATGCAAGGGTGGGCGGGAAGGGTGCACAATAGTTCCTACCGCAATACAAACTACGCAGGAACAGAGCTATCAGCAAAGTGGAAAATAGGAATCAGCTTTGTTTCTAAGGAAAACAACTCCCAGGAGGAAGCGAAAGTCCATATGTAATGCCATAACTGCTGATGTGCTGTTCAGCTTTGCTTCCCACAGCACAATGAAAATTCAGCGTATTTTGTTTCTTAAAGTGGTACCCGTGAAATTATGAAAATTCTGATATATAAAATTTAATACAGGACATCTTCAAATAAAATGAGTCACATGCTGCAGTATGTTTTCTCCTGTTTTCTTCCTCTTCCATTTGCGGAGGGGGAGACAGCAGCAAAAAAAGAAAATCTCTTATTATATGGAGTGAAGGTGTATCATAGCATTCTCTTAACCAGACCTCCCGCCCAACACAGAGTCAGCTAAATGTATGACATTCCAGAGAGAATTATTAGTACTGAAGAGTTTACAGTTTCTGTAGGCAAATTTCAATGTTTAACCAGCTTTACCTCAGTGCGTCACTACCCTTATCTAACCCATGCTGATAGACCTGATATTTGTCTTCCTCGTTGATTGTCCACATTATACATGCTTAGAAAGGATCCAGCACTTTAAACCCTGGGTCCTTTCAGCCAGATAAAAGGTGCCGATGCACTCATCTTGTCTGCATTAAAGAGGCAGGAATAAATGTTCTGTCCTTGCAGAGCCTGGCGAGTGGACATGTGACGAAACTGCCTCTGACTTCCTTCAACCAAGGAAACTTCAGCAGCAGGGTGGAGGTGCTGGCACCTAGGAGCTGCCTATGACACATGGTTAGAGAAGCCAAGCACTAATTCCAAGCCTGTCAGTTGCTTCTCCCAGTAACTCTGTAATTCTGTAGAACAAACTGCAGAAAACAGGTCGTTGGAAACCTGGGATCTGAGGGAGGGACTGCTGACTGCCTGCTTCTGACTTGTGAATCTCAGAATCAGCAGTGAGGTGGCTAGTTGGCCAGGTACTTCTGCGTTTTCAAATCAAAAGTCCTCAAAATAAGTCTGTTCCTAATATATCTTAAGCAGCTTAAAAATCACTTAGTATCATGCATCTGCCTTTTGATTTCTGTGCCTTTAGGGAGTGTTCAATTCAGGTTTTTAAACTGTTCTTGGCAATCCATAAAATGTAGAAAGGGGCCTTATTTAACTGAAATGATGCTTCTGCCACAGTATATATCCTAAATGTAGTATCTCAAGTTAAAATACTTGCGTTGATAAATATTTCAGGTTATAGTTATGCTATTGCTGTCACTTGTAACAACTAAGGAAGTGGGGGTAACGTGAGGTATCATCTCTGTTTTATGCCAGTAGAAGTTTTGTGTACATGAAGTTATACTGGCAAAACTGTTGTTGCTGTAATCTATTCTGTGGATTTCGGATTTGTTGTATTGGTATAATGCACATCACTGCTTCATTCCAAACAGAAGGAGTTTGGGGATATCTCTGTACTGGTGTGGCTATAGCATAAACGAATGGCAGCACATTTCTGTATGAGATACTTATTTACTTGTATTGCTACAATTTAACAATGAAGCTTGAGGTCCGTTAATACAGAGTAATGAGAAATTTAGAGTTAGCACAGAATATCAGGGTTTTTCTCTTATAGTTCTTCTCAGGAGACTTCTTTCACATCTGCTCTTATAGGGTAATGTCAAAAGTGCAACCATGTAAAAAATGTCAGTTGAACGCCCCCTAGCTGAAATAATTTTCAGAACATCAATAAGGTAAAGGTTACCAGGGTGTTCTAAGATACAGCTGAGGTGAATCCCACATTCAGAGTTTCTTGTTTGTTGGTTTCGACTCAGCCAACTGGTTACACTAAGGATGGATGCATTCATGTTCATATACTGATCCTTTTAGAAAATTATTTTACATTAAGGAAGCAATCTTCATTTTCTGTTCCTTTTAATTAGGCTGGTACACCACGTGGAGGCTATGTACAGTTAGCTTACAAAAGTGGCATCTGAAAACTAGATTACAAAGCCATAAATGCATTCACATTTGAGAGCCAAATTAAGTGATCCTACAAGAGCAAATGTCATTGAGCTCTGTGCTTTCTCAGATGTCATATATTGCACAGGCACTTCTCAAAACAAGAGAACTCTTCCTTTTGAATTAGTGCAACTGACTGATCTTTGAATAAGCCAGTACCAATGGTCTTTGCTTCATCAACCTGGACATTTCAACACTGGGAAAGAAAAAAGCGAATACTTCTTTCTATGTAAATTAAGACTTTGTTCTCTTTTGTATACACAATAGCATTGATTCTGCCCCTTGATCGGATTGTTCAGAGTACATCTATCCACAGGAGTTTCTCGTGTTTTGCGAACCCTGTATACCTTCAGCAGAAGTTTTATCTTATCTCACTTATACATGGTTCCTGTTGCCCATATCCTTACCCTGTCCATGAGCCTCATTTTCATTGCATGTTAGAATGAAATACATGATCAGTTTAAGAAAAAATAGTATACGAAGTTAAGCACATCAGGTGATTGCTACTGAGTTTTGAGCAGACTCTGCTATGAGAGTTTCTAAGATCACTGAAGAAGAGAAACTTAGCTAGAAAGCAGGTTATAGGATCCTTAAAATGGCCATACACCCTTTTCTTTGCGACACGGACATCACTGCTTATGTATTATAGAACGATATGTTCAAGGATAAAGCAGTATTATCACACTTAGATTAGCATGGTAGTTGTAAAAATCAAGCTAATGAAGATTAGAGACTACTTTTGTTGACAATATTGAATAAGTTTTTGTTGTTTTCATGAAAAGGTGGACTGCCATCACAAACTGTCTTTATATTATATATCTGCAGGCAGAATTCACAGAGCTGAGCAGGAGTAATTGATAATATACTACATAAAATGTTGTCTTTGAGTTCATAACAAGCACTACAAAAGTATATTCGGTATGCCTCAAATGCTAAACAACAACAGTTGTGAGAAAAAGAATTGACAAATGTTCAGCACTTCTGTCCCCTCCAATTAGGGCTGAGCAAAACCTGGCCTCTGTTGTATTTCAAAAAGCAAAGAATAAGCTTTCAAGCATCTTGTAAAGCAAGATAATCTTGGCATTCCATATAATATATATAACAGCCAAAAAGAGCACAACTCCTGTATTTTCCTTTGTTGATCACTGTTAGTTCAGAGAGCTCCTTGTAAAATGGAAATAATGCAGAAGACTCTGCCCAAATCCTCTGTTTTAATCATGGCTAGAACTGCAGCCAGCAGGCTAGACCAGAAGCTGATGAACAGTCTTCTAAGCCCACTGCCTTTTTGCAGCTTTAGAGGAACCAAGACGAGCTGACACATTGTAGAGTACCAGAAAGCACGGGATAGTAGTTGATTTTTAACCACAGCTACCTAACATTTTAATGGTTTGAAGTTGTATTTACAGTAAATACAAGCCTATGTTTACAAATACCAGCAAGACTGAAATGTCCTCTAAAATTTGATCTTTAAGCTTACTTTTGCACAGTTTTTCATGAAATGTGATCAGCATATGCTCTGTTGATAAGACTACAATGAAAAGGTACTGTAATCATCATAAAAAAAAATTCCCTCTACTTTCTCCTAGGAATTTTTTTCGGTGTTAATTATTCTTTATTCCAATTTAGGAAAGGAGAAAATTGTTTTCCTCTGTCTTCATTTTCTTTCACTGAATAGGAATCACACCAAAACCAGACTGTTAAACTGTAAAGATTTAGTACTTTTATCAGGTCTTCTACTTCTTGCTTCATACTTTAAAGTAGCCATCTAAGGCATGCTATATGAAAATCGCCAACAGGTACAATGGTATCTGTATTTTTTGCATAAATGAAGAAGTGTTGACTGCAGATACATTACTTTCAGCTATGAAACTTATTTGCTGATAAAACACTTGAGAAGATAATTAATCTTGAAAAAATCAAGAAAAAGATTTTAGTTAGACATTGGGTTACTTCTGTTAGTCTTGCAAATCTTGGATATGTCAAACTACAATGATTATTAGTACCAGACCTTAAAGAATTAGCTACCTACACCAAAATTAAACAATGACAGACACAAACTGTGAATTGCTGTATCAACAGTTCTGAACCATTATTAACTAATACCAGTACCACCTACTCGTTGGTTACTGCGTTCCAACTTTGATATAATTGCTGTTGTATGTCAAAGCAGCAAACCATAAAAACGGAATAGAGGAAATTGAAGTTCAAACTATATTGGTTTATCACATGTTGCAATCTTTTTTTAAATTGTTCTGCCATATTACTTCTATGTTTACCTAAATAGGTAACTATAATCATGAAGATTCAGTGAAAGAAATGGATTCTACAGTTAGATACTTAAAGTCATAGCAGAGTTTGAAGAGTGCACAGCACTGAGTCAGGATTTTGGCTAATCCCTGCAATTGGCAGTTTTACAACAAAGAGCTGCATTTGGATCCCAGATCTTCCAAAAGTCTAGTTCTAGGCTTTTCTGCAACAAAATACCAATATGATTTCCTTCTGTTACAGGAACTACAGAATGCTTCTATTACAAATGGGTGGATTATTTAATACTAGTTAGTGCCTCAACCGTGACATTTTGTTGTCATTAGAACGTAATATATCAGGAGGAAGAACTATTTGTTGCCTGTACAGTGTTGTAGTAATTCGTTCTCTATATGTCCTCATTATAATGGAAAATTACAGCCATGAAATTTACAGTATCCTGTCAGGTTCCTCTCTTCTCTCTCATGCTACAGAATTTCTTAGTTTCAAGAAGCAGAAACAACCTTTTCTTTTTCCCTGTTTTCAAATAAATATTTCACAGTTGTAGGTGAAGGACTATAGGCACTGAAAGAAAAGCATCACATCTGGTAACAGAGTCATTACATTTTTAACCTTAATGGAAGTTTTTTGCTCTATACAGCCATGCATGCTTAATGCTGTGCTGGTTGCTCATTTTAAGAACAGTATTCACAGTTCTGTAAGCTCTATGCTTTACTAGCTGGCTTTGCTTTGCACAAATATGTATAAAAATATAGCTGACCTCAGGCTCTAAACAGGTTAATTAATATTCACTAACAATGCTGTGCCATGTTGGTAAATGTGCTTTTTTTTTTTTTAATAAATACTTACATGGCTGATAGAGGAGAAAGAACCAAGACCAAGAATTAGTTATTACTAGGAGTGCTGGCATGTGATTTTATGGAAGATCAAAGGAATTGGGGCATTTGCGTTTTTCTGCAGAATATTTTGTGAAATGGCAGGATGGGGAAGAAATTAGAAAATTTTGAAAAATTTAAAGTCAAAACTCATGGGGTTTCACATTATTTTCCTGCAGAAGGTAGGAAAATTGGCCATGATTATTTACTGTTGACATAGTATACCAGGAATCAACGGCTATTAAAAGTTAATGCAAATCTAACTCAACTCTGCAAACATGAACAGTGGCTGCATGGTGGTACAAGCAAGGTTAAATGTTAACCATAGTCTTGTGTGCTAGAGTATGTCTGTTCTCTTATGGAACCACTTAGTCTCAAGAATGGGCTGAAGAAGAAAGGATGTGGGGTGTCTCATGAAACACAGAATGAAATGAGAGTTTTGTGTGTGTAAAATAGCTGCTCTTTGGCTATTATCTTGTAATCAAACAGCAACATTGTGGTAACCACGGAGTTGCATTTCCAGGGCACATCTTTTGCCTCTCCCTCTAGCTGCAATGTTCTATATTTCTAATGGGAAATACAGATCATGTAGAGACGTTTCCATAGATTTGAAGAAAGTTCCTTTTCTTGATCAGGAAGCATGAATGGCTGGTAACATGCCAACGTCAGGTCAGACCTACACAGGCCAAGTTCAAGCTGTATGTGTGAGCAACATCACTAAAGCTGATGGAGGTGGTCCTATTTACATGGTGTGTGCAGTAGTTTGAGGTTTTACTGCTCCTGGAGCTCCATTCTATTCCTTGCTATGTAGATACCACCCATGAGACAAAGGTAGCAAAACAAGATATGTGAGTTTGAATCTCTGCTTACCTACTTTCCAACCTGATGGATTAATGCAAACACAGCTTCATTGTTGGTGAAAATTAAAATGTCAGATTTGGAGTGACTTAGAGAGAGGTGTCGATTTTTACCTTTCTGCTGTACCTGCTTAAGGAGATAACCTTTGGCGGAGATAGGTCACAGTGAAGGCCAGCAACAGTAATTTGCTCTAATAAACTTGCCAAACCTTCTCTATCCAAACTGTAAGTTCAAATTTTGCTTTTTCAATATTAATGCATCTTATACACATCTTCTAAAATTTAACAAGAGCAAATAATACTTTTACAATATTCTTAATTTTTTAGGAAACTCCTGGATTTTAATAATTACAGGGACACATGACCTTGGATTTATATCTATAACTTTTTGAAATTTGACTGTCTCTAATTGCCACTTTAAGTGAGAGGCAGGTCATCATATCTTGTATATTTAGCGAGTCTAGTTTTTTGGAAGCTGCTTGGGATTTGACCTTGTGTAAATGCTTTTTAAATTACTCAAAATCATTTCATAAATCTAATTAGCATATGATAAAATCACTTCAACTCACCTCATTTGACACTAGTCATTAAAGTAATCCATGAAGTTTTGTTTGTCTGTTGTTACAGATTACTGAATGTCATTTTTATGTGAAGAGAACTTCAAAAAGAGAATCACTCTAAACAGAAATTATAAGCCAGTGTATCGTACTTGCAGTACATACCAGTATTTATCTTAGCCAGCAAATTGTCATGTGTCTTCTCTGTGTAACAGTAAGCCATGCTCTGAAGTAAGAGAGAAACAAATCTGTGCTATGTTTGTAGGAGATGCTGTTTAATCAGCTAGACCAGTTAATAACTCTTGCTGCCTTTTTTTATTTGTCAAGGGCTCAATATTTTTTCAATATGAGGTCTGCTTCAGTGTGCTTTAAATGGCAGTTGATAATTAATGGTACTTGAGTGTGTCTCTTATTTCAAAAATTCATACAACATTCTTGGTTACAATTTATACATGATTTCAAAGTATAATTAACGTTCAGCTTTACAAGATATATGCAAACAGATATGCAAATTTGGAAATAAATATGCAAACATATAAAATGTTGTTGAATTAAGTAGTCCTTAACATTTTTAATGAAATCAATATTTTATTCGTATTTTGCACACAGTTTTGAGTACTTAGTGATTTGATAGTTCTCAAACTTCTGTGGACCATGTCTGAAGATTAATTCTCCAATGGCTCATCGTGTCTTGCAGTCTCCTGAACCTCTTATTTTCCTTATGGAAAACAGGAGCTAATCCAAATCCCTCTAAATTATTGGGACTCTTTTCAGTTACGCTGTATGGGTATTTGAGATAGTAACTTTAGCATGTTACTGAAACAGTTGAAAATAATCTTCATAAAGATTTTCATATTGAATCACATTAAAGATCTATCTAGCATAGTGTTCTATTTCTAACAGTAGCCAAAAAAACCCACAAATACCTAAATAAAATTATGAAAATACACCTCAAATGCATCACCCGAATGTTTTTCTATCCTACAGCCACTTATGAATCAAGAAATTTCAATGGTGAGCTCTATGTAGTTAGTTATTCTCCATGGAATTCCTTTATATATGTGCTGTCACTAATTCTCCTATTTCATTCAGCCACAGGCTCCTGTTTTCCTTATTTAATCTTTTACTACTAAGGTAATTTATCTGCTTGCATCCTGCCATGTTGCCCTTACAGTAAATGTCAAGAAGATTAGGCGCGATTGGTGCCCATGTGGATGAGAAGCAAGCAGTAATAGCCAGACAAGCAGTGTAGTGTCTCTGCAACATCCTGGCTCTGAGCCCCTGGCAAGCAACAAACCTCCACAGGTAGCAAAACAAGTCAGCCTGGGTGGAAAGTCTCCCATTATATCTCTTCTCACTTCCATTTGGTGCTGATTCATGGTTCTGGCCAGCTCTGATGTTTCCCTACACAGAGCTTTTACTCCCCTCATCTGCTTTCGCCTTCCTTATCAGGAAACTGAATCTATTCTGCAGTTGCAGATGTGTGGGTGGAGATGGAGCCTTCCTCCCATTGCCTAAAGTCACAGCCTTCTGGCCTTCACTGTCTTGGGAGTCTTCATTAGCCACCTGAATAAGCGAAGTCTCTGACTGCCCCTCCCTCAAGGCTGTTAGGAGTTCAGGCTCTTGCCTCAGCAGGATCTTTCTGAAGATCCCGTTAATATTGTTTTCATCTTCCCTGTTGCTGCACAGTCTGCTCACCTCTTCTGGCAGCTTGTTAATTTGGCTACACAACTCATCAACCAGAGCACACCTCCTGCAGGCAAGGCCACTGCCTCCACCTGCCCCAGCCCCTGTGAGAGGCCCCAGGCACTCCCAGCATCCTCCCTTAGGAGGTCCATGTAAAGACCTTTGATGTGCTAGGGGCAGTTGCTGCTCCAGTTGGTGCTGTCGTCCTTATGGAAACAGCTTCATACCTTCCTACCATGGGACAGTGATGGCTTTTGGAATATTCGGTCTTTCCCCATCCTTGCCACTACACCTGAATATGTGACTCAGTGGCTTGGTATTTTCTTTCTCTGGAAGCAGGAGGCTATTTTCCCTGCTGCACAGTGCTGGTAGCCCTTACTTGTATAATCTTATCAGTAAATTTCCTACATTATTACTATCCCTGAATGCATGCTATTCCTCAGCTTTGGTTGCCCACAAACTTGATCCCTACCAAGGAAATGTTATCTCAGAAGGCAGTGTAGTTAAGATACCCAGACAACCAAGGTACAAAGATGTACAGAATTTTTGATTTAACTAATAAGAGAGAAAATCTTCAGGGATCCTGAGAGAAAATAAGGGTTCTGGCTCTAGTTGCTAGTAAATAACCAGGTATTAGTACTGGGAGACTGATAGGTGCTTCACTGTTGTAACAGATATAGATGTCATGATAATGTAGCAGTGGATTGAGCTAGGAGGTCAAAAAATGCTAGTACTTCAAACTACGCTCTTTATAGTGTTATTATATAATGGAAGCTGAGGAGAAGCACAGGGAAGCGTTGAAGGGTTTGGTGTCATAAAGGCCAAAGTCTGAAGTAGTAGGCAGTGCTTAGAGGCAGGTTTCCACTCTGTCTTTATTGCCATCCAAAGCATGCTTTAGGTTTGTACATTTTTGAACTACTGAAAGAGTATTACAGAATTTCTGCAGTTGCAGAAATTACTGGAATCTTAACAGTTTCTTCAGGCACTTAGCTAGTAAAGCCTTCTCCATCTAGATTCTGGTGTTAGATGGCTTGGCTTGGACAAGCATTGACTTAAATTGAAGAATCTGAATATCTGAGCATACAAATGTGGAGTGGATGAGTGTGGTGCAGAAAATTGTATTCAAGTCACAACGCACCATAGAAGGCAGGAGGCATACCATATTTGACTGCAATCTCAGAATCTGAACCAACATTAAGCTATTTACATCACTTCAGGTACTACAGATCCTGCAAAATGACTGTCAGCCAAAGAATAAACGTGGTTTCCTATCCTTGGTTTGCAGGGTTACTAACCAAGATAGCACGTCTAGGGTTTAAATCATTTAGAGTTACTACATAAACTTCTTACATATGTAAAGAGCTGTGCTGATTTCAGTGTTGTTAATTATTTCGGACTTGCTCATGTTAATAAAGTTTGTAGGATTGGCCCCTTATGTTTTTTTCAGTAAAACCTAGAATATGTTTCATTTAGTTTACGTTGGTGCACAAGTAATCAAAATTGTAATTATATCTCTAAAGAAACATCACTTAAAAATAGACATATGAATGCTGTTTTGATCATTGCAAACTGCTATCTGAAGTGCAGTGTTTTGGTTATGAGATGTAGAAAAATGTGTCTGCCCTTGCAGGTGTGTAGTCCAAATGCTATTTGAGGGCAAGTGGTGCTATAGTATTTTCTGAGAGATATTTATTACTACAGGTATAGTGAGTGAAAACCATACAGCTGCTTTCCTGTACATCTGTGGTAGTTTCAACATTTTTAGCTTATTATTGACTGAAATGAAGACCTGCTGGAGACCTGCTGTACTTAGCAAAATAGTTTTCAGAGCTGTGCAACACCCTCTGCCTTCATGCCAAATAACCTTGGTCTTTAAAAGACTGTGTGTAGAGTCGTTCAGTTCCATATGCCTTTTATTCTCCCAGCATATTTCAGGGCTGGTTTCTTGCAATGTTTTGTTTCTGTGGGCTGGATTTCATTTCAACTGATTGCCCAATCCCCTCTTTATTCTATTGTAATTATTTTTTGAATTGTCTCAAATTCTCCAATGGATTTATGACAATCTGAAAATTAACAATGGCCCCTTAATTGCACAGGGCTATGTCATTCACAAAGTCCTTATTTGACTGATATTTCTTTCCCCTCACTTTCAGCCATGCAATTCTGTATGCTTTTCAAACCAGTGTAGAGGTGGTAAAATGTGTATACATTGAAACTTTTTCTTCCTGGCACTCCATCACTTGGAAAGCAATCTGAGGCTTTTCCATAGGCTGATGTATTGGCAGTAACTTGTAAAACCCCAAAAATATGGAAACACAATTTTTGATTACGCTATAAATTGGGATTATTTCCTTCAGGCAGGCGGAAGGACATGCCAGCTGGACTTTATATTTTGGCTGTTAGAAAGCTTTAGGAGCCAAAATTATAATTAGCTCACTCATATTGAAATATGTTCTCCCTAGCTATATTATTTTTTTTGCCAGAGCCTGATACATTTCCTGAAAGATGCATTTCCCCTCAGCACAGGAAATACGCATCATATTGTTGGTGTTAACCAACCACCTGTGCAGTGGCTGTTGCACTGCTTGCACAAGGAGGCAGTACACCTGCTACCTGGCGCCTTACGGGTATGCGTCTGTGCTGCAGGGACTGGTGTAGAGGCCGCAAACTGGCTCTTTGCTCAGTGCACTGACTGCAGGGATATACAGTCTAGGCAGATGGGGAGTGAATTGCTCAGAATTGCAAGAAATGCTCCTAAATACGATATTGGAAGAAAAGCAGGGCTAGTTCATCAACAAACCATCAGTGCAAGAAAGTTGCTTGTATTTCACAAGCACCTAGTTTTATGTGTTGTCAAGTGGTGCCTAGGAGTTCCGGCTGAGATCCAGGAGCCACATACACAATGTGAGTATTGCACACTGTGAGTGGGAGGTGGGAATGAAGGACTGGTAGGCACACCTGAAATAACCTTTGTCTAAGGACTTTGGCAGGAAATATGGGCTACAGCACAGGATTCAAAAATCTGCAGGAGAGCCTGAGTGCTTAATGGGATGACTGAAGTCTCACTAGGACAGTTGAGCAGGCCAGTAAAGCCAGTCTGGGGGTGTTTTCACTCACACCTCTCTGTCACTCTTCTGATTTAGTGTAGATGTGCCCACCATGAGAACTGATCCATACCTTCTGTAGCTCACTACAGTTGAGAATAAGAATGAGGGAAACTGAGGCAGAGGCAAGTAGTGACTCATTCAGATTTCATTACAAGTCATACACAGCACTGCAAACTGCATCCAGATTCTCATATTTCACAGTTCAGTGCCAGCCATCCAACAGTTACATTAACGTGGGTTGAGAATGTAGCTAACCTTTTTTTCCCCCACTGTTTGGAGTATGTGTTTGCAAGCTGGATGTTTCATCATTTTAAAGGTGATAAAGTGGTTTCTCTGAACAGTTCTCAGATTTTGTGTTCAGGTGATTCCTTTCACTTGCACTTGGCTTTTCTGTCTTTGTTGTGGCTGGTCACCAATTAATAGGGCAGTTTCTTACAGTGAACCCAGTTCAGAATTCTGTTTGGGATATTCATTTGATTACTATGAAGATTACGTGCATGAATATTCTGCATCCTTTTTTTGTTATTGTTTTCTTTTGTATGAAAGACTCTTTTCTAACTTTCCGTTTTACTACCGTCTCCCTAGAGGAGTATAAAACTTTCTTTAGGAATGTCATTTAATTTGGGTGAGAGACTGAGATAAGGTTCTAGTATTGGTGAAAAGTGAAGAGGGAATATTCAGAGTACAAGATATTATGTCCATCTGAGAGCTGTGCACCATTCACAGCTGTGGATTTAATTAGCTAGCTCTTCCAGACTAAGGGGCCAGGCAAAGGCATGCACCCCTGTTGCCTTGGCATTGGCAAGGTATGTATTCACATTACAGCAGGGGGCTCCAGAGCAGCAGAGAGATTTTACTGAGCAGCAGCCAGTCACTTCAGAGCACTGCAAGGCATTTAAAAAAGTATTGAGTGGGTTCATTTTACTTATTATTTCAACTAAAAATCTGACAATATGCCTCTGAATTAAGTTGTTAAATGGACAGCCTCTTTTCGGTTTGAATGACTTAACTGATTTTGAAACTGATTCCTTGCAGACATAAGAAACACATAGAGAATAACATTCGTGCAACTACAAATCAATCTGGGCATTCTGGTAGACAAAAAGGAGAAATTCCAAAACTAGAGTAGAAGAAATATCTAAAAGTGAATGGACCACTTAACTTCAAGTTTCAAGACAAGCTGTTAGTGTTACTCTTTGAGGGTGATACTAATATCTAGCAAGTTTTTTTCCTGGTTGTAAGACCTGATGCGTCTTCTCTCCTTATAATGCTCTTTGTTTTTCATCTGTTTAAAGATTAAGAAAAAAAATGCTTATAATTCTTGAGTGGAAAACTTTCTTATTAGTATTAGTAATATTCAGAGAGGCAGTTTAAGGCAGATTTGACTTATTAAGTAATAGATGTCCTGTATCTTAGTTTTGCTTAGACCCTTGAATTCATGCTAATCTTAGTTGCAATTTATTACTCTGCTTTCTTCACATAGGAAGAATGAATACTTTGGAGTATGCTACTACGAGATCATACCAAATCACTAAACAGAACAACATGTTAGGACTAGCACTCCAGAAAGTAAGCATAAAGTTGTATTACTTGAAAATGACTGTAGTTTCCCTTTTGAAAATTTAGAAGGATTGTAGTACAGTTTGTAGCATCTATAAAATGTTTTCTTTTGATGGACCATTTTCAGTGTTTTGAAATCAATTAAATATAAATGATGGGAAGGTGGTAACAAATACAAACAGGGTAAAACTTTATCATTGGAAAAACGGGGAATATTCAGGTTTTTATATTTCATGTTCTTGAAAGTACTAGTAGCTGAACTGTAAAACCTGAACTTTCCTGTAAGTTACACAGGTATGTACTTGCAAAGGTAGGGTCTTCTCTTTCCATTTAAAACTGGATGTGTACTATGAAAGCAGTTGGTTTCCTCACTTTCTGTTGACTTACGTCTTCATAACTTTGTTAAACTTTTTTTGGAACTAGCTTTTAATTAAAGTATAAAATACCACAGTAATTCTCTTGGTTATTCATATTTTGATAGGACTGCATGTTGCCAAAGTAATTCTGATTATGATTTCAAAAATCTCCTGTAAGCAAAATGTGTTAGTAACAAATACCTGTATAATTTTCTGGATGGGTGGGGAAGAAGCAATATGTCTGTTCGAGGAGAGGAAGAAAGTCTGTAGGTGCTTCACACCTGATTATAGTACCTTTGTTCAGTATAATAGTACTGATAAGCACTGTTTTGCTATGTCCCTAGTGATTCGATACAGAACAGCAAGTGTAAACAAAGATCAGTAATCCCCCCTCCAAAAGTGCAATGCTAAGTATTTTTGTTTGATTCTTACCTCTTGTTTATATATATGTATAAGCCAAGGTGTCCAAATCTTATACAAGAACAAAGAAACTTTGAGTCATTTCCAGCTCCAGGAAATAGATATTTTGCTAAGGCTGTTTGATATGAAGTGAGTCTTGTTTTGTAATTAGTTTTGCTTTTGGAAATTTGTCTGCTATGCTGTCTTTGCCTATAGCAACCTATGGCCCTGAGGCTACTCTGCCACCTGAGGATAACTCTACTGTAGCAGTTACATCTTTTTGATGTGTGGACTTCTTTCTCGACAATAGACTTCTCAGTTACCTATTGTGGACCCAGGGGCTTCCTAGGCCTCAAAAGCACTGTACTACTGTAATATTTCAGCCAGATCATCTGCAAACTCTGGCTGTTAGTGACCATGTGATAGGAGCCACTAGAAGGTTTCCGATGCTTCCCTTAAATATAGGTGCTTAACCATTATCAGCTACCTAAAACAGTATTATATGTGTACAGTGAAAAAGAAGCTAGACCTTTGTTTGTGTGGGAGAAAGTAATGTAAAAGAGAAAACTGTGACACAATAAGGGTAAAACTTAATGCCTGTACAGAAGGTTCTCTATGTCATTTGATGGCTGTAACACAGAGAAGTGGCTGTGTGGAATAACAAATTGTAATTCCTCTGAACTTACCATTGAATAAAGAATCCTCAAAACCCCCGAAAATAAGACCCATGAATAAATGAATAGGCAATGAGCTGTCAGCTGAAAAGAAGCAATGAAAAACTAGAAGGAGGGAGGAAAATGAAGAGGATTAGGTGCCAAAAAACAAGGTGCCAAAAAAATCAGAATCTGTCAGAATGGTACAAGCAACGATCCCTAGTTCCTCATTAGTTCCATATACAGTGCATGTTGCCAGAGTACTTTGGTCCTAGATTAATTTACAAAATATTTTGATAAACAATTTGTTCTTTCCACAAGAAGTGCCAGTGGAGACAGATAAGGGAGAAAGCCATGCATAGGAGAAGTCATGTAATAAAGGCACAATATACAGCCAGGGGTTTTAAAAGTTTAGTGGATCTCCTCTAAGGTGATGTTCAAACTAATAGTCGTTATTCTTTCCATGTCTTCTATAGATTACCAAAGAACATAATTCTGTAGCTTTAGCAATTATTTGCATGTGATACTAATATTATAGAAACACTAAATGCACTTCATTGTTTTTATTTATTGACAAGAAACCATGCAATTATCCAGCTGTACTTACACCATTAGGGAGTTCTTTCTGGATCACAGGTAAGTCAAATATTTTGGCTTTGGGTTTATAGGTACAGAGCCTGTGATCAGTAATTGGTGTTTGGCATGCAGCTGCCTACTCCATCCATTTTTATGCACTCACTGATTTCCTTGATGTAGGGATTTGGGGATGGGGAAATAATTTCATAAATAATAAGAAAAAAAAATCTTTCATCTACTTCATTCTGGATAGCCATTGCATAAAAACTGTCAAAAACATATTGGTCCCTGCTGCAGTTCCATTGATTACAGTGGAGTTAAATCAAAGATGAATCTGTCTACTCAATTTAAATCTAATGATTGGTTAAAAAGTCGGGGGGAGAGCCCTATCTAAATCCAGTGCTGTTTTATCCTTGTGTCAGCATTTAATTCCATTTGCATATAAGCCTATTTCCCTTTTCTGAATTTAATTTGTTAGAGCTTGGCCCTCAGCAACAACAGCAACAACAAAGTAATTGCATACAGTATTGGGCAATGGTGCCAATACAGCATGTGCTATAAAAATGTCTCACACAAATTTATAAAATGTAGTCATTAGCAACATTCTGCCTGGTAACAGCAGTATCTAGATGTCTAAAAAATGCATCAAGCTACTTCAAGGACATGTGACATTTAATAATATACATCTAAAGAAGCCTTTTTTAATATCAGCTATTAGTTGTGGCCATTTCACCAAAGGAAATGGGATATCCATGTCTTATACAACCAATAGGAATCATCCTAGAGTTTCATGAAGAGACGATAAATCTGGCTGAGGCTTATTTCTTAAGCTACCCCAGGTATCATCTGTGACTTTGCACAAGGTACTTTTGCTGTGTAACTTAGCAGGCTTGTTTTAAACTGGGAAGCAGTGGTTGGCGTTGTCACAATCTACCTTGTTTGTTTAGCTGCTACACTCCACTGCAGTATCATTCGCTATGTTCTCATATCATCTGGCCTCAAACCTCTTAGTCCAGACTTCATTAGAACTTTCTCCTAGCCATCTTATGATGAGAAGATTTCTCTTGGTGAATTTGACCTGATCTAGAGTCATTCAAATTTTGTTGTTTTTTCAAAGAACGTTCTACCTGCCTCAAGTTTATAGGATCCTTTATTCTCATTTTTCCTAACCTGAATATTTGATTGTACCCAAAAGGAGAACCTCCAAATCAAAACATTTCCTAAGAAGTAATTTGAGTTTCCTTTCTGCTTCTAAAATTAGCTTTTTCAGCACACATTCGGATGCATTAAAACTAATAACGGCAATAGATTCCTATGTCTTGTCACTTTTTCACAACTTCATGACCTACTGAGAACAGGTCATTTCAGTGTCACCATTTGTGGAGAGAAGACATTCATGCCAAGAGGTAGAGGTACTGGCCTGGGGCACTGTGCAATACTGAGTAAATAACATAGCCTGGAAGAGAAGCCAAATTTTCTGAATTATAACCACATGCTCTGTGCCCAAGGCCATGCTATACATACAACATAATCTCATTGGGGGTGGAAAACACACATCTCAGTTTCTGATCTCTATACTTCTCACTTTCTGATCTCCATATTTAGATAAATCAGGTTATTTCCTAACATATCAGATCTTTTCCGTACATGTTGTTCCTCCTATGAACAGGAAAGCCCACCATTATCCTTGCTACTTACTCCCATCGCCTCTTGATGTACTTGCAGCCCATCTTCAGTAGGATTAGAAGGCATTCAAGACCTTTCAGGAGACACTTACCACTTTACAAGATTAGGGTAAGACTGTCTTTGATGTTTTTGTGATCACACCCATCTGTCGTAACTGAACATGGAGAATTAGGCTTTATTTTTATGTAACGTTCTAGTTATGTGTAAAAGCTCAAATATAAGAATATACTAAATTATTTTTTCTCAATATCCCTGCTTTTCTTTAAAAAAATCAATGAGGTTACGTTCGGATTTTTTTTATACATAGTCAAATGCTTATCAGAATTGACAAGTGAAGATGTGATGTCACCTGACTTTTAAAAGCTGTAACAATTGCACTCCATTTCACAATCCTCCTCTTCTTCCATCCATGTATTCATTATAAATGTCAGATGAGGATAATCCTTCATGTGACATTACTACAGATGGTCTCATAGTGGACTTAAACCAGATGCTGATTGTCTGGATAATCTGGATAAAAGTTAGTAACCTAAACCAAATCCATTTTGTGTATTACTCATGCTAATAGTTAAGATATGTATAAAATCTTTATTTCCCTTCAACACTTTACTTAACTCTTTTGCTTACCTCTTCTTACACTTTCTAGTTTTGTATTTTGGAGAGGGTCTTTCCACATCTCCCACTGTCCCTCTACCTCAGGTAAATCCTGCATGTATGTATGTACATAAACAAGATGTGGACAGGGGAGAGTCGCTTTCTAGACAAGAATGAATGCTACGTCTATCTTTTGTGTTAAAATTCCTGTTGGGTTGAGACTTGGCACTCTTCAACAGGCATACCTGGGAAGGATCTTAAAAATCTTTATATCAAAGAGGTTTAATGGAAATATCAGCAGGAAAAAAAGTAGTTCCATTCTGTACTTTCTAAGAGTCTTTGAAGTTCAGTGCTTAAGATGGGAGCTGATGGGAGTGCCTTTTGGTGAGTGGCTTAGACCACTGACCAGACTTGAGTGTTTGGAACCCATTTTTCTGTCTGCTAATGAATAGAAGTATCCTCTTCTGTATGCAGTTTTCTCTGAATATTATGTATCTCTTTAATTTGAAGATGTTCTTCCATTTAGTAATGGTGTTTGTATTCTGAACTGGGGAATCCACAAAGACTAGTTAGTCTAAAAAGAAGTCCCTATGTGTGTTAAGCAGCCATTTATTTACATGTGAACTTCTGTGACATAAACATGGCTATAACTATGTAAATGTAGATAGAACTCTGCATCACTCTCGAAAAATAATGTGCCGTATTATGTCATATTTATTCCACTGGTACATACATATTCCAGTAAAACAGAAGGATTCAAGAACATGATATATTTAACTGAAGAATGCACAGGGTGTTTAAATCTGGGAATGGAAGACTGCAAGTTTAAACTGATCAAATTAGTAGGGTGTGGTTCTGACAGG
>VXAL01005146.1:5493-35917 GCA_013399475.1 Chauna torquata | reverse complement strand
TGTTCCCCACAGCTCAATTCTAGCACCAGTCCTGTTCAAAATTTTTGTCAATGATCTGGATATAGGAATGGAGTGCATCCTCAGCAAGTCTGCTGATGATGCTAAACTGGGAGGTGCTGTTGGCTCCATGGAGGGATAAGAGGCATTGCAGAGGAATCTAGATAGATTGGAGCATTAGGTAATCAGCAACAGCATGAATTCAGCAAGGGTAAATGCTGGGTGCTGCACTTGGGACGGAGTAATGCCAGACATGGGTACAGACTGGGAGACAAATGGCTAGAGAGCAGCTCAGCAGAAAGGGATCTGGCGGTGCTCATTGACAGTAGGCTCAGCATGAGTCATCAGTGTGCCCTGGCTGCCAAAAGGGCAAACCACATTTTGGGAAGCATTAAACACAGCATAGCCAGCCAGTCTAAAGAGGTCATTCTGCCACTCTATTTAGCACTGGTGCAGCCTCACCTTGAATATTGTGCACAGTTCTGGTCCCCACAGTATAAAAAGGATGTTAATTTACTTGAAAGCATCCAGAGGAGGGCAACAAATCTGGTAAAAGGGCTGGTAGACGTGTCCTGTGAGGAAAGGCTGAGGACACTTGGCTTGTCTAGTTTGGAGAAGAAAACGCTAAGGCANCCATCCTAGACAGTGATTTTCCTTGCTTCTGCATATAAAACATCATTGCTTCTCAATTTCTGTAAACCCTATCTGAGTAGATAGTGAAGTAAGGACTCCCTGTTGACAGGTTTCTCTTTATCAGTATGTGCACAAAAGATGAAAAAAGGAATATAATTAGCAAACTGCCTATATATATCATGTTTTATCTAGACTTAAATTCACTTTTTAGTGGTGGTACTTCTGGCCATTATACAGCGTGCTGACATGGACCTAACGAGGTTTTCTGAAGTGTCCACTAAAAGGTTAAAACTGAGCAGCATTAAAAGGTTATCTTTTCTACATTTTGTATTCATTTATTTATTTTCAAAACATCAGTTAAATTTAGTAAGGTGGTGGTGGTAGGAGTTCTAGGAAATAACTTTCCTTAAAATGTTTACTATAAGATATTTTTAAGAGTATTTTAGAAGAAAGGCTGAAAGCCAACATTTGAACTGGCTGTTGTGGTTTAACCCTGAAGGTGGCTAAGCACCACACAGCCGTTTGCTCACCCCACACACACATATCCAGTGGGATGGGGGAGAGAATTGGAAGAAAAATAAGTAAAAGTACATGGGCTGAGATAAAGACAGTTTAATAGGACAGAAAAGGAAGCAATAATAACAATAATAATAAAAATAATAAATCAATATACAAAGCAAGTGATGCACAATACAATGCACAATGCAATTACTCACCACCCGCTGACTGATGCCCAGCCTGTTCCCGAGCAGTGGCCCCCCATTTGCCCTGGCCACCCACCCCAGTTTTATTGTTCAGCATGACATCACATGGTATGGGATATCCCTTTGGCCACTTTGGGTCAGCTGTCCTGGCTGTGTCCTCTACCAGCTTCTTGTGCACCCCCAGCCTCCTCGCTAGCAGGACAGCATGAGAAGCTGAAAAGTCCTTGGCTCTGTATAAACACTGCTCTGCAGCAACTGAAAACATCATCATTATTTTCATCAAAAATCCAAAACACAGCAATGTGTGAAACTCTACAAAGGAAATTTAACTCTATCCCAGCCCAAACCATCACTGGCTCCTCTTTTAGTGCTTATCACAGTCCCAAAAAGACAGCGATAAGATGTAAGACCTTGGCAAAGTACAATGAGAAAATGACACTGCGTGATAAACTGGCTGAATGGTAGGAGTCAAAGGGTCATAGTGAAAGGTGTTACATCTGGCTGGCTGGCATCCAGTCACTAGTGGTGTTCCCCACAGCTCAATTCTAGCACCAGTCCTGTTCAAAATTTTTGTCAATGATCTGGATATAGGAATGGAGTGCATCCTCAGCAAGTCTGCTGATGATGCTAAACTGGGAGGTGCTGTTGGCTCCATGGAGGGATAAGAGGCATTGCAGAGGAATCTAGATAGATTGGAGCATTAGGTAATCAGCAACAGCATGAATTCAGCAAGGGTAAATGCTGGGTGCTGCACTTGGGACGGAGTAATGCCAGACATGGGTACAGACTGGGAGACAAATGGCTAGAGAGCAGCTCAGCAGAAAGGGATCTGGCGGTGCTCATTGACAGTAGGCTCAGCATGAGTCATCAGTGTGCCCTGGCTGCCAAAAGGGCAAACCACATTTTGGGAAGCATTAAACACAGCATAGCCAGCCAGTCTAAAGAGGTCATTCTGCCACTCTATTTAGCACTGGTGCAGCCTCACCTTGAATATTGTGCACAGTTCTGGTCCCCACAGTATAAAAAGGATGTTAATTTACTTGAAAGCATCCAGAGGAGGGCAACAAATCTGGTAAAAGGGCTGGTAGACGTGTCCTGTGAGGAAAGGCTGAGGACACTTGGCTTGTCTAGTTTGGAGAAGAAAACGCTAAGGCAACCTCATTGCTCTGTACAACTTCCTGAGGAGGGGAAGTGGAGAGGGAGGTGCTGGTCTCTTCTCCCTGGTAACCGAGGATAAGACACAAAACTGTGCCAGGGGAGGTTCAAACTAGATATTAGGAAAATTTCTTTTCTGTGAGGGTGGTCAAACACTGGAACAGGCTTCCTAGAGAGGTGGTTGAATCTCCATGTATTTCTATAATGCCCTCACTGACATGCTTTAACTTTTCATTAGCCCTGAAGTAGTCAGTTAGTTGGACTCCATGATATGGGTCCCTTACAATTGAACTGTTCTCTTCTATTCTATTTTTGTTATTACTGTTTTGATTTAAAGTGAAGAACAAAATTGCAATTTTTTTTTTTTTATATATATACAAGAAGTAATGAGGGCTGTATCTTCAGATAAAGAGGAAATTAAGTCATTGTGTATTAATATGACAATTAGAAATCTAAGACTCTGGACTTTCCTTTTCAAAATATGCTTACTGTGCAGGTTTTTGACTGCCTCATTTTCCTGAGAATAACAATATCGATCATTTCACTGAATTAAAAATGATAGTGTTATAAATTCTCTGTTTTTTTGAAGCAACTTTTAATACCAAACATTGATTTGTTAAACGTTCAAGTCCTGCTTCAATCTTCATCATCAGTTTAAGAGTCACAAGTCTACTTAAAATTACTCACGCATATGGTACTCTTAAATCTCACCTTTATTTTTTCATTAATATCCACTTTCAAAGTCAATGTGCATGTTGCACAAAACTACTGTGCTTCTGTCTATGGTTTAAAAAGTATGAGTTGAAGCCAAATTTATAACCATTTTGTGATGAGTATTGAAAGATAAATGTCTTAAAGTCTAGTTCTTGATGGTTAATGAAAAGAATATTATCTAAAGAAAATTGGTTTGTAACCATAGCTAAAGGAAATTATTTGTTCCAGGGTACAAATAGAAAATTACATGAGAAAACAAATGAAAATTAATTATTCAGAATACTTTTAAGCAAGCAATCAACAGTGTTTTCCTGGAAATTTATGAAAAATAAGAATTAAAAAAAATAGATAACAATATGAAGCGGATGTTCTTATAATCTGTTGTGTAAGTTTTTATGTGTAAATGAATATCAAATCATCAGTAGGGAAGAAATAAATCACATCCTCACCAACTCTTCTTCAACAATAGTCATTAACACTGTCTGTCAGTTATCTCAAAAAAGCACTAGAAATAGTATAATTGTAACATAAGATGTCGATTACAACTACTGGTACATTAGACAAAGCAATGTCATTACATCTGAACGTAATACATAATCGGTCTCACTGAGCTATGATTTTTGATCAATTACAATCAAGAATAATCAGATGGTTTTCATAGAGATGAAAGCATTAACTGAGGTGACAGAAACTAGGTAATGTCATGGTTTTGGCTGGGACAGAGTTAATTTTCTTTATAGAGCCTCACACAATGGTGTGTTTTGGATTTTTGATGAAAATAGTGGTGATGTTTTTGGTTGTTGCAGAGTAGTGTTTACACAGAGAGCCAAGGACTTTTTTGCTTCTTGTGCTGCCCTGTCAGCAAGGAGGCTGGGGGTGCACAAGGAGCTGGGAGGGGACACAGCCGGGACAGGTGACCCAGACTGACCAAAGAGATATCCCACACCATATGGCATCATGCTCAGCAATAAAAGCTGGGGTAAAGAAGGAGGAAGGGGGAGGATGTTGGGAGTGATGGCGTTTGTCTTCCCAAGAAACTATTATGCGTGATGAGCCCTGCTTTCCTGGAAGTGGCTGAACACCTGCCTGCCCATGGGAAGCAGCAAATTATTTCTGTGTTTTGTTTTGCTTTCATGTGCAAGCTTTCCCTAGTAAACTGTCTTTATGTCAACCCATGAGTTCTTGCACTTTCAACTTTCTGATTCTCTCCCCCTTCCCACCTGGGAAGAGTGAGCGAGCAGATGCGTGGCACTTAGCTGCCTGTTGGGGCTAATCCACAACAGATGAAAACTACCAAAAGAAGAAGAAAATATAGAATAAATTATTAGCTGAGGGTTCACTGCCTCTTCCATCCCCCCTGCACACATACACACACACTCCTGCATCAAGCTAGTCTTGCTGGTGATCATAGTAAATAGCTGAATACTATCTGAAAGACACCAAATATGTGTTCTTGGAAGGAATCTCTTTTCCTTTTGAAAACGGTTAACTTTACATGGAATATTTAAATTATACTGGTACACAGTAATAAACAGGATAAAAAAGGAACATAAACCTCTTCCTCTTCATGGTTAAAGTATTTGTCAGAAGAGGACTTTGTGACTCTTGGTTTGATATTGTTCCACTTTTTAGTAGAGTTTAGTGAATTGCGTAGCACACCATGCTAGCATGGGTATAAAAAAGATGGATGATGTCTTCCTGCCTCTGAACTCCTATTTTACATTAATTTGTGCAGCAATGTCCATTTTAATATTTTTATTGCTGTGTGAAAAAGTTGCATGAAGGAGATGCATGGGGAACTTTCTGTGGTATAATGAGAGAGATATTATAGGAGCCAGATTAGGTCACAGCAAAGATCTGCTTATTTGAATGTGTTCATACATTCTCTTGCAGTGGCCTTGGAAAAATGCCAAGGGATTTATGTAAAAAAAACCATGCTGGATTCTTTCCCAGAATGCTTTCTGAGTCTCTAATAGTTCGAAATTCAGATGTTTTCCAAGTCAGAGGTTGTATGCTTGCATTTAATAGTCCCTGAGAGAGTTTTCTTTTGTTAATTTCTGAGTATATGCAAAATTTTGCATTCACAGCTTTCAGTGAATATTAGAGGATGGTAAACCTAGGTAACACCTCAAGCTGTTTCACAGTCTAATACTTTATGTGGTAGATCATCTTTGTTTTCTTTTTTGAACATGCCTCCTTATAATTTCATTTTGTGCTTCAAAAGTCTACGTTAGAAGATACGGTGAATGAAGACTGCTTTCTGTAAAAAAAAAAGGTTTAATTCTTTTAGTTGTTCCTTCTAGCATCTCTGTAATGAGAAAGATTAGCTATACATTATTCCCCTTTTTGAGATTAAACATCAAAATAGTGAAGAGAAATGTATCTTTCTTAGCTTAGGTAAATAAGAACATTGAAAGAGTAATGATGGATCTCACTGTCTCTCTACACTTCGCAGAGTATAGCCATACCAGGTGCCCTGAAGGTTGCCTCTTCTGTTTGCAATTTACCATTTTTATCTGCACATCTGGAAAGAGCTATAGGTACACATCCTTCACTCCATGTAGTTGTGCTAGTTTGGAACGCATTTCCCAACAGGACAACTAGAGGACTGGAGCAGTGTACACACTGCAGATGGTATCTGTTCTGCAGTATATAAAAGGTTGACCTTGTTGTAGGTTGACCTTGTCCTTCTTCCAGCTGCTCTCTCACTCCCCCTCCTCAACAGGACAGAGGGAGAAGATGGAAAACCTCATGGGTCAAGATAAAGACAGGGATATCACTTACCTATTACCATCATGGCAAAACAGACTGAACTAAGGGAAAATTTATTGCCAGTTAAAAACAGAGTAGGATGGTGAGAAACAAAGAAAAAACTTTCAAATACTGCCCCCATCATTTTTTCCAGGCTCAGCTTCACTTCTTTATTCCCCCACACAGAGCAGAGCAGAGGGACAGGGAATGAGGGTTGCAGTCAGTCCATTACAGCTCCTCTCTGCCACTCCTTCCTCACACTTTTGCCCTGCTCCAGAGTGAGTGCTTCCCACAGACTGCAATCCTTCAGCAGGTGAATGCAAACGTTCACCTGCGCTGGCATGGGGTCCTCCATGGGCTGCACTGTGGATATCTGCTCCACTGTAGGGTCTCCACGGGCTGCAGGGAAATCTCTGCTGCAGTGCCAGAAGCACCTCCTGCCNATGTGTTCTTGGAAGGAATCTCTTTTCCTTTTGAAAACGGTTAACTTTACATGGAATATTTAAATTATACTGGTACACAGTAATAAACAGGATAAAAAAGGAACATAAACCTCTTCCTCTTCATGGTTAAAGTATTTGTCAGAAGAGGACTTTGTGACTCTTGGTTTGATATTGTTCCACTTTTTAGTAGAGTTTAGTGAATTGCGTAGCACACCATGCTAGCATGGGTATAAAAAAGATGGATGATGTCTTCCTGCCTCTGAACTCCTATTTTACATTAATTTGTGCAGCAATGTCCATTTTAATATTTTTATTGCTGTGTGAAAAAGTTACATGAAGGAGATGCATGGGGAACTTTCTGTGGTATAATGAGAGAGATATTATAGGAGCCAGATTAGGTCACAGCAAAGATCTGCTTATTTGAATGTGTTCATACATTCTCTTGCAGTGGCCTTGGAAAAATGCCAAGGGATTTATGTAAAAAAAACCATGCTGGATTCTTTCCCAGAATGCTTTCTGAGTCTCTAATAGTTCGAAATTCAGATGTTTTCCAAGTCAGAGGTTGTATGCTTGCATTTAATAGTCCCTGAGAGAGTTTTCTTTTGTTAATTTCTGAGTATATGCAAAATTTTGCATTCACAGCTTTCAGTGAATATTAGAGGATGGTAAACCTAGGTAACACCTCAAGCTGTTTCACAGTCTAATACTTTATGTGGTAGATCATCTTTGTTTTCTTTTTTGAACATGCCTCCTTATAATTTCATTTTGTGCTTCAAAAGTCTACATTAGAAGATACGGTGAATGAAGACTGCTTTCTGTAAAAAAAAAAGGTTTAATTCTTTTAGTTGTTCCTTCTAGCATCTCTGTAATGAGAAAGATTAGCTATACATTATTCCCCTTTTTGAGATTAAACATCAAAATAGTGAAGAGAAATGTATCTTTCTTAGCTTAGGTAAATAAGAACATTGAAAGAGTAATGATGGATCTCACTGTCTCTCTACACTTCGCAGAGTATAGCCATACCAGGTGCCCTGAAGGTTGCCTCTTCTGTTTGCAATTTACCATTTTTATCTGCACATCTGGAAAGAGCTATAGGTACACATCCTTCACTCCATGTAGTTGTGCTAGTTTGGAACGCATTTCCCAACAGGACAACTAGAGGACTGGAGCAGTGTACACACTGCAGATGGTATCTGTTCTGCAGTATATAAAAGGTTGACCTTGTTGTAGGTTGACCTTGTCCTTCTTCCAGCTGCTCTCTCACTCCCCCTCCTCAACAGGACAGAGGGAGAAGATGGAAAACCTCATGGGTCAAGATAAAGACAGGGATATCACTTACCTATTACCATCATGGCAAAACAGACTGAACTAAGGGAAAATTTATTGCCAGTTAAAAACAGAGTAGGATGGTGAGAAACAAAGAAAAAACTTTCAAATACTGCCCCCATCATTTTTTCCAGGCTCAGCTTCACTTCTTTATTCCCCCACACAGAGCAGAGCAGAGGGACAGGGAATGAGGGTTGCAGTCAGTCCATTACAGCTCCTCTCTGCCACTCCTTCCTCACACTTTTGCCCTGCTCCAGAGTGAGTGCTTCCCACAGACTGCAATCCTTCAGCAGGTGAATGCAAACGTTCACCTGCGCTGGCATGGGGTCCTCCATGGGCTGCACTGTGGATATCTGCTCCACTGTAGGGTCTCCACGGGCTGCAGGGAAATCTCTGCTGCAGTGCCAGAAGCACCTCCTGCCTTTCTGACCTTGGTGTCTGCAGGGTTGTTTGCCACACTTTTTTTTCTTTTTAACCCACCTCTCACTCCCAGGCAGACTTTTTACCTCCATCTTATATGTGTTTTCACAGAGGCACCACTAGCTTAGCTGACAGACTCAGCTGTGTCTGACATGGGTCAGACCCTGGCCTCTTCTCACACAGGCTACCTCTGTAGCCCTCCTGCTGCCAACACCTTGACACCTACACCCGGTACAGTATTCAGTTCAGAGTCCTTTGGATGAGGAAAAGACGTAAGGGAAAATTAACAGGCATGAAAGAGAAAGTCAAGACTAATGAAATAGTAGAAAAAAACAGTATATGATATAAAATAACCTTAAAATTGTTATACACTTACTAGTATTTCCTCCTACCTTCCTTTTCCCAGATGCTATTTTCACCAATTCAATATCTTCTGGGTCTTAAGGCGGATGGCACTTCCCACATGGACATTCCTTAAGTCTAGAGATGGTGGGAGGTCACAGGAAATCATCAGTGTCCACATTTCATCGCTGGTGGTGAGGGTCCTTTTTTGTCAGTCTTGTCTGCTTGGGGCTATTTTAATATTCTGATATATATATATATATATATAAACCGTCTGCGTTCTTCTGAGGGATTTTCAGGTCAAATTTGAAAGTTTCAAAAGAGTGCCTTCCAGCCTCCATTGGCAGAAAACGAACTATTTTGTCACACTGTGACTACCACATCTAGCCAGAGTTAATACCATGGACGACATTCTGACAGCTTCAGCTACAGCTCACAAGGCAGTTTAACCTACCTAAAACAAGCCCAGGTCAAGGCAAACCTGGACCAGCCTTGAGACCCCGCGCTGACAGGTCCATACATAGTCTTCAACTTTTCACTCAAAATGGCCAAATCATATCTGCTGGACTACAATACATTTGCTTGTTGAAATACATATGAAAGGTGCATTGCTCAGAAATGGACCCAGCTCCTAATAATTTAAGAGATCTCCCTCACTCGTGAAAATATGTAATGCATTTATATTAATATGAATGGGTTGACAATGTGGCTGTGCTTTATAGATTATGCATTTTGGAAAAGTCACCTGAAAGCTAAATATTTATCGGCTCTTCTACTAAGGCTGGATAATGGGTGGGGCAGATAACAATGTGTCTTAGCACTCTGAAGGTACACATTCTGATATCTGACCCATTTGTCATGGACTACAATTTCAGCTTATTTTCCTACCTGACATCGTGCCTGATATTGCTTGTAGATCATGGAACTCTAGGTCATAGAACTCATAAGCAGCTACAACATGATACAAGGGTTGTAACCTGTGGCACATCAGCAAAAAAGTAAACATACCATATCTAACGTGGGGGTTGGGGGGTGGGAGGGAAAAAAACAGTCACAATAATAAAATAAAACAAAGAGGACTCAAATGCCTCAGAACTGCCCACTTCTCTCTAAGACTTCTCTGAATGCATACTGAAGTGGGAACCACTCTAAATAACAGACTGGCCTGCTGATTTTTTTTTGTGTGTGTTTATCTGGTTTTACAAAATTCCCACACAGGCATTTCCATTACTAAGGAAAGGATGGCTATCTAGGAGGTAGACTGAAGATCTAGGAGGTAGACAAACTCTGCTGCAAAATACAAAAGATAATTTTGATACAGCAGAAATATGAATGAAGAGGAATCAAATATTGTGTGTAAAATAGCCACTAGCTAAATAGAAATCTTGCTATTGCTATACCCACCACATATGAAATCATATTTATGGAAAACTTGAGGTGTTAAATCAGATTTCCTAATTAATCTTGTGTTGGAAAAGGGCTTACCAGCTGAGGAGAAAAAAAAGGATGACTTCAGGCTTTGAGGGCTTGCCTATAATATTTTCTTCGTAAAGCAAAACTGAAAAACAAATTGACATGCAGCCCTTGTTCATCTAAGATACTTTTTCCTTTTTGATTATTTTGTTTTATTTGTTTGAATAGGACTGTTGATTCTGACATCTTGCTCTTACAGTAGATTAACTTGTTCAATGAACAAGTTTTATTTATTAAGTAGTTTGTCTCATGTCTCCCAAATCACTTTTTATGCAAGTGGAGTAAAATACAACCCTTCTCCATTAACTGCATTTACATAAGATGTTTCAGCCAGCACTGCTACGTCAATGAAGGATATAGGTATTTAAAATCATGACTAGCAGAGCCATGCTACAGAGTAGAGCTGGGTATGCGTTCATTGTGTCACCTCTGATGAATGGAAATACAATTGTTTTGATGGATTGAGCTAACTACTATTTATGCATACACACAAAAACCTGTCTTGCACTTTTTCTCATAACTTATGCTGGATCAACTCGACATGGTTTTCCCAGTCTGACACATCAAAGCTTTAATCTTTCTCCAATGCATGTCGTTGGTTCAGATTTCATAAGGCTTAAATAAAAAGCTCTTTCTAATTTGTGAACTAGGATTCCAATTTTTTGCATCAGTCAATACTGTATCAGTGTTAGGAGAAAAGAAAAAAGAAAAAAAGTATAATTTTCCATGATAGTGAAATTTATGAGTTGAAAGGCTGTAGAAAATTTCTGTAGTGCGTAAGAGTTTCATTTTAACACCTGAAAATAGAATGCATGACACCAGGCAGCAGACTTTTTCAGAATCTGTACTTGGCTGTAAAAGTCTGAAAAACATTAACTTTGGACTGTAAAAGTCCTACAAATAAATGTCTAAAATATGTTGAAGTAGCACAACAGGAATCTGTTAAATTCTTGATCTTACGGGTAAAGCATGGATGTGTTTTTGCAGAAAAAGTAATTGGGCTTGAAGGTTTTTGTCAGTTTCAGTAAAAGAGACGATTTATTTAAATGCCTTTTATTTCTAGTGAAATAGAAAAAGTTTAAGGAGTCAGATTGCTTAAAGTTGTTGTTTGTTTGTTTGTTTGTTTGTTTGTTTGTTTGTTTGTTTCAAAATTAATTATGAAGTCTATAATCTCCACGAACACCAAGTTGCATGAAAGAAACAAAGACAATTGTTTAGTCCATAGATACATAAGCAATTTGGAAAAAGAACAAACTATAAACTTGTTTGTAAATGGACACACTTCACTAAAAATATTTCAATGTGCAGCCTGAAAACATGCTGCAAGTGAAGAACAGGGTTACATTTTTCTTTGAAGCCTTTTAGCCCAGCCAATCCAAATTAAGGATTGTACTGCAACTTTTCTAGCTGTCTTTTATACTTTCTTTGAAAGGAAATAATTTGCAATTTTAGTAGTGCAGAATGCTATTTAAGTGTGCCTTTTTAACAGGCAATAATGCAATTTGGCAGTAAATCTATTTCAGTGATAAATATTGTATAGTATAAATTCTGTTATAAGGTTATTTGAGGGGAAGCAGAGGTGGAAAACCAATAAAGTATTATACCAAATAGTTTGAATGTTTTGCTAAAGTTAAGATTTACTGGTTAATATCTTGGAAAATAAGTCATTTATTGATCAGGATTGTTATGTGTTTGCTTTGTTACAGACTGTTATAGCCCAGCGAGTCTCCAAGCAATGGTTACTTTGAAAAGACTACCCACACTTTTGTTGCTGAGCACATTATGCAGTATGGAATATCCTTTGATCGTCTCAGGTCTGCTGTTGCAGCTATGTCCCCCTCCAAACTCTTGCCCACCCCAGTCTACTCATTGGAGAGGCAGGGTGAGAAACAGAGAAGGTCTTGATACTGTGCAAGTACTGTTCAACAAAACATGGATGTGTTATGACACTGTTTTGGTCACAAATCCAAAACATATCACCATACAGGTTCCTACGAAGAAAATCAGCTCCATCCCAGCCAGATCCTGTACACTTCTATAATTACATCATTGTTTGTGTTGGTAGTTCTAAAACAATTTAATAGATAAAACTGAAAAACAAATCATAACAGTTAACCTAGTTGTCTGCTGCTTCAGTATCTCTAGTATTTTGAATTATTATTATTATTTTTTTTAATTGAGTTATTTGTAATGACATTTCAGCTATGACATGTATGAAAAATAAGCACAGGTGTCACAGAACAATTTGATCTGAGAAAGGTCTTTTTGTTTGTCTCTACCAATAAAGGTACCCTAAAAATATCTATATTCTGACTCATGTTCACTGAACTGTGCTTCCCACATCACAGATCTTGTTAAATCCCTATTGGAGGCTCTAAAGTCTGTCTACTGTGATTATATTCTTCAAGGTTCTTTGGGTAATTTGCTGTCAAAACCTCCCTTGTTCCTGCTTCTGACAATCACCACGATCACATATGAGCTGATATCAACTAAAATAGTCCTTAAAGAATAAATATTGAAAAGAAACCAAACCCCCACAAAACAGTATGTTTAAGTGAAAATCAAAGCTAAATTCCAAGTTCCTTTTGCTAGACGCAGATGCTTTAACAGTCCATAAAAACTTCTGCTTTTTTTTGTGGAAAGCCCTTGTAGAAGAGGAAGACGTCATGAATGAGAACTAGGTGACCACATTCTGTTCTCTTAGTTTAGTCAAGATGTATCTTCTTAGCAGAAGAAGATAGGTTTTTGTTTTCAAAGTATAGATGCCCTATTGACAATAGTAGTATGAAATGAGCTATTTTAAAGATGGCAACATTTCATGTATTCAATGAGAAGAACTATGTAGATGTTGATTTTTGAGATTCTGACTCTAAATCCCATCCAGGAAACTGAATTTGCAGACAAGCTGAACAGTCTGTCCTTTCAATGGTAAGAAAAAATCAATACGAAAACTCAGAGGAAACACAGTATACCCTATATTTTGAGATTGGATACAGCAAAACTCCCTTACTGGTTTTAAAATTGTATACTGTGGAAACCATTCTCCACAATGCCATGTTCCCATGCTTAGAACAACTGTTTTGCAAAAGACAGAATTTGAAGTTCTTTTTAAAGAATTTTACTCAATCAAAACTTTATACGCTTAACAGCAATGATACTCTTCCTGGTCATAGAATCATAGAATCACAGACTCATAGAACGGTTTGAGTTGGAAAGGACCTTTAAAGATCATCTAGTTCCAACTCCCCTTCAACAACACCTTCCCCTAGATCAGGTTACTCAAGGTCTCATCCAGCCTGACCTTGAAGACTTCCAGGGAGGGGGCATCCACAACTTCTCTAGGCAACCAGTTCCAGTATCTACTGCCATTGTAGTAAATAATGTCTTCCTTATATCTGATCTAAATCTACTCTCTTTTAGTTTAAAAGAGTTACCCCTTGTCCTATCACTGCACAACCTGGTAAAGATTCTCTTAAAATTATGTTTCAATCCATTTGATCTTACACTCAAATTATTTTAAGGACAGAATGTTCCAAGTCTTAAGCAGAGGTGACCAAACATCTGTGCTGCATATTTGTTCACTCACCAGGAAGAACTGATTAGAGGAACTTATTGCACAGGCTGCTTTCAGAAAATTGTGGTGTTACAGGGACAGTGAATGACACATTCATCTCTATCAATTCACAATAAATAAGGTGAGCAGCTGTCATATTTTACTCTGGATCTTTGTACCACAGCAATCCAGTGACCATTTTGTAGCTGCAGGATGTAAAGAGATTTTAATTAAAATTCACATATTGTCAGCTAAAAACAAACAAAAACAAAAACAAACAAACAAGAAAAACAACAACAACAACAACAACAACAAAAGAAGTATCCAACAATAGGTACTTTCCAAGGTCAAATCAATTTATAAAAAGATCAGCAAATATAACAATTTTCCCTATTAGCCATGAAGTATTTTCTCCAAAGTTCAAGTTCCTGCTGAGCCACAGACAACCACTTTATGCAGCTCATTTAGACATTTTAATTTCAGTTATAGATTGTAGACATAGGTATCTTCTCTTTTAGCTTACTTATGTGTATTCATCTGTTAAATTTTGGATTTTGGAATATGAAGTGAGGTGGGTTCTATACATAAATGTGTGAGGGAAAGCTTTCAGAACACGGGGTCCCTACTATCCACAGTTTTTTGTTTTGTCTTTTGTTGAAATCAAAGCAAAGCAAAGCAAACAAACAAAACCCCCCAAGCCTCAAAGACAACAAAAATCACATGAAAAGACCTTTCAGTATCTTTTCTGGCAACTTTCATTTATTACTCAGCAGAAGATGTGAACTTTTCTCTGTTTTCAGTCAGGATTATAATTAAGAAAGCATACAAACAGAGTTAACGTGCTGTCATGCTCCAGGCTACCTACTTTTTAATGCAGATCAGTAGGGAAATAAGAAAACAAACAAAACCATCAAACTGCATTTTCAGTTTTGTTTTGTTTTTCCTTCAGAAGTCTACTCTCTACTAACATGCTGTTAAAAACATTGCATATTAGAAATCCATATCTTTTTAAAATGGAAGATTTACAGACTTGGATTTACAGAACTGCTTAAAAGGTACAATTCTAAGCCATGGGTTTCAGACACAGCTCTGCCAATTTTTATTTGCAGTACATGCAGAATCTCTGAAGAAACTTAGAGCTTGCTTTCTCAACACTTCAATAAATCAAATTCTAAATTAAAGCCTAACAAACAAACAAGAAAATGAAGACTACACAATTAAAAATGCCTTGAGTTAATTAGCTAGCATCAATCAGATTTCGCAACAAATTCCAGGATAAAGTCCAATCCTTCAGGTACAAAGAGAATGAAATAGTCAAATAAAGACAAGTAAAACAAGGCTGAAAACCGTTTTTGCTTGACAATACTAGCTATATTTTCATGATATTGTGATCCTGATTATGATACATTTGTGATGAATTTGAGATTCTCATTAAAAAAATGAGTCTGAACACTTAACTTAGTCTTGTATAACTTTCCACAGAGCTGATTCCATGGATTTAATTAGCAATAAACTCAGATGAAAATTATTTTTTTTTCCTGTAAATAATATCAAAATCAGTCAATTTTAATTCAACTACAATGAAGCTAATGTATTGTAGTTAAGGATCAGACACTTTACTATACTGTTTTTCACAACTAATAAGAGTTTGAAGGTCACATTATCCAGATATCATACAGTCTTTAACCTATCCAAAGATATATAGCCTTACAATATATTTTTTGAAAATATTTTATACTTACGAAGCAGTACCACCCACGTATTTGGATACAGTACATTTCTTGTATTATTCCCTTTTAGAAGCATGTCCTTTTCCCCCATTATGCGATATCCTGTTTTTTTTTTTNTGATATTCTTTTTTTTTTTTTTTTTTTTTTTTTGTTACTGTTGTTGTTTTTTGTTTTTCCTAGGAAGAAATTGCTAAATATATTACAACAAAAGAGGTTTAATGACAGAAATTTTCACCTGTACCAATACCACAAGACCTAAAGAATGCAAGTCTTTCACTATATTTTCAAGTACATTCTGTAAAATTCTCACTGTGATTATGTCAAGATTCTCATATACAACAACAAATCAAAACACAATGTTAGACAATAACCTTGTGTCCCATTCTTCTTTTTCTGCACTGTTTTTAGTCTTGAACTTCATGTATTGTAGTGTAGAATGCCATCAAAAGAACTGTTACAGAAATATTGTAGAAACTGTCCACAACCAATGAAAACAATTCTGTTTCTGAATTCACTGATCTCTCAGAGAGAAATAAAACAAATAAATTAATTAAAAAAAAAAAAAAAGCACATGATGCTCATGGGAAATACTTTAAATGAAGTTTTGCTCTATCTATCTATTTTGGCAATTTTGTTAGTGTCAGTGAAAGTTCACATAGCTGTGTTTCTGAACACTTTAGGTGGTTCCTGTTCGTGTAGTCTTCAGTTTCTCAGAAATAAGGAAATAAAAAATGAATAGGGCATCTTCATGTATAACTGTTTTTTTCTGGTTTTATTTGTATTTTGTGCATCTGTGCTACAGAAGTCTGTTGACTGGAGCAGTTTTTTGATATTACACTAAATCCATTATGAAGGAACTTTAAATTAGCAGAATATATGGTTTTATACACAGAATCACAGAATCACAGAATGGGCAGGGTTGGAAGGGACCTCTGAAGATCATCTAGTCCAACCCCCCTGCTGAGCAGGATCACCTAGAGCACATTGTGCAGGATGGCATCCAGGTGGGCTTTGAATATCTCCAGAGAAGGAGACTCCACAACCTCTCTGGGCAACCTGTTCCAGTGCTCTGCCACCCTCACAGCAAAGAAGGGCCCCCTCATGTTGAGCCGGAACCTCCTGTGTTTCAGTTTGTGTCCATTGCCTCTCATCCTGTCGCTGGGCACAACTGAAAGAGATCGGCTCCATCCTCTCGACACCCTCCCCTCAGATGCTTATATACATTAATGAGGTCTCCCCTCAGTCTTCTCTTTTCCAGGCTAAACAGGCCCAGCTCCTTCAGCCTGTCCTCGTACGATAGGTGCTCCAGTCCTCTAATCATCTTAGTAGCCCTTCTCTGAACTTGCTCCAGTAGTTCGATGTCCCTCTTGTATTGGGGAGCCCAGAACTGGACACAATACTCCAGGTGTGGCCTCACCAGAGCTGAGTAGATGAATACCTCCCTTTCTTATTATCAGTTACTAACATTCTTCTAACTTTTCCTCACAGTAGAATTTCCTGTGCATTTTAACTTTTGCAGCAATGAATAAAAACAAAACAGAACCAAAATAGTTTGCTTTTATGAGCCTAGCAACAAATACTGAATCTTTTTTTCTGGTTTACATATCAATGTTGTCCTGCTGTGCAACACTAAAAAAAGCCTAGCAGAATCTTGGAATGTTCAGAATGCTGCAGAAGTCCTATGTTTAGCTCTCAAGACAATAAATGTAACTTATTGCTCTTGAATGTCCCTTTCCAGATAGCCTAAAATAATAGACAACAAGCATCATTACAGAAAAAATAATTGATAAGGTGTTAAAGGTGAAACTGACCCTGTTGAAAAGGATACTAATTATAATGCTGAAATAGAAAGAATTTTTTAATAAGTCTCTGTCTCCAGCTGATTTCATGTCAAGTCAATTTAGCGGGGTATTCTTCTTCAGATAGATTTTCCAAAAATTCTAAAGAGCTTTTTTTTTTTTTTTTTTTTTTTGAGTGAGAATGGATGGAAGAAGGCAGACATCAGTGGGGATCTCCATGCAAGTGTGAGTGGAGTCAATGCACTCCAACGCTAAAGATCTACTTTCCTCTTAAAAAGATACAGTGAATTAACAAAAAAATCTTCATCTGAGGCTAGACAAGGTTGTTGGTTTTTCTTGTTTGTTTATTTTCTTTTGGGGGGGGTGCTATGGTACTATGTGAGTTTTTGTTTGTTTGCAAACACTTGTTTCTTTTAAGGCCAATGTCTTATAATCAATCTTCAATCATTTTCATTAGACATTTTTTATTCTAGTTGCGCTATATTGTTTACTATAAAAAAAGTTACCACCATAACTAGCTAACATGTTATTTATTAGTATACCTGCTAGATAACCTGAAAACTTGAAATTGAATGCAAATTGAATGAACTTGACATAATTTAATTTTTTTTCTCTTGTTTACTATACCACCAGTCTGCAGCTTCAAGAGAGAAAAATTCTGGAATGAGCTCCAGTTTGTGTATGCAGGAAATTACTACCTTTCCAGACCATGCACAAAGTACATTCAGACAGCTGAGTGGCTTCTCAATAACTTTCATTTGTTTAACCTCAGGCAGGCTGTTTTTCTTCAGCTACAGATAATCTAGAAGTTTTCAGAGACTTTTATATCTTTCATGCCTTCTCATTTGCTTCTGCTTGAAGTGGAAGGAGCTTCCAAAGCGCTTACTTAGTAGCATCCTTTGGATTGTCAGACCAGATCTGGTATCCCATGGCCACTGTTACTGTGCTAAGGTTAAATCAAAGCTCAATTTGCCAGTTTTCCTGTTAATTGGTTATAGGTGCCATCATTAGCCAAGAAGGCTATCAGGCACTGGAACAAGCTCCCCAGGGAAGTGGTCACAGCACCAAGCCTGCCAGCATTTAAGAAGCATTTGGACAACACTCTCAGACACATGGTCTGATTCTTGTGTGGTCCTGTGTGGAGCAAGGGGTTGGACTCATTGATCCTTGTGGGTACCTTCCAACTCAGGATATTCTATTCTATTCTATTCTATTCTATTCTATTCTATTCTATTCTATTCTATTCTATTCTATTCTATTCTACGCCAGGCTAGGCTAGGCTAGGCTATGAACTCATTAATGATTTTTATTTTGATTGGATAGGTATTTGACTAATGCCTTTGTTAGCAGGAGCAGCATTCACAAAACAAATACATAATTAGGTTTACTGCCACTAAATGCTTACAAGGCAACTATATGTTTAGATGAAAATGCAATCTGACTGGGCTGTTAAGCCAATTTAGACTGTATATTTATATATTTAAACTGTTTATTCTTTACACTGTGATATTTTAACTGTGCCTGCTTTCAGTTTTTTATAGAGATTGTCAGAGACATATTTTGTTGGTTGGCTTCTGGTGAGTCTTCTTGAAAAAAAAAAAAAAGTTCATATAAGCCACACATGTTTCCAGTTTAGGAAAGACCATCCTTATTTAATGTCTGTCCTTTCAATTTATCCTGGGGCTCACCATTTTGACTACTAAATGCTAATTTGTTTGTTTTGATAGGGCTTTCACAGGGTGATCCAGCATCATGTAGGTCAGTGATGCCCTGGCTTTCAGCCTGTGTATTTTATAAGGCTCTAAATCTGCCTGTCAAGAGAAAGAACAGAAAGGTAACAACTGCTAGTTAAATCAAATCACTTCTACTAAATTGGACAAATTTGGTTAGCCCCTGATGCACCCTGGCCCAGGTCCATGTCAGTAAGAATGATTGTGTTCAATCAAGGCTAAGCTCGCGGGTGAACAAAACGCAGTCCAAGAATACCACAGAACATGTTGTCTGCAAACACATCCTTTTATGGGCAAAAGGATGACCTATAGCTATGGCTGGAAGAAAATGCTTTTCTCATGATAGTAGGTCTTGGTATATAAGCCTAAAAAAATAAAAGAAAAAATCATTTCTGGTTATTTTAGGCATGATTTTCAGATTTTCAATATATTCAACTTAACTTTATATTTCCAAGACTTTTTTTTTTTTTTTTGCGCTCTGAAAGACAGACGCAATAATAGCAGGAATATCCAATGCAGCATAATCTATAAATTGCAGGTCTGCTGTTTTTATTGTTTTAGTAAATAACATTGCATTTATCAGTACATCACGTCTTACGAGCATTTATCAGTATTGTAATTCCCATAAATATCTGGTATATCACCCACGCTGAAAGTAGGATTTCGCACTGTGAAACATGATCTTTCTAACAGCGTAGTTACTTTTCACAACATTTAATACAAGCACAGGAATGAAATAAATTTACTGTATTTAACTGATAGTATGAAACAAAAGTAGAAAATTAAGTTGACTTGGTTTAATAATTTTAAGAGAAATCTCATTCAGACACATTTAACACAGGTTTTAAGATTTTTTTTTAAGTTTCTATGTCAATTGCATTATTATATCATATTTAATTACTTTTTTTTTTTTTGGTGAAAATAAAAATCCGACACTTTAAAACAATAATCCATGATTAATAATCTCATTTTGCTTATCCTCTTTCTTTCAGGTCAGGCCTTAACCTAGGTCTGTTCAGTCTCGCCTTGCTGTTTTAAGTGTACACAATCTTATGACAAGAATCATTTATTATATTTAGTGAGCAACAAGTCTTCCTTCTTCATGTGATAAATAAGAATGTTAGAAGTCAGAAATACAGTTTTAATGTTTAAAAGGTAAAAATCTCAGCTATGCAATGATATGATTAGCATGGCAATCATTACACCTTATCATCAACTAATATGGAAATATGTTTCCTGCTGAATGTCCAAAGACCAAGCCTATCATACATTCAGCTTCTCCATGTTCTTCATCTGTGTGAACATACATAGAGCAACATAAAAAAGAAAAAAAATGTTTACTCTCCATACTTGAGCAGGCTTGAGGGTTTAATACTTTTGCTAAAAACTAGGAAAAACAAAACAAAACCAACAACAACAACGAAATTTCAACAGCTTCTTTACCTTTCCTAAAATCCAGAAGGATTTTTAACTTTGTGTACCTTTTGCCCTGTGTTCTAATGGTGAAGCTTCTCGCATGTATTAGTGATGACTTTAACTGCCTTCTCTCCAACACTGTCATTCAGCTAGCTTCTGGGTTATAGCTCTGATAGAAAAGCAGCAGTGATTGCATCACAAAAGTGTAAGCCCATCCAAAAATGTTTGTTAAGACCATAATTGTGATATTTCACGTTGGTTAGAGAGAATCCATTCTCTCCCTGTGATGTTAGTAACTTCATGAGTGTTTTGGAATAACCCAGTAAATGTTTGAAATAAATGTATAGAAGACAAAGTTTTTTAAAACAGCAGTTAAAAATAGTGTAAGTGGAGGTCAAATACTACGTGAGCTAGAAATCTTCTAAAATATCACAAAGAACTGCAGTAGCAGTTATGGAAAAACAGCCTAGTTTTAACATTGACAGATGTTATGTAAGCATCACATGCAGGACAGTATAAGGTGGTGTATTGGGTGTCAGTGTCTGGGTATTTATTGGCAGTGGGTAGCTGCAGGGGTGTCCTCTGTGAGAAAAGAATAGGCGCTGCCCTGTGCCAGACTCAGCAGGTTCCAGCCAGGTCCTCAACAGGACACTGCTGAACCCATCAGCCAAAATGGCAGCAACTCTGGAAAACAGATATAAGAAAGAGCAAAAACCGTGGACAGTGAGAGGAGGATGGAACAGAAAGACTCAGAAGCAGCAGAGGGAACACCAAGGTCACACCAAGGAGGAATAGGAAGAGGAGAAGAAAGAGGAGTATGTATAGAGACATATAGGGATGGCTGCCAACATGAAGACAGCTCCTAGATGCAAGAACAGTTTCAGTCTAAAGTAAAAAGCATACAACCCTTTAGAATAAATAAATTAACAAATAAATAAATAAATAAATAAACGAACAAGTAAAATTCCACCCACTATATTGTGCTTAAAGTAAGGCCAAAAACAGAAGCAAAGAGAAAAAAAATCTTAGTGTATCCCTTAACCATCAACATTTTCTTAAGCAGTTTTCGCTCATGAAGTATCAAATTCCTGGACAAATGGAAGTCATCATTCATGGAAAAACAAAAACTTCAGCATCAAAAAGATTTCTCCCTCCTGGGACATGCTAGTAGTTCCTGGTTTTTCAAGCAGTCAACATACCACAGCTGTTTCTGCTGTATAGTAATTGTCAACACATCTACACGTAGCAGTAAGATTCCAAATATTCTATAGATCATGATACCACAGCTAATTCCCAAATAAGAAACAAACAAACAAACAAAAAAACAAACAAAAACAGCAACAACAACAACAACAACAAAACATAAAAGAATGTGACTTTCTCTGGCAATTTGGTCCTGGAACTCTACACTGAAATTCTCCCAAATCACCTTACAAGCAGACACTATGGAGTATTAAAACAATTTCTGTCATCTACTCCTACATAGAAACAGAATAGGCAGTCAAGGAGAAAGAAGAGAGATTGACAAGAGATTTCAGGAAATGGCTGTGGAACATGCAAAATACAGGTTGCACATAAGAAATCAAACGTAGGGACTGTGTATGCTTCCAGACTTAGACATTAGCAAGCTGACCTTTTACTTGATCTTTGTTCAAAAAACACCATGAACTGAAAGCCATGCTAAATAACATTTTCTGTCCACATAAAGAGATTGGACTGCCAAGGCAAACTGCAACCCCTTATCTGGTTACAGCTTCTATCTTTTTCACTAGTACTGGACAATAAAATAACCTGGGATGTAATGATAAATTATTACTTTCTTAAATATTTAAACTCACTCCAAAACTAGAAACCAAAACTCAATTCAGAAACAAGCAAGTTAAATATATAATTACCTAGCATATTATAGTGATCAGTTGTTAATTATGCCTTAAAATGATCTTTATTGCTTTATAACCTATGTTATTTACTAGCACCCAGCTGTAATAGTTAACAACAACAACAATAAAATACCTGTGTCTTTAAACTTTGGGGTTTTTATTCTTTTTTTTTTCTTTTTTTTTTTTTTTATTTGACCTATTTAACCATCTGGAGTCCTCTTTCTATAATGTTTTCCACGTAATTCCAGAAAGTCTGTTTTTATTGCATTTGTTCATTCCCTCTTCTACTCTACTTATAGTGACTTTACCTTATACTGCTAGTTTTCAGGCTTTCAATATCTCCCTCCTTCACTTTAACTTCTTCATTCAGTCTTGAATGTGTACAGGAAGTAAAAGGATATAACACCGAGTAGTAGAATACTGTCTACTTCATACATGCAGCAGAACTAATAATAACAGTTCTGTTTCCCCCAGTACAACACAATCACCCATACATATACTACAATAATTATGAAATACATTAAAGACTTTTTTAATTGAATGTTAGTCTGAAAAATGATGAAAAATTCTGTCATGAAATTTCACATCATATTTGAAGGAGATATAAGGGACATGTACAGAAGCCTTCCAAAACTTATTCTTAGGGTCCTCCTTCTCAGCATAAATTGGGTAGAAATAAGTGCTTAATAAATATCATATCATAAAATCACAGAATCAGAATGGCTTGAGTTGGAAAGGACCTTAAAGGTCATCTAGTTCCAATCCCCCTGCCACGGGCAAGGATGCCACCCACTAGATCAGGGTGCTCAGGACTTCATCCAACCTGGCCTTGAGCACCTCCAGGGATGGGCATCCACAACTCCTCTGGACAACATGTTCCAGAGCCTCACCACCCTCTGAGTAAAGAACTTCCTCCTAACATCCAATCTAAATCTCCCCTCTTTTAGTTTAAAACCATTCCCCATTGTCCTATCACTATCTGCCTGTGTAAAGAGCCCCTTTCCATCTTTTTTATAAGCCCCCTTCAAGTACTGAAAGGCTGCAAGGAAGTCTCCCCAGAGCCTTCTCTTCTCCAGGCTGAACATCCCCAGATCTCTCAGCCTTTCTTCATAGCAGAGGTGCTCCAGCCCTCTGATCATCTTTGTGCCCCTCCTCTGGACCTGCTTTAACACGTCCATGCCTTTCTTGTGCTGGGGGCCCCAGACCTGGAGGCAGTACTCCAAGTGGGGCCTCACGAGGGCAGAGCAGGGGGGCCATCACCTCCCTCGACCTGCTGGTCATGCCTCTGTTGATGCAGCCCAGGATACAGCTGGCCTTCTGGGCTGCGAGTGCACACTGACAACTCATGTCGAGCTTCTTATCCTCCAGAACCCCCAAGTCCTTCTCTGCAGGGCTGCTCTCAATGAGTTCTTCTCCCAGTCTGTACTCCTGTCTGGGATTGTCCCAACCCAGGTGCAGCACCTTGCACTTGGACTTGTTGAACCTCATCAGGTTCATGCGGGCCCACTACTCAAGCTTGTCCAGGTCCCTCTGGATGGCATCCCTCCCTTCTCTTGTATCAGCTGCACCACTCAGCTTGGTGTCATCTGCAACCTTGTTGAGGGTGCACTCAATCCCAAATATGTGACATGCAAATTCATATATGGCAACCTCATGAAGTTTGCTGTTAGTCACTCAGTTTACAAAAAGCGCTGCTAGCTTTATGTTAAAGGAAGGCTTTTACACCTTGTCATAATTTATTTTTACTTTCAGTATTTTCTATTTTCTATAAGACTTGAATAATGTTTAGCACATATAGCCTTCTTTAGTTCTCTGTCAAAAAAAAAAAAAAGGTTTACTAATAAATCAAAAACCCATTAAATAAGAAGTTTTGAGAAGTGCCTGGTTTAGCTACTCTTGAGAACTTGATAAAGAGTGAGTACATTTTGCTTTTAGCTTTCTGTCCTAGTTTGGAACTTTCAACATATGACCAGCAGAGGTCTTCCTCAAATGACCTGAAGGAGCCTGGCTTATATAAAACTAGGTCCATGACGTGCTTTTTTCTAAGAACTTCTTGAGGAAACTGGTTAAATTCGTGAAAGGCTTCTCTCTCTAGAAATACTTCTTTCTCCTCCTCCTTTCTCTTGAGGAAATGACATGCAAGAAGCTCATGCAATGTTCAGTTCAATTGATATTTTTAATTTATGTTTTAATCATAAATAGAATATCTATGCTGCAAAAAAAAAAAAGCACCAATAAGGTAGAGGGAAAATATGAGAATGGACGCTTAAAACACACACAACACACACAGAGACATTTGGTATACCAGAAGAACAAACATGGCATGATGACCTTTGGAGAGATGTTTATGATATTTGTAGGAGACCAGCTACAATGCTTCAACCTTTCAAAGAAAACAAACATGAATATAAATATTTAAAGAATATAAATAGTTTAGAATGTTTCAAATATTTTTTAAAAGTACTTTCTGAAGTGAAAGTGGCCAGCTAGTATATATTATCTCTGCATTAGTGATATTTCTGCCAGTTCCTGAACACTGAAGAATCTGTGCATCTAGTAGATTTTGCTGCTAATTATGTTTCTTTAGACAGGTTCAGCTGTTAAAATAAGAGTGTGTCATAATGATTGATATTTGTGCACTGATTTTAATCTTAGGGAGCATGTCTTTTTTTTCCCCCTTTGATATAAACTATAGATGAAATTACATCCTGGTGTGCCTGAAGTATTTAGAAATGAAATAACCTGAAACTTAACACTTCCTTCTTGTATAATTTTCTTCAAGGTACAAGTAGAACGTCTTGCCAAATGTCACACAGAAGGATGATGTGCTAAAAATCAGTGTGCAGCCCCACCCCCCCAAAAGAATACAGGTAAACTGCTACTTCAATGTGACTTTTTAATCAAATCTTTTGTTTCTCAAATAAAACCTGAATATTGGTTAAATGCAATGATTTTAGTTTGAAAAGTTACATACCTACTCTGATGGTCAGTTAATCTACTGGTGTTTCAGAAAATGTTATTAAATAAGAGATATAATACCTGTATTTCTTCTCACTATAAACTACAATAAAATTCATAAATTGTTTTGCACCTTAAGAGATGAAACAAGGAGAGAAAAAAAAATCCATGCTGACATCGTGCTGTAAACTAAACACAATGATGAAGACATTTAGAAGTGCATTTGAAAGAAAAGAAGGAAGGAAGGATGGAAGGACGGAAGGATGGAAGGAAGGAAGGAAGGAATATTCCGTTATATTTTATGCATCAGATAAACCCTGTATTTCATGCCAGCATACAAAGACTAACAATACTGTTTTCATCTCTGCGTAAAGTTACCTTTTATCCTTGAATAAATATAAAAACCGAACAAGCATGTAAAATCTCTACAAAATTTATATCAAGAGTATCTTGGAGATAACACATACCATTCAATACAGAAGCTAAATGAACCAATGTCTGAGGATGTTTTGCAAAGATATCCACTTTATCTTCCAAAATCTAATTCAGGGATTGTCAGAAATGTCCTGGAAAAACATATATTAAGATTTTGTTGTTCATTGAAAAACTTGCTAATTTTGTCTGCTTTGATCAAGAATTGAATTCTTATGTTTGCCAGATATATTAACAATTCCTTCAAACAATACTGGCTACCTCAAGAACTTCAAATTAATATGAAAAATGATTTTTCAAGATCTATTTCAGGTTACAAAATCAAATAAAACTGGTGGCTTTAACTTTGTTACTTTTCTATAGCTCCTGGTTTCATTTCATTTTTTTTTCCTTAAGTCTCTGTTATTTTTCTACTCACTGAAGTAGCACTGATTGTCATATCTAAGACTATTTCTCTTCTCTATTTTTTTTTTTCCCCCAGTAAGATAGTACTACAAAAAGCAGGGTATTTTTCATATAAGGGCACATTCCTATCTGGCAAAAATCTAGTCAGCCTTCTCCTTTTTAAAAATGTCTGAAGGCAAATTCATCAAAACAACCTGATATATGCTAACAATTACTTTGGACACATCCTCAGGAGACCATTCTATGTTATGAATTCTAAATGGACAGGAGTTTGCTACCTTGGGTCCTCAAGGTACATCAGCACAATATAACTGCTGTTAGTGCAACTCTAACCTTACAATAACAAGCCCTACTGAGAGACAGAATATAATTGCACAGGCCTAGTACCAACTTTACATGCAGACACAGTTTGCTTTGTAAGTCTAGACCTAGATTGCTTCTGCCAGCAAAATAACACATAGATCTACCTTAAATAAGAGATCTCCAGTCCTGAGGAGCTGACTTTGCACCCTTCTTATTGCGTAAGCAGAGGAAGCCCACTACCAAGTGTGCTGGATGTTGTGTCTTTCCCTCATGAGTTGTTGAACTCTGCCCAAGTCTGGCCCAAACAATCTGCATATTTTGCCTGGTCTTTTAGATTCCAACCCATATATTTTAAACTTAAACACCAGGATCATTCATAGAATAGGATACCACTTCAAAACGAAGGAGGCAGGGGATGTGGATGACCCTTCTCCATATGGCTGAGGGTGAAAACAAAAGGAAGTCAAAAGAAATCAATTATGTTGTGATAATAAATAACTGCAGTAGTGTTTTAAAACACCACAAAGCAGATCTGCCTTTAAAATACGTCATTAAAATATTAGTCATATTATTTTACTTTATTCAGACATTATTCTACATTACTGTAGACATTTTTAATAGCCAAAGTACCCAGCACACCCTGTGTGGCAACAATTACTTACTGCCCTACCTTGCAAGAATAAATTGAAGACAGCATAACTGTCTGGTGCCTACTGTTAGTCAATGACAAGGAAGTAGTTAAGAGAGTGAAAAGCTTCTTGAACTTCATAGAAAGATACTGAAAACAAGAGATTATAATTTTTGTTTAAGTAAACATCTACTGAACAATATATTAGTAAACTATAATATGCTATACTCTAATGTAATATAACTGTTGTGGTTTAACCCCAGCAGGCAGCTAAGTACCACACAGCTGCCTGCTCACTCTCCCCAGGTGGGATGGGGGAAAGAATTAGAAAGGTAAAAGTGCGAGAATTCATGGGTTGAGATAAGGACAGTTTACTGGGTAAAGCAAAAGCTGTGTGCGCAAGCAAAGCAAAACAAAGTATTAATTTGCTGCTTCCTATCGGCAGGCAGATGTTCAGCCACTTCTAGCAACAGTTTCTTGAGAAGACAAGTGCCATCACTCCAAATGTCCCCCCAACCTCCCTCTTTACCCCAGCTTTTATTGCTGAGCATGATGCCACATGATACAGAATATCCCTTTGGTCAGTCTGGGTCACCTGTCCTGGCTGTGTCTCCTTCCAGCTTCTTGTGCACTCCCAGCCTCCTCTCTAGCAGGGCAGCATGAGAAGCAGAAAAGTCCTTGGCTCTCTGTAAGCACTGCTCTGCAACAACTTAAAACACTGGTGTGTTATCACCCCTATTTTCATCAAAAATCCAAAACACAGCATTGTGTGAGACTCTATGAAAAAAAAATATCAGCCCAAACCATGACACTAATATAATACTTCCAAACCTAGTGCAGCATGAAAATACCTTAGTACATTATTTTGTCTTTATTAGTTGTCTACCCCAGTAAGTTTCTTTCATTAATACCATATACAAATGAAAAATATTAAAAATACTTTTGTTAAATATTCTATCTATAAATACAAATATTTATGATGAGATATTGTTAAGTTGCTTGATCACTCACCTGAATATTTAGTTATACAGCTTCTTACTGTGTTTTGATTACATCAATAAAACAGAAATGTGTATAAACTTAAATATGTTTCTTGTCCAAGGAGCTATAGAAGCTTTCTGACAATTTTTGTTGTTAGACCTCACTGCCTTTTTTCCATTTGTTTTCTCTCCCCGACAGCCACCTCTGCATCATCACTTTATGAATACTGAAACACAACACTGAAGGAAGCAAACACAGTTTAGCAAATGTTGCCTTACCATAGAGCCTATCAAATGTTTCTGATCACAGCTTTTGCTGGCAATCAGCCTTCAGATGTTTAAAACTGTGACACACAATTTTCCACTCTTCTGTAAAAGCACATCACTTTTTATGGTTAAGTTTGTAACAGATTTATAAAAGTGATTTGAAGATGATCCTGCTGCTTTGTTTGTTTGGTTTTGTTTGTTTTTATGCGACCAGCCCCCCACTGGCTTGCAAGACCAAGGCCAAATCCCTGTATTCTTGCAAGATGAAATAACTGGTACACATGTTCCCAAGGAAATTTCAGAAGATACTGTTTCTTTTTTAGTCACTGTTTTTTGTTTGTTTGTTTGTTTGTTTTTGAAGAATAAATTAGATTATTTTCTTGAGTATAAGGTTTAAATTTCAGACTTTGGTAGAGAAATAAGATACTTCAGATCACATTTTATGATATTGTTTTTACTATCTTTTCTTATCTTTACTTATTTCTATAACAAAAGTAGGTAAAGATTATTGAGTATGTTAAGACAAACCAGTTAGATTTTTCATCTATTATTTTAAGGTTTGCTTAAGTTAATAAATATAAACAAGCTTCAGAAAATTGGCTAGTATTCAATCAATATTTAAAAAAATGTGAATTAATTAGAAAACATGCCTGTTAATTTTTAAATTTTCTGTTTCAAATGTGTTTATTTCCATTTTATGTCTTCTGTAAATCTTCTATTATTAAATTTTATTGCAAGTCTTAAATATTTACTTGATTTTTCTTATTTCTGGTTTGTCTAGGCTGAAAGTAGTTATTTAATATATTCAGTCTTGTAACTAGATTTACTGGAATAATGACATTATTGCTGAAAAATGAAATACAATGATTGTGAGAAGTTAAGCGAGTTCATGGTTTTTGTTTTTGTCTTTGTTTTTGGCAGGAAAGATGTCCAATGAACATGAATGCCACATTTATTACTTGTAAAAATGAATGAATACAAAGAATGTACATTTTACCCCAGAAATTTCCTAAAAGAGTTCAAAAGGTCACAAGTAACTACCATTAATTTTAAACTGGAAAAACTATTTTACTTGCACAGTCAGTGTTTAAAAGCAGTTTTTCAGTGAAAGGAGTTACCCATGTATCTACACAATTGACTATGTATACAGTTGACAAATGCATATATCCTCACCACAAATGTTTTGAGCCTATATTTTTCTTCCTATTTCCATCCTATTAAAGCAATTTGGTTATGCTATTTGCTGTCATGCTTTTCTTGTTGAGGTCTGGAAAGACCACTGCACCTCTCCCACCCCCCCGGTACAGAACACATGGTCACACTCAGAAATCTATTTCACTCATCCATTAATTCAGACGTTAAGAACTGCCTTTCTTCAAACTACACTGAGGTTTTAAGCTCTTAAAGTTCCCAAGGTTATTAGACGGAGATAAATCAATAGGGTAGTGCACTACTGCTAAAATTGTTAATTAATAGCAAAACTGCTTAACAATTGAAGTAGAAGTTAAAGAATAAGAAAATTAGAATTGTAATACAGGTTTAGTGTAGCAATTTCAGAACAGAAATTGTTGAACCTGTGTCATTCAAGGAAATTGGAATTTTGTTAAAATATGCCCTAAACTCTTGAAATATAGGCTGGTATATAAAATAGATTTAATATATTTCTCAGTGAATACCATTATATTTGTATTCACCATATCAAATATATAATATTAGTTAGCTCTTTTTACTGCTAGAAATGAATATTTGAATAACAGTGTGTGTAAAGTATTTGATATTTATACAAATAGTGTTCCCCTTCTCAAAATAAAAATAGTTCAGTACGGGTATATTTATGTGTATTCTTAATTTAAAATGTTAAATTTTAAAATGTTAAATTAATCTTGTTGATAAAAAGAAAAAAGTGGTTGATGACATATTGAATAAACTCAGTCTCCGAATAATTTCTCGGTCTGGGGTACTGATATCTCACATCAGTATCATATTCTTAGTATTACAGCATTATTCCTGCAGGCTCAGCTCTATTGCTTTGGTCATCTGGCACATATGATGAACAACATGAATGCCCTAAGCCGTTTTTTTATGCCCATTGAAAACATCATGAATGGCTGACAGGTAGGCCACTGAAGTGTTGTAAGGACATGCTCAAGGCAAATCTTCAACTGCGTGGTACCAGCTCCACAAAGTGGGAAACTACAGCTAAAGACCATCTGCTATAGTAAAGATAGTGCATCATTGCCCTGAGAGCCTTTGAACAAACCTGAAGTGACACAGTAACTCTGCTGTACTACTGCACTATAAACGGAGGCATAGTGTGTTAAAGAAGCAGCATCTGAGGCATTCATGGTTGTTAACATGCTGTGGCAGTCTGACTGATTTTTCAAT
>VXAL01005145.1:26051-37566 GCA_013399475.1 Chauna torquata | reverse complement strand
CATTCTCTTGTACCTTTTATTCACCAACTTGCTGTCCCTGCCACTCACTGCTTGTCTTCTGGAGCCAGCTGCCCTAAACTGCAACAAAGTACCAGCTCTTCTACACCTGTAACTGAGCAGTTTTCTGCTTAAAAGTTGAGTAGTATTAAAGCCTTGCATTTCATAAGGGACAAAGGTATTGCTTAGGCATTCTGGTAAGTAATGCCTAGATTTTGGATCCCAAGGGTTATGGATGATAAATTCTGATCTGCTCAGGTCTGTCAAAGCCGAGATGCTCCAAAATAAAATATGACTAAGAAGATGTTCACAGTACTGTCAATGCAATGCCTCCTCTTTACAACAGTTTAGGATTCCAACTTTTATAGCCTAAATTCAATGAAGTACTGCTTTGGACGAATAAATTCTTTCCTTGACAGCCAATGATTTTGTATTCTTAAAATTCAAAAGGGGATGATAAAAACCCTTTCATAAGATTTTTGAGGACTTTGCGTTGTGATATATCAGGTATTAAACTTCGTATGTTCTCTCGGGTATATCCCCAGCCTAGTGCCAAGGGCTTCTTATGCATTTTTAGGATGACTTCCTGTAGCATGTACAAGANGGAATAAATTCTTTCCTTGACAGCCAATGATTTTGTATTCTTAAAATTCAAAAGGGGATGATAAAAACCCTTTCATAAGATTTTTGAGGACTTTGCGTTGTGATATATCAGGTATTAAACTTCGTATGTTCTCTCGGGTATATCCCCAGCCTAGTGCCAAGGGCTTCTTATGCATTTTTAGGATGACTTCCTGTAGCATGTACAAGATAACTTTTTCTTTTCTTTTCTTTTCTTTTTTTGAGATCACATCTGGTTCGTCCCTCACTGTTCTTCAGTACAACTACACAGTTCTTAAACTATGGGAATGTAATGATAAAAAGGGGGAGAAAAAGGAGAAAGCAACATTGCAACTGCATTCTAACAAGGAAATTAAACAGTATGTGCACTAAAAGACAATTCTCTACACTAAAATAAAAGCAACTTTAACATTTCTACACATGTTGTGTTTGTTCTAAGGTTTATTACTTTCATAAAATCTTTTATCTTTCTATTCCTGCATCTTGTGTTGTTTCACTTCTGCAAAGCACAGGTACGTGCCACAGAGTAACAGTTCATAAGCAGCTCCATAATACAAATTTAAGGTTACACCTTAACACAGTGGCTGTAAAGAAGACCTTAAGGAGTGGCCAACTGGAGGTATGAATAACATACTTTCCACATATTCACAGAGACCTTCATGATACTAACTGCTAATGCTGACTTACACTTCCAGAAAATACAGAAAATTGTTGAAATTAACATTTTGGTGAGTCTAATGAATGCCTCAAGAATTCTGACTTACCTATTCAGTGCAGTGTGAAACAAACAAACAGATAAATCGACACCACCAACAATACAACCCACCACACCAGAGCACAAAGAAGGCAGTGCACATTGGGATAGAACAATTCCAATGCCAAATTTTACCTGTGCACACTAATGGACTCATTTGCTGATTGGGGTAGGTAAGCTTACAGAAATGTCAGTTAATGATCAGTATCAAACAAAACAACAAATCAAATATTTGCAATTCCTGGAGAAAAGGAACAGAACAGAACAGACATAATAACACTAAGTCAGTGTAAATCCATGTTGTACTCATGCTCTTGGTGTAGTTCTGGTCTCACCCTAAAAAAGCTAACATGAAAAGTCACTATGAAAAACAATAGCAGCAGAAAAACTGGTTTTGCACAAGAAATGATTCAACAACTTAGTACTCTTCAGCCTGGAGNAGAATGAAGAAACTGATTAAGGTCCAGTTACCCATCATCTCTTCCATTAATAGGGTTAGAGGGCATCACATGAAGACTAGCAATAGTCCAACTGACAATGAAAAAATTGAGATATTTCCTCACTTTGCAGAAGTGTCACTGTGCAAGAAGATTCTACTCTTCTCAGCTTTCTTTCTGCTTGTGGCCACTGCTAGAGACAGGATACTGTGCAAGACGCCTACCTAGCCTGACACAGTGGAACAGTTTTAAGGTTAGTGTACGACAACCAATTGATAGGAGCCATTTTGTACTAATGCACCATATGCACTGTCTACACAAAGCATGCCTTTTTGATAGTTCATTTAACCCATTTCCCAAGTGGACTGCAGAAGTTATCAGTAGATTTAAGACTAGTGCTGTGATTAATAGTAGTAGTAACATAGTAGGCCTGTTATTAATCTGTCGGTCAAGTGAATAAATGGGGATAGTTTTCCTCTTAGATTTTCTCCAGGCTTATATTACATGATGCAATTTAAATCAGGTGACTGTTAATGGATAGAATGAAAGAAATATTTAAGTGTTAGACTGGTGTGTGCTATGAAGCTATCTGACTGGGCTTCAGTTCATCTAATTGCGAGCATGATTTGGCTCAGCAGTATAACCTAAGGATGCAATATCTGAATGCAGTAAGAGAAAATATATACTGATACAGCATTTTGAAAAAAATACTACACCAAAATATGATCACATCAAAAGAAAAACTGTACATATTCCACATTATTTTACAGGAAAAAAAAAGTATTTTAAGTTTTGATGCCAATTGTGGAAAGATATAGATACTTGTTTAACCCCACATAAGGCAAGCAGTCATTTCAAAAGCAGCTTCATTTAAATTTATCTGCACTGAAAATGTTACCCTCCCAGGTATCTGTCAAAAATATCTTCCTGGGCCTTCCCAAGGTAAACCGAATTGCATCAATACAAACAGATTCCTTACTTCTGAAAAGAAACAGTAGCGAAACTGCAACTTCTTTGAAGCCAAAAGACTCTTGCTTTTAGCAAAGGGTCAAGAGACGCTGTCACACATGCCTTATCTTCTCTTTATTCCATGCAATGAAACACACAGGATAACAAAAAATTACCATCCAACAGCAGAAAATATAACCATGTGATACACGTAAAGAAACACTACAAAATATAGAGCAATGGAATGCCACATTGTATTTTTCACTTAAAGACATGCACATCACAGAAAGTGGGCAGAATTTAGCCTGTTTCATTTTCAGTTTGTTTTGAAAATTAATAGAATTATCCAGCCTATATTTCATTATATGTGATGGTTTTGTTTATTGAATATTTTATACACCAATGTTTAACTTTACTGAAGAAAAAGTGAGGTGATGACGATGCTAAGTTACAAGAAGAGAGACCATGGCAAAGATTATTTCAGATCTTTTATTTTACCAAGGGATAAGGTCTCAGTTGCTCTCAGCAATTCAGAGCAGTCATAACCTGAACTGTTTTTATACTCAATTACACTATGATGAATGCAATTCATTCTATTTTTTGTTCCTTATTAATGCCTTCAGTGGTCTACAAAGCACTCAGTATGGCATTATCCCTTGGTATCTACTGAAATGCTGAAGATGGTTCAAAATTTTAATTTATCGCTTAATCTGTATGTTCCTCTTTAAAGCCCTTGATGCACATCAATTGCTTCCTAACATTTAAATAGCCACCATAGGTGGAGCAGTTTTTTGTTTGTTTGTTTGTTTTTTTGACTATAAAATCTCAGACTAATCTGAAATTATGTATCACATAAGTGCTCAAATTACTCAAATTATTGAGCTATTACTCATTGAGGTTATAAAAACATACAACAATGTGTGCAAACCCTGAGTACATGCTGTAAACTAAGGTGATTTAGTTTGAACTACCATGAAAGCACTTACAATCAAGTACACATTCACAGGAAAATAAAGCATTATTCCCCAATGTAGCTTCAGGTATTCTGCATCCCATGAAGAAATTAAAACATTGTATTTGCTAAAGTATTCACAGACGAATCAACGCAAATGTTTAGTCATCATTACACTGTAACTCACTCCATTTCAGATAAAGGATGACACATAAGCAGAAAGGCACACAATTAGACTGATACTGTTTTATGAACTGTAACTCTACAACCATACTCATAGCCCTTTCCACACCTGGAACAGCACCCTAATCACCATCGGTAGTGCACAATCATTACACAAAAATTAAGATATGGCTTTTCAGGTTAGCCTGAATTCTGTGACTAGAACCTGGCAATAAGTAAGACTTGTATTTAACATTTTTATTTAAATAGAATATTACATCTTCTACAATACTACATAGTTCTTGATCGGGGACAAGAACCTCAGAACGCTACAGCTTACCTGAATGAGGCATCGTATGCTGGTTCTGTACAGTAGGACAAGCTTCAAAAACGAAAAGGCATTTCTGCACATGATTAGTCACTGCACTACAGGATATTTGTATATATAAATATGTTTGCAACCAAACTCAACAGTTGTAATAACAAAAATAATTTTTAAAACTACTGAAAACTTAAATAATCTGCATAAAAATAAAGCTATCCTCTAGAAAGCTAAGAAAGTCACCAAGACACGTTTCTCCCACTTGCCCTTTAAGTCAGTAGATGCATGTATTTAGGCGTTGCTGAATAAATGCAAAGAGGTTACTGCTGTAATTTGAGTTAAAATATCACAACTTCTAACACCTAATGATATTTTCACATTTTGAGAAAGAACATACATTTTTCTGGTAGAAAAAAAATCATAAACAAGATTTATAGAAAGTAAATTAAATGTCTATTAAATGAATCGTAGTGACATTTTCAATTAAACAATAATTCCAACAAAGGATTGGAGGGGAAAAAAAATCAAACTCCTATTCTATGTCGAGTGAAAGCTGAAGTAAATCACAGTTAAAATGAAAGACTTATGAGTTTTACATGAATTAATGAAAGGAAAAATGCCTCTCAACAAAGAAGTTGTACCATCATAAACTCCTCCATATCAGGACATTTAAATTTTATTTGATGCCTAAATGTACATCCTTCCAGAAATGTTTTCTGCAGTTCAGTTATACTGCAAAGAAAGATTATACTGCTATTGAGTTCATTTTCTCAGTATATAATACCAAACTGAGTTGCAGTATATGATAGATTTATGTCTATATGTTTTTTTAAAAAACAAAACAAAACAAAAAACAGGAAATAGCAGGCATTTTAATCTGTGTTAGACAGCAAAACCTCAGAAACAGTTTAAGAAGCTCAACATGTTACAATGGAGAGGAGGGCTCAGCTTCTTTTAAGCCTTCTGGAACCACTATTTGCATATTTTCAGTAATGCTTTCAGGTGAAACGCACAGTCCACTGCGTTTTCCTCAGAAGCAAATACCTCCTACATGTAGCCTAAATGTAGTTCACAGCAAATTAAAGCAGAACATTGAGAGACAGATTTACTGCGAAGGCACTTGTGACAACAAAAATTGTAGTTTGTTACTACGAAGCAGCTGACATTTATAAAGGAATTAGCACATGATATTGCAGTGTTTTCCAGCCTATGGTTAGCACATGGAGATAGAAAATTATGAAGAAAGAAATCAAAGAGGGAAAAAAAATGTAGTGCATTGCTATATAATGTACAGTATGGGCATGCAGCTGCACATGCAAAAATCAATGACACACATAATGGTTGTTTGGTGATCTCCATGATATAAATTGTCAGCCTCTGTTCAGCTCATAAATAGGAAGATGTCTGCATCAGAGAAACCATCATCATGACTAGCACTAGAAGATAACCTTGCTGGCAATCTAAGCAGAAATCTGCTAAATAGAAAAAGATGCTTGAAGTTGCTCTCTAGAGGAGATTTTGTACTGAGTTTGAGAAAGCTCCACTGTTTTCTAGCTTCCATTGGCACCAACAGGAGCAACACATTTGCATTTAAAAAAAAAAAAAAAAAGAAAATCCAATCTTCATTTCCAGATTGCATCCAGTCATATATTTGAGACAGAAAATTGAAGACTTCAGCTTGTCCTTGTGACTTCATTCTGACATCACTTTTAAGTCATGCAAATGATTTCTTTCCTTCTTTCATTCCACCAAGAGGTTCTGTAGTTCAATTATTTCACAGACTGTGATTTTAATTACGTAGGAAATTGTACCACTGCATGCTTGAAACAGGTACATGCGCATCATCAGCAACTACCAGGACGGTTATCTCCAAGCAAAATCCTGTTCAGCTTCTGCAGGCCTGAACTGTAATGTGGTATAATATTGTAGGTACAGGACATGTTCTATGCAAAGAATCTCCTGAAAATTTGACCACCAATTGAGAAGGCTGTATAAAAGTCATTTTCATCTTTAATCATTTTGAGAGGTGAAGGGGGCTAGTTCAGATTTTTCAGCTCACTTTTAAACAAGAAGCGTCTTCTTAGTAAAAAATGCCTCAAATAAGAAAAATTAACAGGCAATATTGGACAAACAATGAACTCAAAATTTTGAAAAAGACACACTTACTACAACTCATGAAATTGCCAAGATTTGTTTAGAAAAAACTGTATTACAGTGCATAGCGTGGTAGCTCTGCTTTAATCTGCAGACCATCTAATCAAAAAATCACCATTACTGTCTGCAATCAGTAATCATACGATCGGAGTCAAGACTGAAATGAAGGAGTGATTTGGCAGGCAAATCAAACTCAGTGCAACATAAAGGTTAAAGCCAGGACTAGTGACACAACAGAGATGCTCATTTTATTGTGCACACAGCAGCGTCATGCAAAGAAACAAAAGACAGTTTTCTCTTTCCAGGGTTCTCTCAGACAGTACATTAGACTTCAAAAGTAATAAATATAATATAGATTTCTTAATATTTACATTCAAAAAAATCTTGAAGCTGTAACACCTAAAGAGTAATTGATCCCTAGTCTTATGTGTGTAACTATCGGAAGTACGTTGTGGTTGGTTATTATAGTCACAGGAAACAAGAACTTGTGTTTCCCCACGTTCTTCAAACAAGAAGCTTGTCCATGGTTTACTGTCAGCACTATCAAAGGTCAAACAGTTCTATTACATACAGTAAAAGTACAGTTAGACTGAAGCTATATCCGGCTTAAGGAAATCTGTCACTTTTTCCAAAAAACACACATAACAGCATTAAGTCAAGTGTCATTCTTCAAGATATGTGCTTCACCTGTGCATCTTAAATTCTGAACTGCATCTTCTGAGTCCATTACCAGTATGTTCTATTTCCATACACTGTCATCAAAGCACCAAAAAAAATGATATATGTATGTTGAATAATCCTACTATAGAATAGTATTTCTTATCACATTCATGCAGTTCACTTGTTTCTTTGCGCCTTGCTTTTCTTCTCATTTCTCCTGTGTGGTTTTTTTTTTCCTCCTTTTAACATTTTGAAATAAATGAAAAGAAAATAACAATCCCAAAAAGCTCATGCCAGTTGGCAGGGAAATTAAAAATCACAGATTCAAAAGTACTTTCCCAGTTCATGAAAACATCTCTAATGAGACAGATGAAAATATGAATTGCTCCTAATGAGCTCAAAATTGCACATACTTCCCTTAGTTTAATTTTGTAAGCCTTCACAGATATTTTGTGTTATGCTTTATTATAAAACAAGAAGTGGCCACAAGGCTGTGATAACCAATTTGTGAGATTAAAGTACTCAACTTGAATGGTTTCATTAACTTCTAAGTCATGAGTTGAAGTTAGCATAAAATACAACTCCTTTGTTATTCATAGAGAGTCTTATTCTCTGGTGACTTCCAGCCTTACGGAGTCATCTGCACCTGGGAAGAGTAACACTATTATTCTGACTTGCCATCACTATACTCACTTGCACAGCTACAAAAGGACAATGTACAACAAAACAGTGAAGAATAAGGCCCTAACAACTATTCGATCTGTACCATGGATTTCAGCTATGCTGCGGCAGAACCGATACAGCTCCCTCACTGTACAGCACTCACGTCACTCTAAGCTGCAGCCTCTATTCGCACTTTCTAACCAGATTTGGAACAGGATGAGACAAAGCCAGTGAAAATTTTGCCAACTTTAATGAAGAGATTTTAGGGTGGCCAGGAATGCACAAGGTCACATCAGCAGCATGTATCATTACACTACCTACAGAAAACAGAAAGAAATTGTAATAGGACTTGTACAAGTCCCATGTCAGTTCCCGCCCATATGCGGCTATGACTAAACTTCATGGATTGGTGCATAATGCAGGTAACATGGGGGAGGACGTGGTGATAACAGAAAAGAGAGGGGAAGAAAAGCAGAGACCTCACGTGGACAACAGTTCATGAGAGCCAGGAACATGTTCGAATCCAAAACTCAAACAATTTTAACGTTGCAGCAGTTAGCATAACTGTTAGGATAAGCCTGTGAACCTTATGGGATTTTTTTGGCACAGTAAACAAAAGAGTATCAATCCCCTGCCCCAAACTACAGAATAGTTTTGGTGAGCTCAAGAAAATAGATAACCTATACAAGCAATCTGTTAATTACCAAGAAGTAAAAAAATAGCAAGATGATGCAGAGTCAGGGAGAAGACGACATCTGCATCCCATGACCCTACCCCATGACTACGCATCACATGGATGGAACCACTGCTAGGAGCTAGGACCATCTCTTCAACACCCCAGGGACCTGAACACCTCTGGCAGGGGAACACGACAACCATGCACCAGGATCTGGGACCATTTCTTCAACCTTTTGAGTTCCTGAGGAGTAGAGAACCACCCAGAGAAGCCTACAGAGAAGTCCTGAGCCAGGACTACACATTACTTTGAAAAAAGGACTTGACAAAGAATTCTGTGCATTTGTTAGACATGCTTTAGTAAACTGAGAGAGACTAGAAAACTGTAATTTACATTTAATTTATGAAGCTTCATTTACTACAGGAACTACTAGTACGTGAAAATAGCAACTAAGGGTTTCCAAAAAAATCTGCATTTTCTAGGAGAAGGACTCAAAGATCATATTGGTGTGACAAAAATTTGAAACACAAACTAAAAGCTAACATATTTAACAGAAAGAAGTAATCATGTATTACCCACAAGCCATTCAATCCGCCTTGTTTGGTTGAATGCATTTTTCTCCTTTGTCTTTCACAAGTCTCTTTGGTTGCATTCCACCTTGTAAGCAACATGTTGCTCCCCAGCTCACTTTTTTGCACTTTTCTCCAAACTGTTCTTGGACATCTGCCTGCAATATATTGATCTTTCTCACACACTACATTTGCCTTTCAGCATCTGATCTGGATGCACATTGATGGAGAGGGATGAGCTTTAACACAATGGACAGCAGCATGACATGACATAGCTTTCACTACTAAATAAGCCCTACTTGAAACGGGTTCAGAATTCAGACTGTTGCTAAACAAGTGTTAACCCATTTCACAGATGCCATTGGGAAGCATGCCAGCTGGGCCCAACACTCATGTATACATACAGCAAAAGATAAATGAATGACAACACAAGGTAGGAGAAAAGAACATTCATAGCTCCCTCTAAGCAGTGCTGTTTGCTCGCATTCTCTCCATCCTTGCTGGGAACTGATTATATGATAGTATATATATAGTATATATATATATACTGATTATATATATATGATTATATTCCCTATAACCACAAACTCTCAGAGGACAATTTACTCACAGGACCAGGATCTTCCTTTTCTGTAATGTAATACCCACCACTGCTACAGGACCCAGGCACAGGTGGTTTCTGGTTTTCTCTCTTCCCTACACTTGCAAGACGCATCCATTTTTGATGCTGTACTGACCTCAAGGTTTGTGCCTTCAGTAAAAGGGGAAGCAAAGTACCCTGGAGGTAACTATTCAGGAACCAGCATAAGTTTGGCATCCAGTTCAGATGAACTCAACTACACCATCACTACACAATCTTGGTCACAAAGTGTCCAGCTACTCAAATGTTTATCCACTTTTTGCAAATGTATGAAAGGATAGGGATAAGATCTGCTGTCACAAGTTGAGAGGACTGTCTTTGGCCGTTCAGTTCTGATTCCAGATTTGTTCTTTGCATTAATAGTTTTCTTATGAAAATACCACTGCAGTACTTACAGTTCTGCTTACAAAGGGAGTATGCTGTTGACATTCAATACATACAAATATATTTACAAATACTTAATGGTAATCCAAGTGCGCTTTGATGCAGGAATGGATTCACTGAGGTGGTCCTTTTCTGCCCCCAGTTTTTATTTTAGTATTTATATGAGTATATCCCTAATATGCTAGTTTGCAATTCTGCTTAAGACCTTTAGAACAACAACAAAAAGCACTAATGTAGCTTTTAACAACTGAAAATTGTGGTCTTGACAGCCACTTGTAGATTTCCACAAAACTCCAAAGAGTGTTGACTAAACAACATCCAGTTAGGCACCATGTTGTGTTTTGTTTGTTTGTTTGTGTCTCTGAGGACATATAATCATATCCTGCAAGTTCGCAGTTTGAAAAACCTTCACGGACATAGTCTGAAAGTTTGAAGGTACTTGGAAATCCAAATTTTTAAAAACATAATACAATTTATAAACTCAATTTTTAAAAGTCTAATAAATACATTAGAATTTAAAACAAAACAAAAAAAATCACTGAAAACAGATTTCATTATTTTGTACCTGCTTCACTAAGAGCAAAAGCAGAAAAAAAATGGAAAGGAAAAACAAAATCACACTTCCCGTGATTTCTTCTGCTAAATAAACACTATTACTTTAGGCAAAAAAAGAGTAAGCATGAATAGATTCTAAACCTTCAGAACTTCCTTAAAATGGCTTTTAAATAAGTCTCCTTACAGTGAAAGAAGTAGTCTGGACGATATACATCTAGCTTTTTTTTTTTTTTTTTTTTTGAATTATCACTTTTTTTTTTTTTTTGAAATGACCAGTTATATTTCTTAATTGGTTTCAGAAAACGTCCAACTATTGAATCATATAGAATGTGTGTGTGGCCTTTAAAATCCTTGTAAATGAGTACTGCTGGCAGAACAATTAGCATTTAAAAGCTAGAATGACCTTAAATCTGCGCATCATTGTGATTAGTTTGGACTTTAATATTAAGTACAGAACCAAAAAATACCTTAGTTGCCAAGATAAAGAGCTCCCAGCAATAACAAAAGGACATTGGGTAACAGGGTGAAGCATGTGCAATGAAACATAAAGGACAAACTTGTATGATTATGTTTGATTTGTGTTGACTTAGCAACCAAGCAGAAGGGCCTTCCTGGGCAGTAAGCATGGAAAAATAAGAGATGAAATCAACTGTTTCTGATACAACACAGATGCATTACAACATGGGAGAACCAGCCCAAATGACTTATCCCTATAACAAATTTCAAGTTACAGAAGATAATAAACTGTGCATAAATTTTGTTTTCAAGGAATCAATGGATTGTTTTAATTTTAATATAAATATTCTAAGCAAAATAGATAGAATACTTAACTTTATATCTATCACATAAATATGTAATATACATCATGGTTATATGAATAAAAGGTGTTATTTTAAACATAATTTGCATATATGGCATGCAATTGTATTAATTCACGTAATACCTCCCAGTTCTGAAAACTGATGACTTCATGTATCTCTAGAAATGACAGCACTGGCTTGGGTTTGGGGGGGAGGTGTAC
>VXAL01005145.1:3526-21578 GCA_013399475.1 Chauna torquata | reverse complement strand
CCTCACCTTGGAAAATAGTCTTTCCGTCTGTCCTTCCTCCCCTTTCAGAGAGCTCAACTTGACAGTGCCTGGACAAGGTTAAAAAACAAACAAACAAAAAAAACCCCAACTCCTCTCTCTCTCTGCTATGTAAGCACAGCCTGTTAAAGAAACATAACAAATTTGTTTGCAAATGAGCAAGCAAAAACAACCCTACAACTCCCCTTTTTACAAACACCTGAAAAACTTAAATCTTTAAAGTCTAGCCAAAAATCACACAACTTTCCAAATTACTGAATTTCAGTGTCTTGAATGATAGCGTTAACATGCAATTCAGGACTTTCCCCAGCTAGGTAATCAATGGTTGTTTAGTTTTTTAATAATGTTTAAAAACCTCCAGAATACAAATTCCTTGTGTTGCTAAAAGACACTGTCTAGTTTCATTGTTCAGCTAGAGAGTATCTAATATTCCAGAAAAGTTGAAGCCTGTAAAATGAAATCCAAATTTACTTATACAAACATAACAAGAAAAATGTTACATCAATATGCTACAGAAAATGATCATTAAAAGTCTATTTAGTTCCTAAAGGACCTTAAGGTTTAAAAATTGATATTCTTTACCAAATGAGTAGGGCAGGGTCGCAGAGTGTATTTGCATAACAAAAGAATATACCATCTTGCCTGGAGATTTCAGGGAGGATTTGTGAGGGATTTCATTCACAAAATCCTCAGACAATAAGGCGACTACAAAGAATCTATTATGTTGCAAAGAATCTATTATGTCGAATAATAAGACAGCTGCCTTCATATGCAGTACTTCCTCTATAGGTACCAACACAGCTGCTTGAAATCTGCTGAAGAGAGTGAAAGAGAGAGAGAGGCATGCTGTTGCTGTTACGGAAGTATGTATGTATTTACACATGCCTTAGCATGAGTTTGGCACTTAGCAAGGAGATTTTTTTTCTGAAAGAGCAAGTGAAAGAATGTATAAGGGCAACAAAGCTCATCCTTCGCTTAGAAAGTTTATTTAATAAGCATGATTATTAAAATGAGCAATATCTGGCAGTTATCTTGCTGGCATAAATGGCCAAGTTCTGCTCCCTTCTGCAGTGCTGGTCCACTATATTGTTTTATTTCTCCTTTCTAATTACAAAAGGGGAATATACAAATGGACAGCTTTTTCAAAATAGAACAACAATGAAAAAGCAATGTTTTTTCCTTTCCAGTAGAAGCCTAGTAGAAGAGACCCTTAAAAGGTCACATCACACTGCGATGTTCAAGATCAGCACTAGGTATGTGCCAGCTATGTAAAAATACTGTACAGACTACAAAAAATACTGATCAGCTATTTTAGCTATTCAGGTGTTTTAACAAACTTACAGCAGGTTTCCCGACTGCACCTCAAAATATGCATGAATTTTAAGACCAAACTTATCCTAGTCCTTAAATGAAAGCTCAGCTTGGAGCAAAGCATAAGCATTACCTGTCTCGCACTAAATATCCTTAAGGGCATATACATGTAAGGTGGCAAACATTCCTCTGTTGCTGTAGTAAGCATCAAGTGAGTGTAGGAATAGGAATAGTGGTGCACATTACTTTAAGATCCTTCAAAAAATATCCCAAGACTGCTCTAAGAAAACTGTCAGATAACTGGTTACTGCTGCCAGAAATCGTAAAGAATAGCACCAAATTAGACTAAGTCATACCTCTTCGGATTATCACAATCACTACAGAAGATGAAGCAATGGTTAAGAAAAATCACATTTTTCTAATGTGGGAGAGCTCATGACATTCTGATTTGCACATAACAGAAAATGCACTGACAAAAAAAGAAGGGTCAGATATGAAAGCTTAGAGACACATTTAGAAATTGATAGGGACCTCCCACTCATTTAAGGGTGCATGGGCTCAGGATTTCTGTTACACAACTTTACAACTGTTAGAATTTTTCTGGAATTACACATACTAATAATTAATCCTTTACATTTGATTACATCAATTAGCTTTTTTCATTGTTCTCTCCACTTTCTGACCCAGATATCTAAGAACAGGTAGATTCATATGTAAACTTTAAAGTATTTTACGTATTGGAAGTTTCCCTAGTGAAGTGAAAATTCATGTTTAAAGGCTTAGTTTTAAAAACTTTTGTCACCTTTGTACTTCTTTCTCATATCCAAAACTAGAGCCAAAACTATACATTTAAATAAAGGTATAGACATCTACTATTTCATACTGAACGCAAGATAATTTTTATTTTAAAGTTTCCAGTCTCTTGAGTAATTTGCATATTTCTACAGTCTCCCTATCCAGAACACCTTAATGTGTGTTACATCAAGGATCTGCGATATGAGTTTTTCCATTGAGACAGTGAACTTAATTGATTTATTCATCCTTTTCAAATGCTTAAGCAACTCCTTTGTCCTTCTTTCTTTGTAATAATTGGAAAAGCATCATAAACTTGCATACTATGAAATTCATTATGTTTTTCTTTGAAAATTCTCTCTAAAACATTTTATGTTAAAACACATCAGTAAAAATACTTTTCCTCAAAAGACTGAAAAAAGCATGTTCTGAACATTTGTTTCTTTTGCTCCTGAATAGAACTGATATCTCATTCATTGTAACTTTCCTGTAATAAATAAACATTAAAATCACAGAATTGTGTTTCAACCCAGCTACTTTGATTATTTGTCTTTGTCTATTAAATTATATGAATCTCAGTATCAAAAATCCTCATAACGAAAGAAATTATCCACCAATGTGAGGTTGCTTATATATTCTTTACTATGAAAAAAACAGTTTGATTTTGGATCAATTTTTACACTAAGCTAGAATCACATCCCGTTGTTAATTTCATAGATCTATCACTGTAGAACAGGCACTAGAAATTCCTTATATTTTCCTCCATAAAGGTCTCATATTAGTTAAAGTTTGAAAATGAGTTGGATGAATTTCATTTACTGTACACTCTTTGGTTAGAAAAGGGAGACCACAAAAAGGGGGACTGAGGAAATAGGTAACTGAGGATCTGGCTTCTGGGATCTCTCCTGTAATACCGTGTTTATGGCTTCAGGTCTCCAGTGTCAAGTTCAAATGTGAGATAAGAACTATATTCCTTGTTGTGGTTTGTCCAGAATATGATTCTGGAGGTCCAATATTGAATATGATCCATTAATTTCATAGGATTAGTCTACTTATTTTGAATTTGTTTAAAATTCAAGAGTCACAGTTTATCTTAAAAACACACTCCAACTACAGTCACTTTAAACAACCAATCTTCCTTCCAACTTCAAATTTACTTATGATTTCTCAATGTAAACCAATGTAATGTGGCCTGAAGCTAATCATCAGATTTAGGCTATTTCAAATTAAGGTGAATAAAACTTGGAACATATTACAGAGATGGTGATAGCAGCACCTACTGCAGTGAGGCTCCTTATGGTCTCAGCTCTTCAATAAAAAAAGAAAGAGAGAAGATCCTATTTCATTATCCTAAGTTCTTCTATGTTTAGAGCTTTAAAACGTGAAAAATAACATCCTGAAACCTGACCTGAAACCTGAGCCAGTGCAAGCTTATTGAGATAGAGTATTGAATTTAACTCAATTTTTTTGTTTTGTTTTAAGATAACCTTTACCAAGTATCACCTTGGAATTGTGTTTACCTTTCTTTTTGGACTCATGAACCTACAAGCTCTGTTCCTTTCTTTGTTACCATCACCCTACAAGAAAAGCCTCTGTTCTTGTCTCGGTTGTCTCCTTCCTCCTTTGTAGAGTTTACCACCAATATCCCGCACAGGTCTAAACACTTTAGTAAAATAATAGGACTTTGGAAAAAAATGGTAAGAGGCACATTGCATAATTCTGAGTGCTGCACAAAAAAACCCAGCCTTATATACTATGATTATATGGCAAATTATGCAATAGCATCATTTTTCATTTTCTCAGTCATTTAATTGTTCTTTGAGAAGCCTTGGCTGTTACTTCATTAAGAATTCCTCTCACTACATACAATTTTAATACACAAAGTCACATTGAAATGAAAGATACATGCACTGCCGATTTTAATATGACTTTATATAATAATATATAGGTATAGTATATTGCAGTGAACTATACTGTAAGGTAGGAAAAACTGGCCTACGTATAGAACGTCAATGTGAAGAAAAGACTGACATTTGAAGACAAAAGGCCTAAAGGTTATGCTTTTCAAAATATAGACCTATAATAATTTATTAGGTTTTGGAGAAGAGATTAATTTCCCCATTGTCTCCCAACCTGGGCACTTTCCAATTCAACCATAGTTTTTTCCTCACAGCTCACAGGAAGACCCCATTCCTGGTTTGACAATCCAAATGCAGGATGGATTCCTCTATTGACAAGTAGGGATGCAAAAAGGAAACCAAACTCCACCTGGCTATACATCAGTTCAGCCACAGAGTTGCAAGTTCATTGCCTAACATTGCCTAAATGACTGACAAAATTAAAATCAGGACAAGTAAAACAATTCTTCTGATTAAATTTCAGATAATATTTTACAAATAAGTGATCAGATAACATCCAGCACTTTCACTCATAGGTAAAACATCATTCCTTAGTAAAGAAATATATTAATAGATAGTATATGAGCTAAATGCCACCCCTGCACCCATTAGGTATGTGTTCATGTGCATCATTTCACACAGCATAATTTCTTGAAGAACAAAACTAAAAATTTAACAATACTATGTGTATGATGTGTTTATGAATCTGCCAGTTACTTGGACTTTACTGCATTTTCTCAGATCACTAATTATCGCTAGAGTACCTCCCAGGGAGTTTAGATAGTTGTTGTAAATTAAACTGTAAGGCCTTATTATATTAATTGAAGCAGAAATGGGGAAAAAAGAAAAAAAAAGAAAAGAAAGACAGACCTTAAAGTTTTTCTTATTGAAAGAAAGTACATTATATTATGGCTCTAGAAAAACTTATGATTTATTACCATTTTCTTAACTATCGATTTTTTAATTTTTCTTCCCCTTCTTCTAAAGCATTCCTCTCCATAGTGACTTGTGCCAAATGTGCTGTTGGAACTTTTAAAGATTCAAAAAAAAAAAGTTTTGCTAGGTATACATATACAGCTAATGAAGACACAAACCTATTTTCCCAACAGATAAGCTACAAGAAACTTTTAGATGCTCAAACTCTTTGTGAGTACAATCCTTTCCAGCCTAAAGTCACGTACAATGACCTTGGATGAACAGACAGGGACTTTGGAGACTTCCAAGGAAAAGTGCTTCCGCCTGAAAAATAATGTCTTGAGGACAATCAGAGACAAAATCTTGGGCTGTTAAAGTGAAAAACTTCTGTAAGATGGAAATCTAGCTAAAGAAGCTTACTTTCAAAATTTCCTTCAGAAATCTAAACCTTTTTTTTTTTTAAGCACTCATCCCAGGATTACCAGGTGATTTAGCTTCTTCATTACTACCTCTTCACCATTTTGAATCATCTATGAAGACTTACTAGACATCAGCACTTTTAGAACTTCCCATTTATCAGTCTGTGTTTGTAGCTGAAATGCTACACACAAAGGCTGGGGGGAACACATACGCTGCACGTTAGGTGCTACGTCTCTAGATTGATGTGCAAGTGTATCTACAGAAAGCAACTCTTTCTCCTCTGTTAGATGAGGAAATTTCAAATCTCTGCTTTGGAAAAAAAGCCTGTTGAATGTTTTATAAACTGCATGAATACTGTACTTTTACCGCAACTGATGTGATTCTACACCATTTCCTCAAATCCACTAATAGCACATTTCTGCAGTGGAATGCGAAACACTGAGCCAGCAGACTCTCACCATAACTGTCAATACAAAATGCAACTTCCCTGATTTTAAAATCTTTCAAAAGACTTACATACCAGAATGAATTTATGTTCTGTGAATGAGCTCACTGTTTTTTTTTTTTTTAAAGCTTTGGTTGTACAACTTGACAGATAAATCTCATAGGAAAAGAAAACCACCACACCTTATGAGCTTCTTATGTGCATAGATCTCCCAAATTCAGAAATTTCAGGATCCACATCACCACAAGCCAAAGAAAGTCAGGTCCTCAGAAACTCTTAGAAACTGTGAGTGAATTAAAGCTTGGGGATGCAGTCCTCAAGATCAAAAATCAGATGCATCTTTGAGAGGCGGGTCTTCATTTAGTCACTGGTTTGAATGATGCTCTTTCTCTCCATGAATTTCTCCAAAGCCAATGACAATGTTCTTCATGAGCAGATAGGCATAACTATCAATATATTATCTACATTCATCACCAAAATTCCTATAAAATGATAAACACACTCTCAAGATAAATATCTGCTTTTCTTTCAGTTACAGAGAAAGCAGAACTGGCTGGATTTTGCCTGCTTTAAATTCTATTTAAACATTTTTCACTTTGTTTATCAAGTTCCAAATTGCCTTTTGAAGCAAGTTAGTTACTCATTATAGGACAGAATTACTAAGATGTCAGGCTATAGATTTTCCATTCCACATTAGTACTGCTTGGTGTGGATTCTGTATTTGATGACATGAGGAAACAACTCTGTTACTTTACAGGCCATTCACCATACTCTTATAACCCCCCATGATACATACGCTGCATCACTTCTTGAAGCTTTAAGTAATTCTTCGTTGTTACATCTTGTTTTAGTGCTTAAGTACAGATCTCTTTTCACATCTTGGGAGACTGCACACAGAACATCAGCGATTAAATTAGCCACTTCAGTATTGACAAAATTAACTGCATTACTGTCAGCAAATCTATAATCTTTAATTCTGAAATAACTGAAAATTTTCAGGAAGAGGAACAGCTTTCAGCTGTTTAAATATCTTTGTGCTTATATAATGATCTCCATTGCAAACAAAGCCAAAAGTATATATTGAGGTTTAGGTACTGTCAGAATAAAAATAATAACAAAACAAAACAACGAAAAACACTTGTCCTTTTCACTAGATTTAAAGGACTTTAATAAAGATATCTGAGAGACAGCACAAGGTCCAAGTCATGAAAATGCAGAATAAAATTCTATGTGTCTGCTGACTAGTGGAAGGTTACTATGGGACATTTAAATACAAAACCATGTTAATAATATGACTAGAGGTGAAATCATTTAGCTGTAGTTTGCAATGGTGATGAATAGAGGTTGCTATGAACTTCAAAATATAATCTGAAATTGCAATACGACATCAAGGGTCAACACTAGCTTTGTTCATTTAGTAAAAAGCTAATTATATTTGCATCATAAACCACTAGTTACCAAGTGATAACAAATTGTTTTTAGAATTGAATCAACAAATTGATTGATCATTTATCAATTCTGCAGTCAGTGGATTTAGAAACCCAATCCTCACAAAATGCAAATGAAGGAAAACTGCTTGCAGAACCTCCTCCCTCTTTGCTGCATCAAGAGCATTTTACAAGTGTTCTCCCTGAAGTCAAATCAGAAGCTACAAGTTGTGGTTACCAAATAGCCTACTCGAGATGAGAAAAAGCTACTTTCCATTGCTACCAAATTTGCAATCACACTATATCAACTGGGTCACTTGCTAACATTTATTCCATAACCTACCCTCCAATCAATTACAGAGAACAGGCAGCCAAACACAGCTTTGCTAGCTACCAGACAATTGTTTCCAGCAAAGGGAAGTTTGCACAAAGTTTGTGCATTTCAACAGCCATTCTGAGAGTTTTTCACAATTACATATCTCAACATTACAATCTATATTACATTAAAAGAATTAAGCTGGTATGGACGCTGGTATTGCATTTTTGGAAAGACACAATAAATTTGTTCTAGGAAGGTGAAAAAATGACAAACTTGATACTGAGCTTAAAAAAAAGCCAAAAAAAAAGGACAAAAAACCCCCACCTCCACACTGCATAGTAAATATTTCCGAAAAGACCTAAATCCATATGAGTAACACAACAATAACTCTTTATCCTATGCAGGAAATGAGATCGTATATTTACCACCATGAGTTTCATACATGCTGACAACAAATGCGCGGTGACTACTATTAGAAACATAAGTCTATATTACACCCTTTCAAACAGAGGAAAGGCTGAGAAGACAGATAAAGCTGTTGTGAAAGACATCCCTATAGCCAGTAATCTTTTTCATTATTTTCAATTTCCCCTTGGTCTTTTCTTTTTAATGATCTCTGTATGAATATGTAATTCTGACACTTAATATTACAGTGAATAGCATATTCACCACAGGGACAATTAAGCAAGAAAAAAAGCATATTCAGGATGCACCAGACCAGTGTGAATGAACTGGTTACAACGTTCTTTGAACTTTTCTTTCAGTGCTTTCAGGATATTACATTGTTTAAGGAGCTGATTGCGTTTTTCTGCATTCTTCTCCAATTTGGAGAGTTAATACTTTTTAACAGACATTTCAACCAGAAAGGAAGGCGTAAAACCTCTCCTAAATGTGAGCATCTGCATTCACATATTATATGGTAGTAATGTAGGAAAAAAACGTTTTTGTTACTCTGGCTTTCTGACTTAAGATTTCAAAGTTGCATGCCTTACATATTGCATTATTTTGCACTTAGCTAAAAATACTCAGACATCATGAGAAAAGCAATTTTTTAGTGTTACTTAGAATGAAAAATGTCAGAGTAAGGCTTAACCGTCCTCTGAAAGGAACGCATCCACTGGAAGGTTAGCAATGACAAGGATTTGTCTTGGAATCAATCTTTTCAGTATTTTCATTCTGTTACCCTGGCACAAAAAACAGACAAGCACTGCTAAAACAAAGTTAGGACCGCTGTCAATAAGGAGTAAAACGGAGATATACCAAATGGACTGCATTATCTCAATGACTGAAGTTCCAGTAATGGAACCAAAGTCAGAAGTATAAAAGACAATTCCGATAGTAACTAACAAGAAAAACCCATTGCTACACTAAAGATCTCATTGATCAGAAATGACTGCAGACAACAGGGATGCCTTAGAAGACACCACTGCAATACACCCTTATAGCTACAGACAATATTTATAGAAGTCAAACATAACTTTATAATAAAAAAAAAAAAAAAAAAAAAGCAAGGTATATTCACTGGAGGTATTGGTATTCATCCTATGTAAAAAAAGTGCCGGCACAACATCATTTCAAATAGAATATGGCATTTTAAACACCTTTTAAACATATGAAGAGAAATATACACAGGAAAGCAATATTGGGATGACATCAAGTTTGGAGTTTTTATGAAAGGACACAAAAAGACCTTGATTTGTTCGTGCATCAGCATGAAGGCTAAATGGAAACAAATGACTTATGAGTATATATATACTTTGTGTCAGGGTTATGCTTACATCCATTCAAAGCAGATAATGTCCTGTAAATATTATGGCTTTGGTAGCCCTTGTTGTTGCTGCTGTTGTTGTTATTGTCAGGAGAGCTAATAAAACTGGTCAGCAGGCAGAGTTCAGCCTCTTCGAGCTATTGTTTGCTACAGCCTTCACATCCCCTGCTCTTGTCTCGGGCCAGCCCTGCCAACCAGCTCAAAGAGACCCTCCCCAGCAGGAATACCACGTAAAGATGTCTGGCACCCAAGGCCAACGGTACACATCTGCAGAGAATGCTGTTAAAAGCCCTGGAGTGGTGTATGGAACAGATAAAAGCATAATGCTGACACACGGTAGGGGAGAGAGAGAAAGAGTGAACAAACAGATTAAAAGAACTCTTTACCATGAAAACCAATACAAATTAGGGTTCATAGTTCACAGACTTAAGTTGGAAATTAGGAGTTTTCTGCTATCTTATAGCTATCAAAGTCTGGAACACCTTTTGGAACAATTTCAGATGATAAATAGCAGGGACAAAATAATTTAACTTTTTTTAAAATGCATCTTCATAAATTTAAAGAGGGAATACTTGATGTGGTAAGTGACTGATGGAACTAGACCCAATGATCTTTTCAGACAATTGCTCAAAGTCCTATGATACCATCTCTCAACTCCACTAACTTCATCAATACAGAACTTCAGTAGGTTGTTCTTCACTCTCTCAATATTTATATTCAGGAAATACACTGGAAAATCTTAGTGTCAATTTTATTTTTTTAACCAAAAGTGCAGGATTAGAAGAACAATTCAAGTATCAAATATACAACTACCATATTTCCTGTAGAAGGTGGGTCAAAATTATCCGCAGCCCACAGCTAGTCAATTATAAAAGGCAATTTACATCTAAATGATCTTGTGTGCATAGCTAGACATGATAGATTTATTAGCTGTTGATATGTACTTTACACAATTAAAAAGAGATAAACTGGTCCTACCTTTATACTTAGGAAACTATTAGGAAGTTGCCACAACAGCTGTTGCAAATTAATCCACCATAATGCTTCTTCATTCTGCCATTAGTTACACAATAAAATCAGAGCTTCTTGAAAACCAAAAATAAAGATGTGTGAAATTGTTCTAATTACATACTTAACTTATGAAAAATGAGACTATTCCATTCATCCAAATTCAAATTTCCTAGAAAATTTAAAGATAAATATCTTACTTTGAACCCATTTACATTTCAGTAAAGGATTTCCTCCAATGCCCTAGCTTAATTTAAGATACTTTCCTATTAACATCCTTATCATCAAGGAATTTATTTTCTATCTTCACCTCATGTACTAAGAACATATCCTCAACTGAAACAAACAAAAAAAGTAAAGTAGTAGATGATATGCCAAAAATCACAGCATTCAAACACTTTATTTCATTTTATATTCAAACTTTAGGAGCTTTTTAATACACCCTTCCATTCTCCCATTCTTAATGAAATCTGACTGGGAAGACAGAAGTGTGAAAGGATCAGAGAGGATTTAGGAATACTGAAAAATAAGAAAATTTGAAAAGAAAAGAAAACCTGTTTGGAACCTTGGAAAATTACCTGTCACCAATGACATTCAGCTGTGAAATGATGGCATCTTAATATCTTCATCTAAGAACCCTGATTTGAAATATTTATAAAACACACGAAATGGGACCCCTGGTAACAATGAGAACTGTCAGGTACTGAAAATAGTGAATATTGCAATATATTTTTCTCCCCCTTCAAGCTTAAATCTCATATTTCAGAACTGGGAAGAAGTATCACCTGTACTGGAGAGTTATTTTTTTCTTTTCCTTCCAAAGAATGACTTACAATGCTATTATTTCTAGTCATACATTAGCTATGCTCCTCTCCACTAACTAGCAATCATTGTAAACAACCTCTAGACCCTCTAATACCAAAGAAAACAGAAAAAAAAAGCATATAAAAATGAATTTACTTCTACATCACCACAGTCAGAGTATTTCTTCTCTGAGAAAGCTTAGTCTATATTGTCATTTTAGAGAGGGAGTTTAGTGGCACAAAGGACCCCCAAAATAGCAAAAAGTGCATGCTAATCCTTTTTAGCCCATTCTGTTTAGAAAACTCCAGCCTTGCAGACTGTGTGCAGTGAACAACCCTCTTAGTTCTTTTTAACCAAAAGGGTTTGTAACATTTTAACACAACCATGAAGGTAAAATTCAGATAAACAATTATCATGTGAATACTGACCGAGCAAATTTGTGCCATCCGATTCACCTTCCTCACCAACAGACACCATCAAATAGCTCAATTCCAATGTTTCTTTTCCCTCACTACAGACTGGAAAGGAGTCATCTGCATTTCACTCAGTGCCAAGAGATACATATGAACTCACTTGCTTATCCAGAGAGATTTAGCCTTCTTTACAGGACAAGTCAATTAGTCCAAACTGTACCCTTCTGAAAATGAATAATGCCAGCAGAAAAATCTTTGCTTTCTTTGTCCTGTACTCAGCCTATACATTCGTACATTGGCTATTTTATTGTTATACAGATCACATTGGCATCTTCATCTGATATTGGTATTAACAAACTGCAAGAGACACCAAAAGTCACAGTAGATGTGTTATTATTTCAACTTCAAAAAATGAACAAACAAAAAACAACCAGAAACATGGAACTGAGGTTCTCCAAATATAGCCCAAAGCAGCCTTCTCAAAAGGTACAACTGAAAATACAGAAGACTCAAGTGCTAATTTATACATTGCCAGGGGACCAATGTTTTGGCTTCTTAAAGTGTCTTTTCTTCAACAATTACCAACAGAGCAAATGCTTTGAATATACCTGGTGCAGACTGTGATCGTTTCAGCCAGTCATTTGCAGCCTCTGATCACTCCCCTAGTCTATGGCAATAACAAATATCATTGGACCATGATCTCACAGGATTTCTGCAAGGTGACCTAGTTTCTCAAGTCTTAAGTTATCGTATGAGCTGATTATTTTGCCACACTTATCAGGAAGCAAACCTCAAGTTACCTCTCCTAACTGAGAAGTTTACTTCATGAATTCCAGAGTTCCATCATTCTTCTGATTTGTTGAGGAAATTCTTTTATATGTAGCTGTCATTGATACCCATTCAGTTAAAGAGGCTAAAAAATAAGGGTGGAAGTTTCCTGAGAAGTCATCTTGCCTGTCCTGTTGGGTTAAGACAAGACAACAGTCCTCATATATACTTGTTCAGTCTTTAAAGCCTCCAATGACAGAGAAATAATTGTGATAATCTCCCCAGCAATCAGAAAAGGGTTAAAAAAAGAAAGATTTTTACATGCTTTTCCTTCTACCCTCAATAATCTACATGTTCGTTGTTTCCAGTTAAGCCATTTTCCCTTCCTACTGTGATCTTAGTAGTTCTATTTGTTTTACAAAATGCTGCAAAATGCTAGGATAGCATTTCTCTAGAAATACAAACCTAAAACAATGATAAAAAACCTAATCTTACAAAAACATTAAAGCTGCAAAACAAGTAAGCATCAGAAGATTCAAGATTAATATTAAGTATACTAAAATACTATTTCTTAGTTCCATGCAATAGTACCACAAACTCTACCACTTTGCTTAAGTTTGGTCTCCTCACTATTTGTATATCTGATCTGCAGCAACTACTCAATCCAGTTCTCAGAGGAGTAAACCTTTTCACTGATGTCGCAGGAATTTCACTGATATTTTTTAGTCATGAAACTTCAAAAAGCGTACACTATCATATTAATTACTATACTATTACTATAGTAATTTTAAAGGTACCTGATTTTACTGCAAGTGGAATACAATTCAAAATACTCTTTAAAAATGGAAACTCGTGATCTGATAAACTACTCAGAAGTGGCTGAATGATTACAATACGAGCATGTTTGTTTGTATATGTTTGCATACGATTCCACATTTCCTGATTTCAGAATTAGCTGTATAAAAAGGCAGGGAACTGAACCCTTTGAACAAAAGTGTTTTCAGGCTCCCTGCAAAAACGTCCAATGAAATACAACTTTCATTTTGTTTACTTAATTCATACCATACCACAGTGCACTTCAGCCCAAACTTTGGAAAAAAAAAAAAAAAAAAAAGAACTCGTACAGTTAAGACAGTCGCTTTTTTCATCTTGTCACACCAAAAGTTTATTGGCTTCTAGTTTTACAGGAAATCACAGGGAGTTCATGGAATATATCAACACTGTTCCAGGAATCAGGAAGAAGCAAGTTTTCAGGTTCACATTTTTTGCTTAGCATTCATCATTATTTTTTTCAGTTGTTTTTTTCATTCATATGGAAAGAGCAAGAACTGTGAAAATTCTTCTTAAAATTTAAAAATATTCTGAATTAGAATAAATGATCTTTCACCCCTATGACTGCATTTTAAATTTCATCTTCACCAAGATTAATCAAAACTCACCAAATGCACTGGTCCTCTCACATTTATTACAACTAGCACATATATATGTCTGTATAGGGTTTAATGGCAAAGACTATAGAGCAAAAGGAAAAAAAAGTTATCTGCATTTCTGAGAAGACAGTATTACTTACACAGTTAACATTCTAACTTACTGGTGGATACATGGCTGTATGATTAAGATACCAAAAGCATTAACAATTGCAGCCAATAAATGGTAGCAATATCATCATACTTTGTATGACTAGTGTATATTTAATGTCCATTGCCTTAATAGCAGAACAAACAACAACAACAAAACCTCTTTACAACTTACCTAAATGTGAGAGTATATTAAGCTAAAAATGAAAAGTACAGTATTTGCATTTAGCACCATACTACTTTTATCCATCTTTTCTTCTTAATCATTAATAATCATCTTTTCTTCTTACTTAATCATTAATAAATGAGAGCAAGCACTTAACTAGTGATTGGTATTGAGGAGCCGTCAAAATCAGTTGTTACATAATTGAGATACTGAAAATCACTAGTCATAATATCATACCATTTCATGTTGGCCAAAAGAAAATGCCCCTTAAATGTATAAATCAGATAGAAAAGCCAGACCAAAACAAATACTGGAACCCAAAAACACAGCCACCAGTTTTTTAGTCCTTTTCTGAAAGTTGTTTTAATGAACACAGTCTTCTGCTCCATTGAAGCCCAATGCATCTGCTTATCACCACAGAGCATAGCAGCAAGCACATTCAAATAAAACATAAACAATTTTTAATTAAATTTAAAATTTTTAATTTAGAAAGATATAAAAAAAGAAGTTGTATTTCCCAAATGCTTCTCTTATTGCTTAATGCATCATTGAAATAAGCTGATGTCCCTTGATGATGGGCACAAAATAAGGACTAGAAGTCTAAGTTCAGCGATATTTATACATTGGCATAACTTTTCAAGACTGAAATGCAAAAGTTTGAAGCAGAACTGAAATTCTCCAATAGGCTCAATTCTTTCTGAGATGAAAATCAAAGAAGAATGCATTCTTGAATGCTAACTTAAATTTAGGTAAGTAACAGCTCCTTTTATTAGATCCTGTTACTGTTGTTAATGGCTTCTGTTTTGAACTGGTATAGAGAACACTTCTGCTAGTGGCAAACATTATTGGAAAAAATCTTCACCATTTCAGAGATTAATAGAGCTAGACAAATATATAGATATCTATACAACATTTCATAAAACCTTTTTATTTATTCAATTAATAACTACTTTGTTACTTTTATCTAAGAAGGATAAAAATATTTAATGATATTGACTATCACTGTTCTATGCAATGTTAATAAAAACAAATCAGTGGAGGGATCTTCACTAAGCAGTGTTAATTATATCTACTATATATTTACAGTGAAATAATCATCTAGTAACTGTGCTAAGCTGGTCCAGCAGCACCAGCCGTATGTAATACCACGTAATTCAACTCCCCTATGCTGTTAGGAAGCAACAAATTTATGTATAGTTCAAACTTATTTAAAGCAGCATAAGAGATTGCAAAACCACTTCTAAAAACATTTAGCTTACAGAAATGTTGCAACACCTGTTATTGTACCTGACCTAGGAGATAAGACTACATACATATGCCGAATTAAAAATGCTTGAGCTGACATCTGGTGCTATTTAAGAAATGTACAAGACTGCCAACCACAGTTGTACAGTAAATGATGAAAACAGGAGAAAAATAGGATGCATTGAAAAGACCCTAACATATCTTGTATGAAGAGATCGATGTGAGACTCCAAACACACACAATGTTGATTCGTCCCAAGCAGCACCTAAGAAAGCTATCACTAAAAAACAAACAAACAAACACACACTCCTTCAAAATGACAAGTTTGAACAAATCACGAAATAATGGAGCATTACTTCTCATACACGTACCCCACAGTTCACAAGGACAGTAAGTAAAGTTAATGCTCAAAACAGTGTTAGATCATTTTCAATAATAGAGAAGTTGCAAGGGTAAATCCATTCACTTAGGGAAAAGGTTAAAACTAATTAAATAAAATGCTCAGGATTAGTTACAAGAGGACACTAAGAACCCACTTTGGCGACTGATAAATGTGGACCAATAATAATAATAAAAATAAAATAAAACGTCAGAGTCACTGCATAAAAGTAATAATCCATTTTGCCCTTCAAGAATTGAATAACAATGAAAGTTTTACATTTTGTTTGGCCTTGGATATTTTGTTGCAGTTCTTTGTATGACCATTTCTGCCATCACTAGACAAAACATAAATTCCTGCAGACATATCTATNNNCTGAAAAAACCTATTAATCATACTGGGCTGGGATTCAGGCCTAAAACAACACCATCAGCAGTAAAAGCTGTAAAAAAAAAAAAATCTACTTCTTTAAAATGCATTTTATACTGAGTTTAATCTTCCTGCACTTTTTCTTTTCCAATTTAATTTCAATATTGATACATACAATGATTCAGTAATAAACATGACTGGTTGACTTTATGATATTATTTGAATTGTCATAAAGAATGCTTTCTAGTTGAATTAACGTGACAGGTATGTAACAGATTCTGTAAAAATAAAGTCAAAATATGCCATAATATTTCACAATGCTCTACAACTGACAAGCAGTACTCTAATTATGCTTACACTGAAATCCTAAACAACCATTTTCATATATTTACTTTGCTAAGCAATCTATTATTTCAGTGCATCCTATGCTGAAAACGAAATTGCAGTTAGAAAGCAAAACAGTGATAGATTTATTTATCTTTCATGCTTATCAGAAAAATGTCAAGAGCTAACATGAAATTAAACAGCTGGCAACTCAGAAAACTCTGGAATGGATTTACAAACAGAACCAAGTGTACAAGGAAATATTTATTTTTATTTCTGTTTTATTCTTATTAGTTAAAAATATTTACCTGAAGTGCTTCTTCAGTTTCTAGAACTTATTTACTCTTGTTGCTTATGCAAATCAGGCCTCAACATACTGTAAAGTAAAAGGGAGATAGATCTTTATAGAAGGCCTTTTTTGAGGACAGGGCTTTAAGTCCTCCCAAGGAACTGTTTTCATGACAAGTGAAAGAGTAAATTCAAGGAGACTCAAGTGATGTAGAGGTCTTCCACCTATGTGTGTACTTCAGGGTACTAGCAGAATTTTGGTAAAAGAACTACTCTTCAGAAAATGTCAATTTATGAAAATCAGAACATTTACCATGACTTACTTATAGTGCTAAAATATATCATATTCCACGCGAAATTTCTGATTAAAACTAGGCAGTTAAAAGGACTGCAAAACAACCTGCAGACCAATGCTTTAGCACTGAGGAAAAAAAAAAAAGTGGAGCAGGGATTCTAATCTGTCTCTCATATCTTGCTAAGTTCCTTGAGAAATGCAATCCAGTAGTAATCCCAATAGGAAAAATATGAAAATACATTCTCAATAGAATAAAATAAAATACTTCTCACTAGCTGTTTCAAGACCTGCTCCATATTTGCCACAGGCACTTATTAACGTACTTCCAGGGACTGTGGCCCATGGCAGGCACATCTGTGAACACACTGCTAAACCCATGTCTTCCAGGAATAGAATGTATTACTCTACTCTTGGCTCTACTAATTAATGACAGTCTACTGTGTATTCTTTCGGCTAAACAAGCATACACACAGGTATAAACAGTAGCATATGTTCAATGTATGATTTGCATTTTTAAATGCTGTATTTAAACATTTCTAATTGTTGCTATCTCTCCTGAAGTGGTTATTGCAGACCTTATTAGTGTTTGATACATAACAGACATCTTGCTCTTAGTTTGCCATCTAGCATTTTGTCAATCGCTTTATCTAGCTTCCTTTATTTCAGTTATCATCAGAGTCATTCTTTCAGGTTTTCACAGGTTTGCTACAGTTGTGGTTAAGGACTGTGTTCACTGTAAGTTCAGATTCCAGCTCTCCACCTGAACGCAAAAGCGTATTATCACTTAACAGATGTACAAGAAATGAATTGTACACTAGTGATGCACAAATACTATATCATCTTTCAGTTATCTTTTACAATCATAACTTCATACTGTATGAATAAGCAAAGTTATTTTCAGTAACTGTGTTGCAGCATGTTTCTATCCCTTAAACCAAATAAACATTAGTATGTTTTTCCCTAATTTAAGAATATGAACCTTGCTGTTTTCATAAAAAAATATTATTCCAACTGCGAGCTATTCCCAGCATGGACTATCACCTAGCATGCACACAGCTGAGGCTTTAGGCATATTTGTGAAACGTCTCTCAAATTATCATTTC
>VXAL01005142.1:77891-93535 GCA_013399475.1 Chauna torquata | reverse complement strand
AGGCAGCAGATGGGAAAAGAAAAAAATGAAAATGTCAAATGCACAATGAAAAAGTGAAGCAATATATGAAAAATTCTGTGTTTACGTGAATAGTCAACATTTTGTATATGATTTAAAAGAGTGTATTAATAACTCTGCATAAAGGAACATTTGAGGCTGTTTAAGAAGCTGTTGGCCAGCAGGCTGAATAGGAGCAAAGAGATATAATCTTTAAGCACCAAAGGCTTCAGATCCCAGAAAAGAGGATTTACATAGTTCATAGCCTCCCTGGCTAATCCGGTAAAAATCTGCAGTGGGAATCACAGTCAGCTACATCAAATGGCTGCCTGCAGGGAGAGTCATCAAGGCTACTTCCTTTTTTATCACAGAATGACCCTAGAAGGCAATGGCAACTAAGCAATACTGTTGCTGACTGTGAAACTGTAGCCTCAGTGTTGGGAAACAGATGGGAAGTTGGAAAGAACTGCTCAGAGTAAAGTGAAACAGGACTGACAGCTTCTCAAACTATCACTATACTCTGAGCTCAGGTAACACTTGGAACTCTGAACTAATTTATCAGTTTCTTGGCTGAAGAACAACACAAGAGATAAACATCTGTGAAGTTGAAGCTAAGACTACTTTTTATATTTGTTTTATTAAATGCCTGTTTCTGATCTCCTACATTTAAGATCTTACCAATGCAAGCTTTTTACTGTTTTATTTAGAAGCCTGTCTAATATTGTGGGGTGAATCATGATTTGGACACATCAGAGGCATTTACTGTGAATAAAGTTTCTGAGGAACCTATATTCAGAACATGTTCAAACTCAATGGAACTTGTATATTTTCTGCAAGTCTGCTAGGGACCAGCATAAGAAAACCATAAGGATGGATGTTTTAGATAATAGGAAATGCCTGTCTAATCCAGAAGCATGTCTCTAAAAAGGAGATGACTAGACAACATGAATGCAGGACCAGTATTTCTGGTATTTCACCTGAATGATTTCTCAGCTTCCACCATTTTGTGATTTAGGAATGTCATGAGCCAGAAGTGATCCATGTGTTTTATCAAACAACCAATGGATTCTTTTTTATGACCTTTAAAGCCTCCACTGAGCCCATATAAACTTTTGGTATCCAAAGAATTTGGGGTTAGGAGTTCCAGAGCTTGATGTCACACACTGCATGAAGTTTGGTTTGTTTGGTTTGTTCTGAATTGGTCGCCAGGTAGCTTTATATGATGCTGACTTGGTCTTATTAATTTTTTTTTTTTTAAGTTCTCTTGACTTTAAGCCTGTTTAGTGTGAGAATGGTGTTCACAGACAATGATTTTGGGAAAGAGTTCCTTCCTGCAGAAAGATATTGATCTAGCAAGGTAGAAATGACCAAAACACGGCCCCTTCCAGCTACCTTGTTTTTGGACAAAATTCCGCAATGTCAGACTTTATAGATCTCAGCACACACAACTCCTAGAAGATGTAACACATTTCCTCTTCTCTTATGCTATCAGAAAAGAAGAGAGTACACTCCCTCAACCCATCCATCATCCTGATGAACAAGTAGTGGAGAAAATAGCCTGAATCAGTCTCTAAACCTTCCTCAGAACTGGAAGCAAAGACCTGGATCTCAGTTGCCTATTAAGCATACAGAAGATGGAAAGGAGACAGAGGAAGCATACAGCTTCTGTAAAATGCCCGTGAAAGAGGAAAGAAATATAAGCTTTCTGAGGGGAGAGGAGATAGAAGAAACTTCCCCTATCACCAGCAGGCAAATATTGAGTAAGTGGAATAGCTTCATATGATATACCTCACAAATATTATCAATTTCTTTACTGGTAATACTGAACTTTCAAAATCTTTATTCCTAAAAAAGTAATGATTCAATAAAATGTATCGATTTTGAATTATTACTTTTTCTTTCTTTTTGTTTTTTAGTTCTTGAATGCAAAAAATGAGGAGTTAGTGTAGTTTCACATAGGCACGAAGTCACATAGCATGGATGTCATGCAAATGTGTTGAAAATATATTTTATTTTGATCACAATAAAATCAAAACTCAGGACATGTTTAGAACATGTTTAAATACTTTTGTCAAGCTATTTACCTGGTACACATGAGCTTCGCCTATTATTCATCTGAAATCACTGGAGAAAAGCCCAGTCAAGAGAATTTATGGGCTACTTCAGACTGAAATTTGGAAAAGGCATGTATTGTGTATTCATTAATCAATGACAGTCCTTCTTTTTATGGTCTTGTTTTGTGTAGGATATTGAAATTTGATCTGTAAAGGGGGAATCTTCTAATTCACCAGGAGCCCTACTGAAATTACTTAAGCTTAACCTACAGATTTTATTCACAACCTTTCATCCCACAACTTCTTGACAGCCACTGTTGTCATCTGAACCACGTTGCGTTTGTGGAATTCCACGTATTATTGCATGTTTCTTACTAACTAAAACAGTCACAGACATTTATGTATTTAAAGGGAACGAAAATGTAAATCTCACTTGATTCTCCAAGTCAGTCTTTGGACAGGCATTTTTCAATCCAAGGTATTAAAAGACTTAGTGCAAGACAGTATATTCAGTAGTAATACAAACAGGAAGCAGTTCTGTAAATAACTATTAAAATGCCATGAATTTCATGAAAAACCTGTCAGTACTGCTTTTGCAAGACTGTGAGGAATTAAGCTTTTTTGACCTATAGGGCTGCATGTGAACAACATAAACTTTAAAGTCAATAACTTGGTATAACTGAACAGATAGTACAGACAGATTTACTACAGAAAAAATATTTTAAAGAGTAGTTTGGAGAAAGTGAGACATGGCATGTTGATTTCACCTGGTGACTATGGTGTAAATGTGTTCACAGTATATGGTACTCACAGTGTTCTCAGTACCATAGTTATTAAAGACTGAGACTGGCAAGAGAGATTTGCACTACAAAGAAAACAACATACTCAACTGTAGATACAAAGTAGTTCCAAATTTCTCTATAATAAAACCTGCTAAGCGAGCAATAATAACTTCAAACTTCACTAGTTTGCTAGATATCATGTGACTTGAAAGTTTTCTACAAAAAGGAGTTCTCTTGACCCTCAAATTCATTAGTTTGGTTGCTACTTTTATTTTTATTTTTTCCTAAGCCTGCTGGTAATGGTGCATTGCTTGTGAAGAGCACAGAACTGAACAAAATGACTGGACTGAACTGAAATGTTGGAGGGAGCAAAAAACCTTTGTAATTTATTAACGTATTCAAAAGACTTTTACAAAACTTTACAATTTAATTATTGGAAGATTACAGAATTGCTTCAGTGCTTCTGTACGGTGTTAAATAAACTGTACATGCAAGGAATAATAAATGAAATTGTTAATTTCAGTGCATCCTTAGGGCATAGTAAAGGGAGGGGTACATTATTTAGAGCTCCAAATGGATTTGAGTTTATATACAGTAATAAATCTTAACTACATCGTTAATTAACCCTGCCTCAAGCCCCTTTTTACCTTAAGGGTTGAAAGACATAGTGTCTGTTAGGATAACTCACCATTCATATTCTTAAAGATGTTTAGGACTGGGAGGATTTGCCGATAATAGGGCACCAAGGCCTCTCCCACCATATCAGCTGACACCACCAGGTGCTGGAGGACTTTCAGCGTAATGCAGATGACCTGTCGGTTACGAAGGCTCAGTGCATCTGTGTTGTAGAAAGAACAACAGGCAGAAAGTAGAATTAATTTTTAAAATGTAGAGGGAGGGGGAGGAGTAGTTTAATGGACAAATTTAATTAAACTGTACTCTGCTGGGGATTGTAAGTGGGCCTTTATTAGCCCAGCTTTGAATGATCCCAAAGATGGATTGCAGTCCTGATGTTATAAAACACTGCCTTGTCTGATTGTTATTTGTTCCCACAATTTGTGCTGACTCTTCAGTAACCCAAAGAATGCAGCTCATTATTCCCTCATGCTGCCTGTGTAATACTGGCATGTTCCAAACAAATAAAAAATAAATGTTCAATAAGTACCATTTGGGGCCAATGAAACTGTACAACTGCAAGACAACCTGCAAAGGTTGACAACAGATACATTCTAGTGCAACAATTAGCCTGTTTGTATGTTTGTACCCATTTATTTCAGGATTGCTTTATTCATTCAAATAACAATTCCTACTATTCTGAGAATCAGTACAATGAAGCAAATGTTTACAGGAAGAGAACACAATACAACCTTGTAGGCTTTTTTTTTAAGACAAACATTCCAGAAAAAAAAGAAAAGAAAAGAAAAGAAAAGATTTTGTCTTGCCTACTTAGATTTTTCTCCTAGGTTTCAGTGTCATGCTTCTAATCTTATGACACTAAGGCATGTAAATACCTTTTGTTTCTCTTCATTTTTGAGTTTACCAAAAGCAAGCACTTTGCATTCTCTTTTGAAATTAAAAATGAGCTCTGATTAAGAAATATACATATATATAAATTATTTTTTGCAAAATCTCTCTAGTTATAAGGCCTCCTCTGAAATTATGCAGCTGTAAACAGTTGTCAAATTTGATGTGCTATTGTATATTGGTCTAATTTTCCAGTGTTCTGCCCACTTACATAGATGTTTACATCATTGTATTGGGAAAACCTAAACTGTAAAAGATAAGCTCATATTCAGTACTACATGTTTTATAATGACAGAAGTGTATAAATAGGTGATTCAATGTAACACAAGTATAAGCAACTGAGAAAAAAATATAGTAAAGAATACACCACTATTATAAGAGGATTTACTTACTAACAACTTCTTCAAGAACTGCCTGTTCACATTCAATTAATGGGATTCAGTACTTCTGGCACTAAATTTTGGCAGTGCACAGGAATGCTGTTCCATACAGAATGGGGTAGTATTCTCACACAAGAGTAATGTCAGTTTTTCCATCTCTTTAAGCAAATGCACTGTGCCTCACCCACTTCTGCTCCTTATCTTATGCCTGCTAAGTGTTAAAAAATCAGAGCTAGAGCTCTGAAGCAAGGGCAAGGTAGACTGGTTGTGTAAATGTGTAGAAACAACTCTTGAAAACCATCTAGTAAGTAATCTCTTTTCATGCCTCTTTGCATGCTTATGAAGAACATACTAAAATCATTGTTAAGCAACTGAGTTAGGGAGCTCAAGGTATAAAGGTACTGTAGTGCATCATAGGGTGATTCCAAATTAAAGAAGTGCTGTTAAATGAAAACACACACTGATTTCCATAATTTCTTATTTGCCAGTCCCTACCATAGTCATCAGGCTACACATAATTCGATGTTGTTTCTGAGCATATTAATATGTGGACAGAAAGTCCATCAACACAGCATGCTTACACTAACTCCCAGTGAAGAGGCTGGCTATTCCAAATTATGCTTTGATGGTTAGATGTTCTAAGGCTGCTTTAGCAAAGAGGGACTCCCAGCTACATTCTAAAGATTAGGTCCAAATCCCAGGTAAGAAAATATTCCCTCACAGAGGAACAGACATTATTCATTTTCTTAAAGAAATGACTTGAAAAGATAACTCCGGGGTTACAGCATATATATTTATTCATGATTTAACTGTCATACTCAGAAATAGTAGCTACCTGAACTAATAGGGAAATTATCATTAACACTTGCATTTTTCAGTACAATAATTATTGCAAAACTTAACGGTCATAAAACTTAACCAATGACAGAAATCACATATTCTTAATTCTTAACCAATAAATAAACTGTAACTAATTCCATGAATGGCTCTTCCTGACTGTAGAAGCTGGCCTAGAGTATAAGGGCCCTTATTTTTAGGCATGCAGAGAGTGCCATGTAGGTGGAAATGGTTGACCAATCACCCCCAGGAAGAGTTTTATCTTTAAAACCTTTATCTGCAAATGGTGGCTCCCAAATGTTTTCACAGTTTCCTGTTTTCAGAGTTCTGTCTTGTGTGAAGACAGCCCTGGTTTGAGTGGAAGCCAGGATTATCCTGGTAAAAACTAATTCCTTAACAAAGTCAAGAGTGTGAATCATGTCTCATGACTGAGAAGGAGTCCCAGTGATTACAGCAAACTGAATACATACTGAATCCAGAAGAACATTTTCACAGAACTTATCATGAAAGTTTCCTTAGACTGGACTTATGTTATAAGGATACTTACTGGAACTTTAAATAGTAATATTGGCACTTGTTTCATCTGCATTCTAGAAAATCAGTTGGATACATGCCCCACTTCCCTTATTACAGGGTTATCCCATCCCTCCTGTGACACACAAAACAAACAAAAAAACCCCAGAATTTGGATCAAGATTATCAGTGCCAAAGTGGTGGCTATGGTAGAATCAAACAGACTGCAGAATTTGAGCCTTAAGCCCTTTAAATTGCATAAATTTGCAGTGTGTGTTAGGAAAACACTTGTAATCATCAAAAGTAAGATCAAATTGACTGCAGAACTGTTATTATTACTAAATATTTGGACCATGGCATGCATAACAGTCAACCAGCTCCTGGCTTGATTATATTAGGCACTGTATAAACACTTAATTAGAGACAGTCCCTGCCCCAAGGATACATCAATCTCAAACATATGCTTATTTTAAAAAATCTGGTAATTATTTTCTGTGTACTACCATCACTGCAGACCATTCTCCCACATGAAAAAAAGGAAGAACATTTTAATGCAGTACAAGAAATAATTACATTTCAGCATTTTGAATAATGTCAGTGATATCTGGATGTTACCAGAAAGGTATGAAAGTGCTACTATCCCTATAGAAGAATATAGCAGACCATTTAAAAACTTTTAGTTTAGGACAGCTGTCTATCCCTAAAGAAGAAAATATGTTTAACACCCAAGGTATTCTAATCTGGAAGCACACTAGGCTATTGCCTCTTGACCTAGAAATCTGCTGTAAGATGTGGATGTCGACAGTAACAGCAAAGCAAATGACCTGTTTGTTTCTCAGTTAAAGATGCCTTTCCGTTCCCTAAAGGGTTTTTAGATTTCCCTCTCTCACTGGTATATATTTCCCTTTTGGTCATCTAGTCTACATGCTATGAACTGTAGAACTCTGTTAAGCAGCAACTACAAAAAAAAAACAAAAACAAAACCAAAACAAACAAAAACAAAACAATAAACTGACTCTTTTCCTCAGTAGTTCCAATGTTTTCTCCTTTAATGGTATGTCAGCTTGATAATTTTACTTGTGATGAGGCTACACACTTTTCCAGCAGACCCTCCAGCTTGAGTAATTGGTTATGCAAGAATATAATGAAGTACGTACTTTATAAATTTGTACTGCTACATTTTTTTAAACAAAATTCTCTGAAATTTTTCATATCTTTTTCTTAAACAAAAGACAATTAAAAAATATTAATAAGTTAAATATCTGGTGTAAAAGCTCAGTATTTGAGTTAGCTCTGTGTTTCTACCATTCAAAGCCACAATAATAGATAATTATAAAATTTGAAAGTATATTTGAAACTGTACACTTTGGGGAGGAAGGTTTTTCACAGTGCTGTTTATTAAAGCTTGCTGGCAATGAGCCACTATATAATACCAACTTACTGATAGCTTCAATGAATCTTTTTTCATTAGATTTTATTGGCAATCTATGCAAATTTAGAATTTTCTTTTGTTAGTTTATGAGCACAGAGTTTTCTTAAGATATATGCCACTCGCTTGCTTATGCATTTAGATAAAAGCAGTTTCTATATGCAGCAACATAAATGACTTTTTAAAAATTTGAGTCTTTTTCTTGAGTAACACTTCTAATATCTCAAAGAAAAAGACCTCAAAATTATGTAAGTTGATATTTTTATTTCTTTTTTTTTACTTTTATCTGGCAGTTTGGAGAATCCTATCTTGGTCCCAGATGTTGCCTACAATGGAAGCCACAGTTGTCATCTTTAGGATTAATAAATTTTATAAGCCAGGAAACATGACAGCATTGCTCCCAACATGCAGCGGATCTTTTCCATGAGATAATGTATTTTCACTAAAAAGATCAGGCCAGAACATTCTTCCCCAGATAGAACATGGAAAGCCTAGACCGTACCTAATCAAATGAGATTCTCCAAACTTCCATCACTTCTCTAAATACTGAAGTTTAAATTTTGGTAGTTCTACTTAAAGTTATGTTGATAATTTAATTCCATTTAATTGGAACTGCCCTTTAATTATATTCAACCCCTCTTCCAAATACAACTGTGAATCTGTGTTAGAAATACACTGACAGTTTCCATTCTCTGTTTAGGTCTCAAAACCAAAGATTAAAACCAATTTAGTTTGCGTTCATATCTTCCCCCCAGTTGGCAAATGAGGCACCTGTTTTAGAAAATTCTTTACCTGAAGCAGAACAAGATACATAGAGCAGGTCTTCTGCAGGGCAGTAAGCACTAAATTAAAGATACTACCATTGTTGTGGTCTACTTAATCTTATTCGTCAAGGTTTCTTTACTTAATTCACAGTCAGGTTTAAAGAACTGTTAATATGAAGTGTTCTCAAAATGCAATTGATTAAAGCAATGCATACTTCTCTTAAAGAGAATTTTGTCCAGAACATTCAAAATGCATAATACTTAACTTCCTGAATTGATATAAGTATTATGCTAATTTCACAGAACAGTAACTAAATCTGTTACAAAACAAAGTGTTTCAATCAAGAGTCAGTGAAAACCAGAATAACGATCTTGTGCTCTGTATTTTTTTTTTTTTTTTTGAAGTCAGGTAAGATCCTGATCCAATTTACAATACAGCTATACAGACCTTTCTTCCAGTACAACTGAAGAAGGGGTGTGTTGCAGTGAGGTAATGGGAAGGAAGAATAGGGGGCAAGGCATGAAAACCCTAGGCCAAGGTTTGATTCTGGCATCAAAGACTTTGTCCTGTAAAACCAAAGCCTAAGGCACAGAAAATGTTAAGATCCAGAACTGAATCACTGATATTTGTAGGAAACATGATCTTGTAGAATACAAGAGAAAGTCACTGGCTTTTTACAGCTTTAGTTCTCCTTGCAACTGTAGTGTTTTACTAGATCAGCAACTGCAAAACTTCAATTCTATTAACATTTGCAGGCCCTGTTTAATTAAATAGTATAAAGAATACACTGAGAATGGAATCCCATAAACCTTCTCAGTGGCTATGCCAGTTTACAGAGTTCTCTTCCACCCCTAGATGTATTCTGTCCCCTGTGCTGTCTCAACCTACTAAACTGCACTGAGTACCTTCTCAATGAAAACAGCTTTGCTATCAGTGAAATGTGATACCATTTTAAAAAAGGATCTCAGGAAAGATCTGTGGAACCGAAGACCAGTAATACTGGCATTTGTACTGCAGAAATAAATAGAAAGTGTTCACAGAATCACAGAATGGGCAGGGTTGGAAGGGACCTCTGAAGATCATCTAGTCCAGCCCCCCTGCCGAGCAGGATCACCTAGCTCAGGTTGCACAGGGTGGCATGCAGGCGGGGACCCAAGGAGATTTGCCAGGGCATCTTCTGAGAAAGGTAGTGGGTCTGCATGGCAAGGCCAGAAGCACTAGCCTGGGAAACTGGACAAGTGCTAGTGTGGAAACAAGTGCGGACGGCGACGACCTCGGCGTTGCTGGTGATCTCTTTTCTCTGCATGAGATGCCTGACAGCGATTGCTCACCTGCCTTCAATGTTCTCTGTGCTGTTCTGCGTTCCTCAGAGAGCTTCTTTCGGCAGGAGCTCATCCCACCACGGCCATGTACCAGTTTGCTCTCCCGTGGCATGATCTGGTGCTCCAAAGAGTTCCCAGTTCTCCCACCCAAGCCCCCAACTCNTGACTCATGGTCAGCCTGCTGTCCACCAGGACTCCCCGGTCCCTCTCTGCAGAGCTGCACTCCAGCAGGTCGCCCCCCAGCCTGTACTGGTGCCTGGGGTTATTCCTCCCTAGGTGCAGGACCCTGCACTTGCCCTTGTTGAACTTCAGGAGGTTCCTCTCGGCCCAACCGTCCAGCCTGTCGAGGTCCCTCTGAATGGCAGCACAGCCCTCTGGGGTACCAGCCACTCCTCCGAGCTCTGTGTTATCAGCAAACTTGCTGAGGGTACACTCCGTTCCATCGTCCAGGTCGTTGATGAATAGGTTAAACAGCACTGGACCCAGTACTGACCCCTGGGGGACACCGCTAGCTACAGGCCTCCAAGTAGATTCCGCACCACTAAATGTGTTCAAAATGTATTGTAGATCCTTGAAGAAGAATGTGGACAAGAAAAGCCAGATAATACAGTTTTCTGACACTTTCAAAAGGTATTTGATAAGGTCCCTCACTGATGGCTCTTGAAACACTTAACTGCCATGTGTTTCCATATAAATAATCCCTACAGATATCCTAAAGATAGGAAATGAGGGCAACAGTAAATCGCCACAGAGGATGAGGATCACTAGTAGAGCCTTGATGGAATCTGTGCTGGAGTTCACGCCTTTCAGCAGAGTCATAGGTGACTTGGAAGAGATGTTCACTAATACGTGACAAAGCTTTCTGATGATATGAAGTTATTTCAGATGTCAAAGGGCTGCAGAAGGACTTTATAGTACTGAATGGCTAGGTGATAAAATGGCAGGTGAAATTGTCTTAATAAATGTGACATTCCAGTACAGAATAGCTCTAACTCCAACTTAACAAGTGAAAGAAGCTAATTGCAAAGTTCACTTTCCAAACATGGATGAGATTTATTTCTATCGAATGAGAAACAGAGTTTCTGCTCAAAGGCAGCAGTAAAGAGAAGCGATAAGGAATTCAGCTTCAGTGCCATCTGAAACCACCTGAAGTTACTGGTTTTGAGCTGCGGAATCTAACATAAACCTTCTAATAGCAGTCGCTTGTATTGGCTGACAGAGCCTACAGGAGAGAAATGTCTTGGTGTTTGAGAATCAAGACGAATTTAAGAAGAAGTCAAAGAGCTTTTCTTTCTTTAAAAGCATTTTAAATCTATAAAAATAAGTTTGTTTAGTTTTCGGTCTGTGTTCTTAACAACCAGAATTGGTTCTCAAGAGCAACAGTCAGTCAGGAAGAAGATAGCAATTCCATTCAAGGTTTAATTCATTTTCTATAGATGACAGAAAGCAACATAGATGATTTAAAGAAAGAGAAAGAATACACTCCAGAAAATCATATTTATTGTATAAAAATATTTTAGCATTCTGTGAAATAAGGAAGTATTTAATGATTATGAAATCCTCAAATATAGTGAAGATATATGAGGAGAAATACAAATATAAATGTGCTTAGAAAAACTGCTTGCAATAGGTTCAACTTTACTTATCTAAATGCAATGGTCACCCTGATTTGACATTAAATGAGGATTCACTACACCATTGTCCAAGACATCAGTCCACAATTTACATGTCAATAGGACGTGGAGAATAAGAAAACAGAAAGAAGTTTAATTTAGAAATTTATTAAACATCCGAGAGGACTTTGTAGGTCACACTGAGGGAGGAGCTGTTCTGTGTATTTCTCTGTCTGACAGACAAAACACAAAAATCTGTTTTCCTTAATGAGATTGAATTTCAAAAAAGTTTAAGGTATCCTTGATCTAGTCAGTCACAGAAGGCATTTTTAAGACCATAGAAAAAAACTCCTAAAGGAAAACTTCAATGTTCCTTAGGTCAGAAATTGCTGGTTTTGGACTCAATCAGAAACGCTGGTCTGCTGGCTGCAACTGTGTAGAAATGATACTTCCATCTAGAGTAATATTTCACATGCAAGGACATGAGCTTTATTGGCTTCTAGGCCTAAATTCAGATTTCCTACATGTCCTTTTTAGGATTCACAGCACAGAACAGAAAAGATTCTGGCAATTGGGTGATCCAAGATGCCTAAGTGTCTAATTTCACATGATTTTCTTATTAGCAAAGCTATACCAAGATGTTCCTACTGATCATCTTTACTTACTTATTCCAACTTCTATGCTATTGCATACTATTCCATCATTTTTGACAGTGAAGCTATAAACTAGACCATTGAAATCATCTGAGTTCAAAAGTAACTCCACTCTGCAAATGTTTTATTTTTATCTTAGGTTTGGTGTTTTTTTTGTTTTGTTTTGTTTTTTGTTTTTGAATATATCAAGAAGTGAGATTCACAGAACTGCTCTGCAGACAATTGCATTAGCAAAAGTCAATTGCAATGAACTGGAGTGTGGGAGGTGGAACAATTGGTTGCTTCCTGTGTGAAGGGGTTGGAAGCTCTTACAACTATGTTGCAAGCAGAGAAAAAGTAAATGCTTGCAGCTGATGAAGAGCAACAGGTGCCTTTGAAAGGAAACCAGGTGCTTCCACACACTGTGTTGGATGTCCCTGATGTTGCACACAGAAATACCAGACAAAGGTATTCTGGTATTTCTGGTATTCTGGTAACTTCCTGATCCCTCAGTGCGTGTTTTTGCCTGTGTGTCTCATGTTGAATCTGGCAAATTCTGCAGTCAGGAATCTCAGAGTTCCAGAAACCTAATGATAGCAAGTGAAAAGAATTATGGCTTTTCTGATCTGGCATCTGTTATGGCAAATATAATGTTAAAAGCAATTTGCCTCCAAAAAAAGGTATCAAAAGGAATTTTACTTTAACCTAATGACCACACAGAATTTAGAATTGTAGTATTTCACTGGCAAGCAAATAGTAAAATTGGCAGCTCTCACCCCTACACCCCTTTTCCTGGCTATTCTTGGCTGTCTGTAGGTAAGGTTAGGCCACAAGCCAGTTTTAAGATAAATCAATGCATTATTGAAAGATGTGGTGGGGGCCAGGCAGACCCTTCCGTGCACTAAAAATGTGCCCTCACATGACTCAAAGGCAGCTCTGCTTGCCACCCCAGAGATGCGTGCCTGGGTTCTATTCTGCCTTCTGCTCCAGACACAGTTTGTGATGTGGGGCAAAATTTGCCTCCTTCCACCTCTTTCCTTGTCTACAATATGAAAGTAACAGTATGGATCTTCCTGGCAATACTCTGCGGTGTGTTGTGCATCAGAACTTTTATAATATTTCTACACAGTATGTTGTTATTTGCCGTATATCTCAAATTACAGATCTCTGTTCTAGTTTAAATAACTCTGAAATGGGTTTGCCTATGCTATCTGTGAAAGTGAAATAAAAGTCTTAACATCTTGAGCTATTTGCATTTTCTGATTTTGCATTTTTTAATTTTTAGCTGGTTTCCTTATAGGTTTGACATTACAAGTAATTTTCCTGTTTGTTATGCCATACAATGACTGTGTTTGTAAACTATTTCATAATGCTTTGCCATTGCAGAGTAAAATATATTTTGAATTTTTATTTTGACAAACCAAAATATGTTTTGAACAGTTTTCTCTTTGAGAAATCAATGTCTCCAACCTGAGATTTTTTTTTCCTTCCTCTGAATTTCAAAAAAAAAGAATGTCTTTCCATGTGGCAAATAAAAATAAGCAATTATGTTTCAACTAAATAGCATACATCCCTACTATTTTAATCATATTTCAGGTATTTTCAGGAAAGAAACTGTATCTGTTAATTTCAGTTATCTCCCTTTTGTTAGTTATTGCCTGTTTGCATAACCAGAAGAAAATTTGTAGAAATGATTAGGGCTTATAGTAACCCCCAGATTCATTAAATAATTTCATTTTGATCTTTAAGATATAGTATACAAAAATATAGTATACAAAGATATAAGTATACAAAAAGTGTGAACTTTAAGCAAAAGCATGTGTCTTGGGCAGCAGGACAGATTTCTCCTTAAATCATTAAAATATAGAAAAGAATTCTAATATTTATTTTGAAATGTTTTTCGAGAGCAGCCCTTTACTAATATTTCCCTTTGATGCACATGCAGGAGAGAAAACTGCTTTTAAAAGCATTCCATTTGCAGAGTTATTTTTCTGTCTTTCTTTTATCCCTTTACCCTCCATCATATATATTACATTGCCTACCAATCAATTGATTTGCTCTTCCACAGTAGAAATATGGTAGTGGTCTAAAAGAAGACTGGTTAATCAGATATAACTCACCCAGAGGGACACTTTCGAGACAGTAATATGTGTAAAACATAGCTGAGCTTATTGTGGATGCAGCTGAGTCACAAAAATATACAGCTCTGACTATGCTGCTATATTACACAGGCATAGTGAATTTAAAACACTCTTAGAGGTACACATTTTCAGATTCCTTGAGATGGTGATGTCTTTTAAAAATTTTAATATGGGTTTAGTTAGGAAGAAGCCTTTGTCATTGATAATATTTAGATTCTTCATACATTAAAGCCTCTACACAAGCTTTTTTTTTTTTTTTTTTAAATAAAAAATAAGCAGTGTACAATAAAAAAACAGAACCAACATCTAAATTTAGCTAGCAGATTCTTGAATAGGTTTCAGCATCTTAAATTCTGATTCAATTTAAAAGGCTATATATCAATCCCATATAAATATTCTTACCTAGCAGTCTTTTCCTAATGTTAAAAGCTGTGTAACAGCTAAAGCTTCTAGGTAATTACTTTTTAGCTAGATTCTAGTCCCAGCAAGACTTTTAAATCCTAAGTGTGGAGTTGCTGTCATAAACTTGCAGTCTTTTCTGAAGAAACTATTTCAGCTTTCAAAAAGAATGATACTACTACAAATACATTTGGATGGTGTTGAAAATACAGATTTAAAGAAATGACATGATTCCTCTCTTTATATGTTCCCATTTTAGAGAGAAAAACTTGTAATGTTATTTTTATAACCTTTCACGAGTATCACTTACAAAGTAACCGTTCCTGAATATTACATATTCATTTTGACATTATCAAAATCTACAGTAAGATAGAGATAATGACATCTCTAATTTACCCTTTTAAAAGGAGAATAAAGTGAATGAAAGAAACAACAATTCTGATCCTTCCAATACTAATATGTCAGTGTCAGGCTCCATACTGTATTCCCTTTCCCCTTTTCAAAAATTGTGTTTGACTATTCATTCTGTATCACAAACACAATGACTCCATTTTGTTCTGTATTAGCATGGATGCTGAATCATCTCCAGAAAATAGGCCAAAGGACAGCAATGATATCATTACTGATCAACCATAAAATAGAAGCCAAGTTTAATAAATATGGGCTTTTTAGGACTAGGATTATATGGTTTACAACTGGAAAATTAAATGGAAGCCAGCTGGCACAGATTAACATTAGCTGACCTATTAAACTTTCATACTCTCCCCAAAAAAAAAGAAAAAAAAGATGGCTGCATCAAAAACTGCTTGTTGGGAATGGTCCTGGCCTGCATGGGAGAATTTTTCAGGAGAGGGAAAGTTAGCACGAGCCGAAACTCCATTTCTACAAAATTAACACTATCATGTTCCCATACCCAGGAGTGCAGCATGACACTGTCTAATTTACTAGTATAGGTGTAACATGTAGACTTAAGGATCATAATATCAAACTAGAGAAGGATGATAGTTCAGAATAATATCTACTGAAGGTACTAATCTAAAGGAACAGGAAAGGACAAAATATATATCTGAAAGAATAGGTGTTTCAATAAAATAAGTTTTAGTCTTAGTGGTGTTACACTTGTAGTTACATCACTTATCTTTCACATAATCTTTCAACAAAAAATTGTTTGAATATATAAAAACTCAAAAATTAATAACTTTCAAAATGCCAAAACTTTACCTACAGCATTCATGAGTCAGGCAGAACTCACAATT
>VXAL01005142.1:67344-77768 GCA_013399475.1 Chauna torquata | reverse complement strand
TGAAGACAAAGAACCATACTGTAATAAGAAAAAGACTCACCAGACAGTCTGTTTTTCTGGAGTACTGCATCTACCAGGTGATTGAAGGCATAAGCCTTCTGGCCTTATACCTCACAATTTACTCACGTTTGCATTTTATGTATGGCCTGTCATGTTTTATTGCTTGATTAGCATCTTGTCAAAAATCTACACTATATAAATGCAATTTTAGTTGCTTTTTTTTTTTCTTCCCCTGTATATCTTCACCTACTTTTTATTGGGATAATGAGCTGAGGAATGACAGGAAGAATCTTGTTTCCACCATGTTCCAGCATGTCATGGATTCCTTGACGAGCAAAAAACTCATATGGAAATGTCATTTCACAAAGCCCATCAAAAAATAAAGGCAGATAATAATGATAGTCCAGCTTCTCAATCTCTACCTGAAAATACAAAATAAACAGACGAATAAATACAATTTTACAAAACTAATACAACATGACGAGGCTGACAGATAATTAATGCCATCTACACAGGTATGTTTAGTAAATAATAATTGACTTTGTATCACTGTATCAGAATATCATTAAGTTTCCAATATGGTTTATCATCAGATATTGAAATGCAGAAATATTAGACCTAAAGATCATAATGAAAATGAATATGCTCCAATATATTTTCTGAACAGCTGCCACTCAACTCATTTGTTTAGATGAAACTAGAGATTTAAATATCTGAAATCAGCATTTGAATGCTTTCTGATAAGTCAGTACCAGATTCTGATATTCCTGCTTATACACCTTACTTTGTAAGTCACCCACATGAATCAATGCAGATATTTTAAGATAACATTCTGTTTACTTCAGAAAAATCTGATCTTCATGTGTTCATTTGGGCACTCATAAGAAGAAATAAGAGAAAGAATCCTGTAACCGAAAAATATCCAGCATTGCACAAGTATCAGTATTCGTACAGAATTCCCAACTTCTTAGGATATCGACCTAAATTTATTTGCTGTTGATTTCAGGAGCAGAATTCTAAAGAAATTCCATAGGTCTCTACTGTGAAAAAAGGTAGAGGAAAATTTGGTACCCATTTCTAATTGGAACCACCCTCCAATCCCAAAATACAAGGTTACAGACTTTGTAAGGGATTTTGCACTCTATCCAAGTACTCTTCCCTTTTCTTTCTTCTACCCACCATCACCCTGATGTTACATGCGCTCAGGATAGCCAGAGAGAACCAGAAGTTGTTTGATTTCAACCTATAAGAGCTCTGAATATAGCTAAGCTTGCACTTTGTCTGAACACAGTAAGATCCTCAAAATCACTGAGAGACCAATCCAGCTCTTTAGGCAACCACTTCTTAAAACACTGCCCTATTTTTCCAGTGAGATTATATTTTGGAATTTGGTAGGTGCTTCCTCCTTCACACCTAACAAGCTTTGTCACAGACTATGCCGAAGCTCAAAAAATCCTAAAGAAAAGTTTGTCAGGTTAAGCAAACCAATACCCAGCCCTTGATTCAAGGCCAGTAATAACATTCTCACTTGAATTGTGGAAGTCAAGCAAGTAGTAGACATACATTCTTTTTTTGCCACTCTCATTCATTTTCCTCCCTGCTTGACTCTGAGCAGACCTGAATCCTGGTCTTGCACATCTTAGCTACTGACTGGACCACTTCAGTCTTTCATGTTGAAACCAATCCATCTATGATAAATGAAAAGTAAGTGGAAGATGTACTTGAAAGTAAGTCCTTTATATTTGCTGTGAGTATCTTACTATTGGCAGATGTAGTGCCAATTACATACTTAATACTCTCACATACACTGATTGTTAACCTCTAACAAGAGACTAAAAAGAACAATTGCATTATACCAATTGCATGTTGTATTTACCTACAAACATGAATGAAATCAAGTCCCTGTAGTGAACTATACAGAGGAAGGAACAAAAACAAAAAATCCATATTTCCTCAAGGAGAACCCAAAACACCATATATGCTGGTTTCTCCGTATTTTTTGCTTGTTGGCTTTTTGTTTCACAAGGGAAAACACCTTTATCAGACGCATTTAGGATCAATATCCCACAGTCAATTCATGAGAAAGTTCAAAAATAACTACACCAAGCAACCACATATGAAGATCTTTACAAAACAAGAATCAGAAGATATTTAAATTCTCTATACTGATGTTTTTGGTATTTTTTGAGGTCACTCAGCATGCTACAAACAATGCTTGCGAGCTGGTGAAGTAAGTGTGCCCACACAGTCACTGAGAACAGAAAATTAAGCAACTACAAACTTCTGGTGACAAGCCAAATTCAAAAGCCAAAATATTCACTACAGAGAGAAGCCTGTATCAAGTAAGAAATGGCCAGGTGGTCAAAAACTCTTTGATGAAAAGTAGGACCAAGAAGATACAACTTTTTCTTGTCCTCTATCAGTAGGACAATATGATGTCCTTCAATATTTTTCTTTTTAACTTCTAATTTGTAGTTTATACAATTATTTGATTGTATTTTTATTACTGAACGTCCTGCTTTCAGAAAATTTAAAACAAAACCTACAACAGCTACTTGCATCTGGGGAAAGCTTTACATGTGAAAATGAAAGATATACAATCAGTAATTTCTTTTTTTAAAAAGTGCTTTTTTTTCTTCACAAGGAAAAACACTTTTATCAGATTATGGTTTGTTTGTTTTTTTGTGTTTTTTTGTTCTTTTCAAATCCGTTCCTTATATGGTTTTTTGACAACTCTTTCAACTCTTTCAAAATTACAAACTATTTCCATGGAAATACATATCCTTGTTAGGTTACGGAATCAGGATTCGCAACTATTCTGCTCAAAACACATATAATAGAATCCCTCATGTTTTTTCTCCCTCTCTCTACTAACATTTTATTTACTCTGTATGCATATCTTTTTTCTCAAAGATTTTCTGATAGTCTAAGCAATTTTTCTCAGCTCTTTTTTCGCCCTAAAATCTGCATTTTGTGTTCCAGATATGAAGAAAGCTTATGTGTTCAAAAGCTTGTTCAATTTTTTTCCAGTGACAACAACTGGTCAATAAAAGATATTACCTTTGATATTACCTTTATCTACCAACATTGTCTTACAATTATACATTACATATACATAGGAATGATACGTTAACTTTAAGGACAATATGATTTCTGGTTTTGAAATCAAATCAGTTTTTTCTACACATGACACAAAAGCTTGATCTTGAAATGAAATCTCTACAAAATATAGGTATTATAAGTGTTAGATAATAAAGCATTTGTGTGTACTCCTCACTTCTTAGTTAGTTCCAAAGCCATCAATGGATGGCTACTGGCATGGCTCTAAAAAGGACTCTGAATTCTATCTCATTTCTTGAAGTGTTAGCTGTCCAAGCATACAGCTAATTTTTACTTAGCATTTTGTGGTCTATAATAACTCCCACAAATATGGAAGCCAGAAATATTTTGTCTTACATTCTATGGTGTGAAACCCTTTCCTTCTGTGTTTACTATTTAGCTTTTAAAAGTGGCTATTATACAGCTGTACAGAGAAAAATGTGATTTTTCTGCTTACACCCACAAAATTCTTCTGTTTTTCACATCCACCCACAAATAATGCTGATTAAAGCTCAAATTCTTGGCAAAACTTGTGCACATCTGACAATAATGCTGAAATTATGGATTTTAAGAAGAACTCTCAAAATAATTATTATGAACTTCTATACTAGTGGTTTGTAAGTTGTGAGAACCCTGAATATGGATTTTCAGCAATCAGGCCTACTAAAAAAAAAAAAAAAAAAAAAAAAAAAAAAAAAAAAAAACAATAATAAAAAAAAAAAGAAAAAGATACACTACTATAAAACATGATCAGACAATGAAAACCACTGTATTAGCATCAGTAGTCTTCTGTTTCATGAAATTTCTGTGCTACTGATGCACACTACAAGCTCCCTAGGTGAAAAAGAAACAATGTACAGTTTATACTTGTTTTATCAATAAGTATAACTCACCAATGCACAATAAGATGCAAGGAAACTAATGGCACTAACACAGGGATAATTTGTTCTGCAGAAAATCTGTTCCTATGAAGCAGCTAATAGTGAGAGGATAGTCTGCTGAGATAATGAAAAGCCAGGCGAAGAGTCTAGATTGTAAAAAGTAAAAATAAGCTCCTTGGCTAATCTGCCTGATAAATGAAGAAAGCAAGCTATTTGAATAGAACTTAAGGTATAGAAGTTTGACTATTAGTATGTTATTGGCCTTTCTTAAACAATTATATTTAAAGCAATCGAATAATCTATAAACTGGAAGACAACAGATTATCAAACTGAAGGGAAACAGAAAATAGTTAGGGAGGCAAGGGAGTAACTAGATAGACATCCCAACAGAAATCTTTTAACTCAGTGAAACTGAATTTAGAACCTTTTTAACACACTCTGCAGATATTTAACTTCTCACAAGAATTTAAATAACAACAACAACAACAAAATCTGCTTTCCATGGAAAAATTAAAAGAAGCAATAAAAATCTGTTTTTGGAGTGTTACTCTACTGGCTGTCTGAATTCAGCCCTAAGACTCAAAATATCACTTTATGTAAAAAGCAAACAAACAAAAAACAAAAAATACAGAAATGTTATACAGATAATCACTTTGAATTTAATGCATTTCCCATTACCTCTAAGTTAGTTACAAGAGTAATGCTTTCATAAATAAAAATAGTTAAGAAAAGATAGGGAGATATATTGTTCTATTATATTCTATACAACAAGAGATAATTCAATTTTCTATAGTATTTTCTATCTCTTGACGTCCTGTTTCTCTTTTAAATGAGTAATATTTAAGTCTGAAAACACTGTAGAGGAGTATGATATGAAAAGGTTCATAACTAAGATGTACACCTTAAAGTAAATGTAGTTCTAAACGTATTTCCTTTTCTCTTTTTCAGCTTATGGGCACACAATCCATAATTATTTTCTAGCTATTATTCCTACCCACACAGTGAGCTTCCTCCTACATATACTTCCAAAATGAAGCAATACAACTCTTTACCCCCACAGACTAATTGCCTTGTTTGCCTCTCTCCTTTACCTTTCAACTGCTTTCTCTCAGCTGAGACTGCTGCCTAATCCACATAGTTTCTTTTCAAATTATAGGGAGACACTCATAATAAAATGCATCTACTTACTTTTGGCTCAGGCTTGATACATATGAAAGAGAAGCATGACTGAAACAGAAATCATTTGATCAAGATTATTCGGCAATACAGCAAAACCAGTCTATTCATAATCTACGATAAGCAATAACAGCTAGAACTGAATATGATAAAGACCTCTGTAACATTATTGAAAATAAAATACTCAAATTTAAGTCATTACAGCAGACATACTTGATAGATATGATTTTCAGAACAACTGCTATATGGTGATGGTCCTGCATATGATAACCACAACATTTTCTTTTCAGTCTCCACACTAGAAGGTGACAACCTAATCTTACCAGTGTTAGTAAGAAGGTGAGGAAAATTAATAGTCATGAAGAAGATCATATTATTCCCTAAATAACTAGAGGATCAATGACTGAGGGAGAAACAAGGGCAAGGAGAAGGAAGATATAAATTTGTATAAACCCCTTCCCAGCTGGAGAGAGTAAAAAATCAGCCTGAAATCTCCTCCTATAAATGCAAGCTAAGAATTAATTTTTATTTAAGAAACTTATTCTCAGCTACATCTGTGAATCTCTAACAATCTGTGAGGTGTGCCATACAGAAGCTAATCTAAGAAATTAAGAGATTTCTACGGGGGGTGGGTTCTATTCTTGCATCTACATATATCTTTTTAATTGTACTGCCTGGATTTAGATTTTATCAGTATACACTTTGCTGATGATACAGACAAGGCAGACCTTGCCGATATCAAGGAGGATCACCACATCGTACAAGAAAAAAAGAATGACCAAAAAACCTGAATTATGCGACATAGGTCCTATAGTATGACATGTAATGTTAAAGTGACAGACAAGCAAGGATTTCTGCTACAGTTCATCAGAATGATATAGTAAGACAGAAAAAAGAGTTTAGCAGACTAATTAAGCATTATAAGCCACCAATATGACGCAGATATGAAAAGGGCAAATATTATTTAAAATGTATCAGATATTTCTAGTACAGATAGGAAAGCATTACTATTACTATACAAGGCACTAGCGAGATTGTACCTGTTATTATGATCAATTTACCCTAATACTAAACAACCAGATTTTATTCCCATGAATTCATCATTAGAAGTAACAGGGACAAGCTGATACATAAGAACACACCAAACTGGAAAAAAAAAGAAAAACAAAAACAATTTTTTTAAACTTATTATCTATTTGAACTCTAATCACTTTAGATTATCTGAGTCAACTAGTTTCTAGAAAAGTATGCAAAACATGCTATCCTAATACACCCAATTGTTCCATTATTTTCTTTACCTGATTTATTAACACTTTGTAAGGGTTCTACAAGCACAATAAATGCGAAACTTTAGATTAAGACAGAAAGAGATGCATTATTTCTCTACATTTTACTCATCTCTTTTATTTGCAATTGCCTAATATAAGCATTACATGATGTGCAAAGATAATTTGCACTTATAGTAGTCATGCAGTATTTTTTGTATTGTATACACCTACTTTGAGAGGTGAATGGGAATGAACGACTCCTCAGGGGTCCATAGCCCCCTGAGGGGGCTAGGGGAGGGAAATTAAGTTCCACTCTCACCTGGTGACCTCTGTGAAATCTCCCACAGCTGCACTTGGGCACCAGCAAGGAGCAGAGGACAGAATCTGTTCCATCACTATGGAATGCACAAAGGATTACCATCTGTGAAGAAGAAACTTTCAATTTTGCAGGCACTTAGTTAGACACCAATGGACACCCTTCTGAAAAGGAAAGCAAAGATAATATTGTCCCAGAAGAAAAGGCTAAGTGAAGACAAATCCCCCCCCGCCCCTCCAAGGCAGAGGTTGAAGGTAGAAGGACAATAAGGAGGTGGCTGGAAGACTCTGGCTACCTTTTGGAGGCAGACATACTGATCTTCGCTTATCTACTTTGTGCAAGATGCAGTTCATTTTAAACCATGCTGGAAGAACAGTGAGCTACTTTGACCATGCCAACAAAGCACATACAGTGCAGCATGTGGGTATCTCATTTAAAATTAACTTTTTGGAAAAAATACTCATTTCTCGCTGAAAGAATTTTTGCTACCATTTTAATAAGATGAAACGTAACACTCACTTTATTTTTAAAGAATGAATTATGAAGGTAAATCAGGAGAGAATGTCAACTGATTCTATCACATCCAGAAAGCTAGTGGCCAAGTAATTGTTTTCTTATTTGTTGGCATTAATTTCCTTTCTCTATGCCCATTATTCACACAAAGTATCTGTCAAATTAATTGAAATTCTTTGGCTTTTATGTAAATAACACAACCCCCCCCCCCAAAAAAATACAGATAAGCAGGAAGACTGGGATAAGGCCACATTGAAAAAAATGAAAAAATGTGTGTGGACAAAATTAAAAACAACTATCTGAAGATTTATTTTGTTTTAATAATTAAGACAGCATAAAATGCCAGGAAACCTTCCACAATGTAATACACAACTAGAACTGCCCACCTATCCAATTTTGTCATAAGTTTCAGACATACACATACTGAAAAAATCAGTAGTTTTATGGCTCTAGAAATTGTGAAAACTTTTAAAACTTGTTATTATGCATTATTATTTGCATTTTCATACACAATATGTATGTTTTAAAATATAATAAAAACGTGGAAACCAAATGGCTCAAAGGCAAATTAGAACAGTGATTTTTCTAGCTTAAGAGTGTTCTATGAGACTGTTCCTATCACCTTCTGACTCCTGACAGTTATCTCTAGGTGGGAAAGTGGGCAGAAAGACTATAACAAATAGAATAAAATAGTGGTACTCTGTTCACTCTCCTAATCAGAAAAAGAAGAAGAGATATTTCCTCAAATGCTTTAAGGTGAGTCTACATTAGTATCTTCGGAGCAGTTGTGCAATTTCAAAGTTAATACTAAAGGGAACAGGTGCATTTTGTGTGAAGGAAATGTGTTTCTGTATATAGACGTGATCAATCTATTCCTTATTTAAGCCTTTCCCATTATTCCTTTATTCTGAGCACAATAAAGGGGTTACTGATGGCTCTCTACAGCAGCAGACAAGTTATACTCTTGCTCACAAATCGCAAAAAACGTGATGGGGGATTTCTGAGCAGTGTCAGAGAAAATAAAATACCATACCTATCATATACCTGTTCCAATCTGCATGTTTTTAGGTTTTATTCCTACACCCCCAACATAAGAAGAATTCTTCCCTCACATTTCATTAATCTCCAAAGATGTAACTGCATATTTTTGGATAGCATTATTATTAAGCATGGAAAACTGTACAAAACAGGAAGGAAGACATAGTCTTCACAGTAAATTTACAGTCTATTCACTCATTTCTTATCATGCAGTTCATCTTATTGATTTCACATGACATTTGCAAAATTCTCTGAATGAGAACAACCTACTTTTCAGGTTGACTTTTTTTTAAAAGAATCTGTGCTTCTAAGAAGTATGATCAGAATCCTAACTGTGCAGGAGCCCAGTGACTCAACTGGTTGTTTCATGTTTAGCAAGAACTGTATTTTAGTGTTTTATAACACTAAAATACAGGTTTTATATGTCTCTTGCTCTTATAAAACAAGCTTGCTAGACACACAGCAGAAATCTGTACTGTGTACACTGGAGATTCAGCTTATTAAAAGCAAACTAAGGGATGGTTTTAAGATTTAAAATAATAGATAAATGATATCTGGCTTTGTAGATATTGAATTAGGATTTCAAAAAGCTTTCAATAGAGTCCGTTTCAGGAGATTATTAAGTTAACTTAGTAGCCACAGGAGGCAAAATGAAGTCCTTTCATGAATTAAAAGCTGGTTACAGTAGAAGCAAAAACATTAATGGTGGAGTGCCCTGGGGATTAGTAGAAATGATGCTGCTTAGTATATTATCACAGGCCACAACAATTTTAAATAAAAAGTATTACTCATAATGATAGAAATTATGGAATATTGCAAACAATTGAAATTGACTGACAAAATGAAATGATTTACCAATGTGGTAAAGATAGGATGCAAGATAGAAAAGTAAAAACTGTAAATTACTTCTACAACTTATAATGCTACAGCTTCTGGTAATTGCATTTATCAATATTAAGGCCCACTCATGTTGGTAACTATGACCACATTTTTCATTTAATTTTTGTAATAGTCTTTTCTAATTGCTACCACCTTGAATCTTCTGAAAGCCATGAAAATTTCTCGCTTCTGGAATATGATTTTGAAAGAAGACTGAAAGGGATACATGCAACACCAGCCAAGGAAGGATGATAAAGATTTTTATGAACTCTAGTGAAGTAATCTCCTAGCGCTTCAGGGGAAAAGTTCATTAAGTTCATGTAAAAAATGAGAGTTATCTGGGAGAAAAGTGAGAACAGTGAAAAGTTCTCTGCCTGTAGATCCAGAGCTCCCCTTATGAGTCTTGCTCTCTACCTGCTCTGTCAGTAGAATGAGTCCTATCTTGTATGTTCTCTCTGAGAGGAGTATTCCAGGAGGAAGTTGTTTACCACAGAAAGTCAGGTCATCCTCTGGTGACTCATTATGGTTCTATTAATGATACATTGGCACTGGAAAGGCGTAGTTATAAGTAAGTTCTTGACTGGAGCTGAATAAAAGTTTGTGCTAACTGACCAGAATTATCTGAGATGTCACAACAAGAAGTACTCCTCTTGGAAGTTTGGTGGCCAACTTCAGCTAATTTTGGATGAATTTAAGTTTGCTACTTTTGGTTATACCTCTTCCATTAATCCAAAAGACACATAGGAACTGAGATCTACAATACGTTAAATACATATAATAAAATCTAAATAATTTATAGTATAGATTCAGACGAGGGATTAATTTGTCACAGCAAACTGCATTATACAAAAGATGGTAAAGCAAGCCACTACTGTCAGCACATTTGCTGAACTAATTTCTGAAAGGAAGTAAACACAATATCAGTTTAAAAATCAAAACACTGACATTTAGTCAATCTCTTACCAGACCTAAACTATTCCATTTTTAAAATCAAGTAACAAAGGTAAGCAAGATGCACATACTCCTGGACATTCCTCCATTTCCTAGAAGCCCTAGGATAGGACTCCTAACTGGACTTTATTTCCATACTGACTAAGCTTAATTAAAGAACAAACGTGTTTAAAGGTGACTCAGTTACTCAGGACCTCTAATCATAAATCTTCAGAGCTTACTGAGACCTATTGTTGTCACTAATATAACTAAGTAACAAACCAAATTTCAACTGAGTTCAAGAAACTGTTCAGTTTGCACCCA
>VXAL01005142.1:29631-57466 GCA_013399475.1 Chauna torquata | reverse complement strand
ATTCCTTGCCCTTTTTTTTTTTTTTTCAACTGTGCAAAAAAGAAGAAGGTAAGGAAAAAAGTTTCACCAAGATTTCCAGTCACGGTATAAAATACTCTCCAAATGGCAGAGGAAGTAGGAAACCACTGATGTGAGCAAAATGGAAGAAAATTCCTAACTTGTTGAAGAAGAGAGTTTTGTATCCTCAGCCATGCAATCTCCAGAAGATCATCAGTGATGACACAGTTCTAGAATTGCCCATAGGAAGACCCTCTATGTTTTATTTAGACTGCACCAAACACCTACTATTTCCAAAGGATTTATTTTTAATTCATTTTCTGCCATGTATGGACCACTTATAATATTAACTAACAAAGGAAAGGTCTAGGTCTGTTATTAGACATCTAGCTGACCAAACCGTTACAATTATTCCTGATGTTCAGGAACAGACTGATTCAACAAATCTTATCCCACACATTCTGGATATAAACATTAGATGACAGGCATCTGATTGTTCACCGCTACTGAGATATGGTTGATATTGTCAGCTTTACTTCTTATGCTTTTGAAATTCAAGAGGTTTTACAGAAAGGCTAACTTCAATGTTATCAATAGAACTCTACACAGCTGATTTCTTACTTTGTGAATCTCCTGTTTTTTTCTCCTTTAATTCACTTCTGTTTGCAGTTTTACAGCCTCATAATGAAATTCTTCTAAAACTAGTAGGATGCAGACAGTGGATGTGACAAGACAAAAATTAAATTGTGAAATTAATAAACTTCCAAATATCTGAAACTTGAATGCCTGCAATTAATCTGAAAATGTGAACACCTGAAATAAACAGATTTGTAAATGGGATTCCCATATCAAGGGAACAACATCGTTGATGTTGTTGAGAAGTATCAGCATAGCATAAGATTTCTGTAACTTCTATATGCATTTGACAGTAAGCCTTTAAGGATCACAATAATTAAAACAAACAAACAAACAAAGTGTTTTCTTTTAATTAGTATAAAAAAGCTTGGAAGACACTTCCTTATTCACTGAAGAATCAATATTTAAGTAATTTAATGAGACTTTGTGACAGATAAGAAAATAAGTTTGTATAATATGACCCTCTATCTTACTGGCCAAACTGAGAAAAAAAAAAACATTTAAAGATAACTTTTGCTATTTTAATATTCTATTCCTCCAGCCACACTGTGTCCCACAATGACAAGTCCTGGGGTATAAACTTAAAGGGCTTAAAAGAATCAAGAAAAAGATACTTATATACACAAAAAGTTTTGGGGGTTATTTTACAAGAGAAATTGAAAAAAATAAAGATGTTCTTTCATCTTTTTGTACACTTAATTTTGATGAAAATCTAAAGTAATAATATTTGGACTCAGTACGCTTCATAAAACAATAAGTAACTTTGACATCAGTTGTCCTGTTTACAAGCAAGTCCAAAATATAGGCTTTATTTCTGATTATTTGCTATTACAACAATCAATTTTTGTTTTTATTACTGAAGTAGGATATGGCAATAAAATTGCAATATTTGATACTGAAATCAGAGGCTACAAATGCAAAAATAATCAAAATCTAAACTTCAAATATATGCTTAATTTTTTACATAAGGGAGTAAAGTGTTATTGACGTCACTATACCACATCCAATTAGGCTGATCAAATATGAAGGAGATGGAAAAAAAAAGGGCATTAACAGCTTGCTCTCCTTTCAGAGTTCTATGTGAAACCTCTTTTTCTGGCCAAACTTCATGCTTAACTGAAAACTCGGTTAACTTTGTGAGCTGTATTTTAAATAATTTCCTTTTGGTCCTGCTTTTGGGGTCATACAGTGCTTCTGTAAACATAGTATCTGTAGGAGATGTTCTGTTAGTGAAAAGCTTCATTATATTGCCATTAAAATTCTTTTTAGGTTATATCATTATTTACACAGATAGTTACAGAGGAAAATTCTACAACAAAGAGAATATAAAATTATAGAGCATGCAGTAACAACTTTGGAAAAAACACCGATGACTTCACCTTTGTATTTAAAAGTTTTTTGTTTTTTTTTTTTTAATATACTGGACTGCTGATAATTAGTAAACTATGGTTTCTATGTCATATGGTAGAACTACTTCTAATTTTGATGTTGTTTCAAAAATGTTTCTGCATCATTCTAAGCCCATTAGTAGGTTTACTGACAATTTTAGAGAGTCTGAAGTGCTCTTCCTCCTTTTTACAGCTTTTCCTCAGTTCACCTGTCTAGATGGTCATCATGCTGTTAAATAATCTATTCCAAATACTTTGGGATCCCAAAGGTGATAAACTCCTTGAATTTGAGTTATGGCTGATCAATGCTCTGAGAACTGGGTTATTTAGGAGCACTTCGTAAGTGCAAACTTTTGGTCTGATCTTCTAACTTAGAGCATTCTAAGGAAACAGTGCTTCACCTCTGCAAAGGTAAACACCAGTGCTGCATCGCATATCTTAAGTGCAGTCTCCCCCAAATCCAGTTTCGTGCCTAAATGTCACACCTCCAGTCAATGAAGGAAAAACTACATAGTCTTTACCAAACAACTTTATGCGCATTAATTTTTATTGAAGACTGCACAGATCAAGGAATATCCATATGCAAATAATTTCCTTCCTACTGAAAGGCCATTTTAAAGCTTGACATGATGAAGTTCTAACTATGAAATGGCCTCCAAGGCCCATCAGACAATCCTGGCAGTGTCAGAGGTCCTCCATAATGGAATGCAGAATTAATGGAATCAAATCTGTCATCACATCACAGAATCATAGGATTGTTTGGGATGGAAAGGACGGGGACCTTAAAGACCATCTAGTTCCAACCCCCCTGCCATGGGCAGGGACATCTTCCACTACATCAGGCTGCTTAAAGCCCAATCCAACCTGGCCTTGAACACTTCCAGGGGATGGGGCATCCACAACTTCTCTGGGCAACGTGTTCCAGTGTCTCACCACCCTCATAATATTCTGTCCTCTAAGAATATCAGATGGGGCATAGTTTCTGTATTTTTATAGCAGCTATTCACTTTTCCAGTCATCCAGAAGAATAGCTCCAATTCATATGCAAATAAATTGCTTGTGCTAGGAACCTCTAACATCAAAGCCTATAGTGAAAACCACGTACAGTCAGGCTGTGTATAAAAAGAATGGAATAGCCAGATTATAGCAGACCTCAAGAAGAGTCCTTAGTACCTGCAAAATCTTTGACCTACTCACCAGTGCCCTACACTTACCCTGATTAAGCTTCTGCCTCTCCCCAGCCTGACAGAGCACCCATTTTCTCTAAAAGATGGACCTGATATTTCCTGTTGTTTTCATCCTGGGATTCTTCATGCTCACTGTGTTCAAGTGAGGCTGCTTTCAGAGGTTGTCCAAAGTTTATGGTCTGTCCTGTGAACCTCAACAGGATATTGCAACTGTTACTTGAAAACACCACTTGGCTACAGATGCTCATTTGTTGGATCTTTGCTGTATTACTTCTGCTATGGAAATGTGTTCTATTTTCTCCCATAAAAATGGAAACTTTAATCTGGATTGGAGATGATACTAAGAAAATAGAGTTAAAGAAATAAAGAATTTAGAAATTTACATGAAGGTATTCTTAAAAACGTCATACTCTTACTTCTTGAGTAATTATTTCTCTTTTTTTTCCTAGATTATAAGGTTTATCAGTGGAAGAAACATGATCTGGAGTCTGAATGTCATCAGTTTTCATACCTCATCAGTCATCAGCCCCCTCTCCTCCCCCCCATAATACAGACATTTCAAGACATATGCTGACTAAAGTTATTCAATCTTTTTATGTCTTTGTGGATCCCTGTTGCTATAACTGAAGCTAGGTAACCAAATTAAAAATATTTTTGTCACTAGTGTCAAATATGACTCAAATGCCACAACAGAAATACACCTACCAAATAAGGAGTTGATGTTTTTATATAATCACTTCTTACAGTAGATGTTTATTTTGATGCTGTCAGGAGGTATTTCTAATTTATATGGAATATGTTTTAAGACAAGAAAACTACCTAGCCTAGATACTGAGCCGGAAAATGATTAAAAGAAATATATTTTATTTCTACATATGTATATACACACATTTATTATGCACATATATATGTGTATATAAAAGTAAGTTCTCTTCCTTTGGCAAAGGTAATGTATCAGATGAGTAGACAATTTTCTCAATAGTCACTAGTCTAGTGTAAACATGTTGTATCTTCATAACTTCCCAACAATTTCAAAGATTAATTCAAAAATAAAACCAGGATCATTAGATTTCAATAAACAAAGACTTCCTGCAGCATCAAACAAATATTTTTGTAATTTATTTGAGAAATTGAATAAGATTCAGTGCAAACACTTCAATGCAGTTTCTTTCATTGAACATTCTAACGTTAAGAATAACGTGATATAGTGATGAGAATATAACTAATGTGTGCATTGACATTGGCTGAGAGAAAACGAGTAAATTCTTTAGTGGAAATACAGTTTTAATTTAATAATAGTTTATCTTATTTCTTCCACTTCCCTGCATTAAACCTATGCCTATTTCACTTAAGTACCAGAATACAAGATTTACAGGCCTAAGACATGAGACAAGGTCATCCCCATACCTGTACCTAGAAAACCCCAGATTACATTCTTTCTCTGCACCTGGAAGGTTTTTGCCTGGAATCTGCTGCTTCTTTCTCTCTTTCTTTTTCTTTACTACCTTTTAAAATGAAGTTCTAAATCTCCTATGTTCTACAAAACCTTTTCTGCCATTCCTGCTAACCCACTTTAACTCTCCCTACTCTTTTCTGTTCTGTCCTCCCTAAATGTTTGCCTCTTCTGTTTTTACTGTCTCCATTCAAATCACATCAGCTTTCTAAAAGACTGAGAAAGTGGAACGAAGAAATACAAAGCAATATGCATTGTTATATGACTTCCAGCCTCATAAACCATCATATCTTCTCAATCCTAGGCATATAACCCCTTTGCAGCTGTGTATTTAAAAATTAATTAATGTACTTCACACAAAACATTCTAAAGAAACAAGTACATTAATCAATTCTTTTGTTACCTATTACTCTGTTATTAATTTCCCTCACTTGCATTTCAATCCATCTGATACTTTTATTCCTTTCAGAAATTATTTTACAAACTTTATTTTCTACCTGTGTCAGGACAGCAGTATAAACTGAGGTTTCCAGAGGTCAAAATTAAGGTATAATACATAATTTTTCCTACCACAATCTTTTTTTAAAGGCTACTCAGAGAAAACTCATGGAATATCAGTAGGATGTTCAATAGGATGTTCATATGTTACATCATATCAGTTACATAAGATGGGAGAAATTGCACCCTTTACCTGGCTGAAATCCAACTGGTTACATATTAATTTCATGGTGATTAATTTTTAATGGTAAAAGAAGATTCACAGAAGGATAAATGCTTTAGAGTCAAAGGGCAAAACAAGGAGTTTTCTTTGGTGCTTTTTTATTTGTTTATTTCTTTGCTTGCATTTTAAAACTGAGATGATCCAATTTCTGCCTACCTACCATAGTTATATGTTCTCAGTGAACATATTTACAAGAAAGTCTCTTAAGCCTTTCGATAGCCTAGCAATGTGAAGTAATGCACAAACTATTAAACATCTTCAGTGATCTAACTTCTGTCCAGTGTATCTAGTGAAACACTGTGCTGTGGGGTACACTGTGAAATACGTACTCAGACATCAGTCTTCCTGACTTCAGTGAAAATTTTTTATTTTTAGGAAGTCATGAGTTCAATCCAAATATTTTGTGGCCATAAGTCCCACAAACAGAGTATATGTATTACTAAAGAGAAAGAGGTTGAGAAGAGACACACAACTGGAAGTTTGGTATGTTGGGTTTGGATACAGAATTAAGGAACACCAGACATTTATGTTTCAAAAAAAGTAATATAATCTCCATCTCTATTGAACTTTCATGTTTGGAGTTTATGACAATTCTTCCCCACAGTAAAATATATTTTAATCTTCTAATTTATTTGGGTGTCTGAGCAATACAGCCTACTAATTTCTTTCCTAAATGTCTGCCAATTTTCAAATGTGTACTCAGGTCTCCTTAATAGGTTTTATTTCTTTTATTTTGGGCCATAAAGTTTCTTGCCACTGTTTTTTATTGCTGTAGTTTGATCTCTTCAAGAAAATACACAAAATTGTATTGGCATTACTGGTGCTTTACCATATTTTACAGATAAGGTTAGGTTTAATATTTGATATAAACACAAACTCCAAAAATCTTAAAAGAAACTTTTAAATAGAAAGTAATCATAACATAAAAGTCCTATCAGTTTATTAGGAAGATACTGATTTAAGTAGTGACTGCAAGTAAAATATACATTTTTAATAAAAAGTGGCCATAAGCCACTTTCATAAGCACATATCAGACTAGATAGCTTTGTCTCCTCTTCAAATTCAATATGCAATTATAAGAAAGAAAACAGCCATTCATGACTGTTTGATCACAGACCACAAAAGAATTCATCTGTCTATTTTGACTTAAAAATATTATCGGAGAGTTTTTCTCTGACAAGGCTGATTTAGATAGCAAATAATGATCTGCATTCATTCCTGCAGAAAAGATATCTATTAGATATAGGTTAAAAACTAATAAACCACATTTTTATTGCTTAATCCAGCAGCTAAGAATAATATGAGGTTACAGACTTGTAGTTTTACTACTGGCATGTTTCAAGTCTATCTCGGAAATACAAACTCAAAATCCGCAGATATCCACATACCCTAAAACATATGCTGTTTTCTTCCAAAAGACTAAAGATTTTAGACATGCTTTGACAATGATTCTATGAATAATAATGAGAAGTAATAACAATAGGTGTTAAAAAACTGTTACTTTAGAAAGATTACAAAAAGTTATGTCAAACTGAAAACTATGGTATGCATTGTCTAAAGACGTGTTTTCCTACATGAACTTTTTTTTCTGTACAAAGCACTATTTCAATTTGCTAGTAAACAGACTTTTAGATGTAACAGCTCCATCATTCTAATCTGCTCATCTCATTATTTTAAAACAAAAAAATAGTTGACTTTCTTCTGAACAATGATGCAAACTGTATATGGTTGTCGCCCAGAATAATATAGCTTTTCATTTAAAAATTGTAATATTATCATTTATAACATCAACAGTAACTAGTAGGAAACAAAATATATGTCCAATAGACAAAAAGAAAAAGTAAACAAAAAGCCAATCATTGTTTGGGAATGAACTTTCAAAGCAATTATGGATAGTACTCCATCTTGTGCTGCTAAAGATCAATGTTTTTCTTTGAGTACATGTAATTACCAATTGCATCTTTCCAAGAAAAAAGGTTACGGTTTTACCTACTTTACACTATAGTCCTGAAGCATATAAAAGTAGAACATCTTGATTATTTGAAATATAGAATACCTGTCAACAGCTGAACGGAAAGGGTCAAAGTAGAAGGGTTTACATATTTTAAGCAACTATTCAATGAATTGCAGCAAACAACACTGAACTTCAATGAATAGTCTATTACTGGAAACAAACAAACAAAGCAAACAAAACAAAACAAAACACATCTAAGAAAAGAAAAAAAATATTCTTAAAAGGCTAGATATTTGGAACTATGAAAGACCAAACTCAAGGCTAAAAAAACACATTAATGACATTGTGGCAGTAAAACAATTTTTAGAGTAAAAATAAAAATAAATCCTAAATAAGATTTCAGCTGCCTGGCAGTCAGTGATAGAAAGGGCCTTCTTTTAAGTTTTTTAGTTTTATTATAGTCTGTCAAACACAATTCACATAAAGATGGGCTGCTACACTTTAACACTAACTAGCAACAAATATTTTAGCTGGAGTCTTTCATCTTTTCATTCTGGCAGTACAGTTATAATTATCAGTAGCTTTCAGAAAGTGTGATTTTCATGGGACTCTCTTCTCCTATTATACGAATATATTATACTGCCCATTAGTCTATGTGATTTGGAATAGTTTTAAAGTTAGTATCTGTTTTCAATTTTCCTCAAAATTTGGATTATCTTTTAGAGCTTAGAGCTTAGCAAACTACAATTTTGCCTACAATACATTTTTCCAATACAAGCTGACAGTTTACATTGACGGTATATTCTTTCTGACCAGATGCGTCAATGTATTTTCAAAGAATCTGTGTGCTGTTGCACATGGATCAACTACTTTAATAGGAATATGGCAGAATGAATTTATGAGCAGTCTCATTTCACAAATATTTGTCTTACATTCCTTCATAATAATAATTAAAAAAGATATGTGTAGTTTACATCTGTTACCATCTCTCTCTGGACTAAACAACAGACTTGTTGCCATCTCTTCATCAATATCTGGTTATCGATTAACATTTTACATGGGAAAAAACCCTAAATTCAGAGGAAAATGAGACTGATAGATATCAGAGACTCCCTCCGGTGGCTGACAGAAGCATCCATTGCTGCCCTCATATGCAGCATGGTATAGAGATTGCTGAGGCTCCTCCTATCCTTGGACTGTTCTCCTCAGCTGCTCATGCATCCACATCGGCACCAGTGATAGGTCTGCCAAGGAAGACCTTGAGTGTAACATAAGTGACTGCAGAACTGTGGTGCCAACAGTGAAGGGCCTGGAGACCCAGATGGTGTTTCCTCAGTCCTGACAGTGAGGAGGAAAGGCTCAGGCAGGAGCAGCATGGAAGACAAACAGGCAGAAGTAGAAGGCCATGCACTGCTGGAGAGCTATGATCTCATTGGAATTACAGAGATGCGATGGGATAGCTCACAAGACTGGAAGGCTACCATGGATTGATACAGGCTCTTCATAAGAGAGAGACTGGAAAGGCAAGGAGATAGGATACTCCATGCTAAAGGGTAGCCACTCCTTTTGAATGCATAGAGTTTTGTCTTGGAATGGAGGGCAAGTCAGCCAGAGCTTACAGGTGAGGATCAGAGGACAGATCAACATGGGTCATGGTAGGTGCCTAATACAGATGGCCTGATAAAGAAGAGAAAGTAGAATAAGCCTGCTTTAAAAAGCTGGAGGAAGACTAGTTGTTGAAGGTCCTGGTATTCATAGGAGATTTTAACCATCATGATATTTGCTGGATAAGGGAGAAGTTCTGCTGGATGTTTTACTCACAAACAAAGAACTGGTTGTACATGAAGGTCAAGGACAGCCTTGGTTTCAGTGACCAAGAGATTACAGAGTGCAGAATCTGAACAGAAGTGAGAAAGGCACAGTATAATTACAATCCTTGTCTTCAGGAGAGGTTGTTTTTTTTTTTTTTCTTTTTTTTTTTTTCTTTTCAGGACATAGGAGGCCAAAAGAACTGGATAACCTTCTCAACCTCTTCAAAGTCAACCAAGCACGGCAGAAGGAGAGCACGGATCAATGCAAAAAATCTGTCTGAGCTCAAAACTTAAAAAAAAAGTACACAGTAGATGGAAGCAAAGATGGACTAAGTATGATGAATATACAACCCCATGATGAGTACCAATGAAGAATACAGAGTGTGTAGGGCTGCAGTTAGGAAAGCCAAAGCTCACCCGGAATTGAAACTCATGAGCAATTTGAGGGGTAACAAGAAAGGCTTTTGCAAGCTTCTGCAAACCTTCAATACAATCTCATAGTTGTACCTGTAAGACCGTAGTGTAGTATCTCTCGAGTCCACTACAGAGAGTCAAAAGAAACATAGGTTCTTTCTGGGGATGAATCTTGATAGGGGGTCTAGATTATGCTGTCTGAGGAAAGTCTATGTTAGTGCATTAGCGAGGAGAAGGTGTATGCTTTTGAAGGAAATGTGATCATCCTTACATTATAAAGTGGTCCTGGAGTGCTTGAATTGGATTCCTTTTAGATAAAGCTAAATCAAAAGACGTGCTCCAAAAGCATATTTAATCTATTCCAACCCCTGATGGGTCTTCAGTCCACAAAATCAAACCACAGCTACTCAGAAATAAATCTCTGGAAACACATACAGTATGGATACAGAGTTATCAGTACTGTTTCACAGACCTGTTTCTATTGCACCATACTATTTGGTAATGCAATGATAGCTTGAATTTGTCCTCAGGAAAGTTTCCTCTTTCTCAGTTGTCTACAGAAGGAGCCTACAAAGGCTATTTGGCTGTTATGTGTCTGAAACTACAGATACGCATAGAGCCTCAAATTCACCACAAGATTCTTCTGGAAAATAAACAGTCATAAGATAACTAAGAAAATCCTTTCATAAACGAATAACTTGTTGAAGGACGGTAATGAGGGACAGTACAAAGGTCAGTTTCCAAAATGTGGAGAAGTTACTGGTAAGATTCCAAAGAGATATGTGCTGGCACATGCTGTTCAGTACATTTAAAAATGAACTAGAAAAGGCTGATAACACGATAGATTAAATTCATTATTGGTAAATGTGGAGTAGTACATATGAGGGAAAACAATCAAGCAATCCTAATTTTACCAGTGTACTACTCAGGAAAAAGATCTTGGAGCCCCTGCAGACAGTTCTCTGAAAATGTATGTACATTGGTGACAGTCAAAAAGGTTAATAAAACGACTGCAACTATTACTAAACATCAAGCACTGGTCATAAAACTTCATTATGTCAGATGGTAAATCCACAATGCTTGATTACTGCAGAAATTTCTAGTCATACAACTTTAAAGAGTGTATAAAAGAAGTTGAGAAGATGAAGAAGGAAGCAATGATTACCAGAGGTACAGATTTTTTTTTTTTTTTTTAAACTGGAGAAACCTAAGTAGAATAGAATTGTTCTGTTTAGAAAAAGTAATGACTGAGCAGGATACATCAGAAATCATGAACAGTATAAGTGGAGTGAATAAATATCAATACTTCAACTTTTTCCATAGTAAAAGAGAAAAATAAACAATCAGGCATAAACTTAAAATGAAAGAAAGCATTTTATTTTCATCCAATGCATAATGAAATTGAAGAATTTATTGATAAAGTATATTGTGGAGATCAAATTAATAAAAAAAAGTTTAAAAGGATTAGAAAAGGTCCATCCAGTCTTCTAAATGCAAAAATTTGAATTTAACATCCAGATTAGGAGGATGCTAAACCACTGATTTCTGGAAACTGGGAGGTTATACCAGTGGAATATAGCAGAAATATTTACCTCATTGATTATACTTTCCCTAACTATTTCAACCCAATCACTGTTACAAATGAGCCAAACAGACCTTTGAATTAGCATGATAGTATCTACAGTTCTTACAGATAACAAGATACAACATTTTACAGGGCTCTGAATTGAAAAAAGAACATGATCATTGGAATTTGAAATCAACTTTAGGTAACAGAACAATGAGCCTACTTTTTCAGTATTCACTGAACTCAAGCGCAATGTTTTGTTCTCATTCAGGGTTGGGATCCTTCTTACTAAATGAATGGGAGGCTTTTTACCAACTCCAGTAACATTATAGCAGACCTGAAATTCAGTTTGAAGTACAATGGATAATTGTCAGTCAAATATATGAGCTGAATAACAAAAAATTAATAAGAGAAGGTCCCTACAAAAAAGCTGAAGAGGGACTCTATCAGGGAATGTACTGATAGGACAAGGGGCAATGGCTTTAAAATAAAAGAGGGTAGATTTAGATTAGATATTAGGAAGAAATTCTTTACTCAGAGGGTAGTGAGGCACTGGAACAGGCTGCCCAGAGAAGCTGTGGGTGCCCCCATCCCTGGAAGTTCTCAAGGTCAGGTTGGATGGGGCTTTAGGCAACCTGGTCTAGTGGGAGGTGTCCCTGACCATGGCAGGGGGGTTGGAACTGGGTGGTCTTTAAGGGCCCTTCCAACCCAAGCCATTCTATGATTCTATGATAATTGTTTTTTCACGTACCTTAGTAGTAGAAATAAAACAGGCACTATCCATGTAACTAGGCAAACAACACCTATCTATACGTCAAAGGAACTTTAAAGATGTAATATACCAAAAAGTGAATGTAGAAAGAGACTAGCAAGGACACTCATTTAACCTTCTCTCTAACAGAATACGCAAGCATTACTACCATACACAGAAACTGGCGTATTTAATTGCAAAATAAAGGAAAATTATTAGAGAAATAATGGGCAAAATAGAGAGACATAAATCATACTAGAATACTGAACTGACTGCAAAATTCACTAATAGCAATATTTAATCCATTTTTGTTTGTTTGTTTTTTTGTTTGTTTTCATTCCTAGAACCAAGATTCCCAGAAATACTTCAAAGGTAGAAGTATGTTTGGCCACTATTTTAACCATTAAGAATACTCCTACTTTAAGATAAATAAAACCTGTTTTGTAAATATAAGAAGACTTTTCAAAATACAATGTGACATCGCTTAAGGCAAAATTTAGATATACCACTAAGACTTCTCTCAATTGATATTGAACATGGTATTCATTGCGTTCACTCACTGCAGGTATGAAATAAGTCTTGTTTTACACAGCTGTGTTTATCATAGATACATGATATGTCCTTATCACAGGCATTAGAAACATCCCTACAATTCATATTCTCATTTCAAGAGATGTTTTGCATTGCTACTTTATAACATTGGCACATTATCAGCATTATTCTCATCCTAAATCCAAAACACAGCACCACACCAGCTACTGGGAAGAAAATTAACTCTATCACAGCCAAAACCAGGACACTTTCTAAAGGAATTAAATGGGTTTGTGGATTATGAAGAGTGGGCAGTGCTGTCTTCCTCCAGCTACTCATTTCTGCAGCCTAGTGCTTTTTAAAATACTTTATCCTGTCAGATATGATACCCTGTCAGATATGTATTCCTCGAATGTTTTAAATCTCATTAAAAGCATTCTGGTCTACCTGATTTTCATTAAAAAGAACACATTTTAAAGTGAATTATATACACATTATTTTAAAGTGTCTCTATTTAGGAATTCTCTTAGAATCATATTATTCTCATGTTATGACCATGATTATTATGCAAATGTATCTTAATCTATTAATTTAATGTCTGAATGGACTACTAGGCTTGTACTATAAACTCAGTTTTTTCCAAGTAGCATGGAAAGTGTTTAGCATTGAAGAAACTGATAGCTACTTCTTGAAAATTACAATTTTTAAAGTAAGATGCAAAAGATTTTCCTAGTACAGTTCTGGTATAGTTCACTAGTCAGCTAGACTAGTTTCCATTTAAAAAGTTAATTCTTATGGCAGGATTTTCTCAGCAGTTTCAGGAAGAAATGAATAGATATAGAGCAGGATGGAGAAAAAAAAAAGAAATTGAAGTACTAAGCCACTTTTGTGATTTAAAATTAATTAATTAAAATGTTCTGAATAAAGTTATATACAGTTCTGGGTTTGACAGTAATATATCCCTTTAAGTTCAAAACTACTGCTTTAGTATTTATTGTCATATGACAGTTCTAGCTACTTACTAACAATATTTAAAAACTATCAAAAAAAGCTAATTAAGCATTGCTTGTGTGCTTTTACATGGCTTTACATTGTTTCCAGCAACAGATTTGGCGTGAGTGGTTAACACGTCTTGCTTATCAATTATCTACATCAATTAAACAGTATTATAATAAAATTTTAATAAAATCCAAGGAATCACAAATATGTTCTGAAAAACCTTCAGAAAAAATAAGGTATTTTTCTTAGTACTTGTGTTTCGATAGCTTCTCTTCTAATTCTTGACATGGTCCTAAATATCACTGCCCAGAGGAATGCTTGCCATAAGATATTCTTACTGGAGCAGCTGTAGGTTACCCAGCAACCAGTTCATGTCAATTCCTGTTGGGCTGGTAACAAATGCTCTGTCAAGAGCAAGAAATCAGTTATTTGTCTTTCTTTATCCTTTTCTTTTAAACTCTTCTGAAGGGAATAGGGATGTTCCATAGTTACAATGAAGAAACTACAGAAACTATGCATGAGGTTCCAAACAGATCAATTGACAAAAGACTGTGTCTAATTACAAATAAACAAATATTTAAAACCTTTCTGCCTGAAGATGGCAATAATGTTTTCTATTAAAAAAATCCACAGTATATGTCATTAAAAACCTTCAAATAGTTGCTTGCAATGTTCGTACAAGGATGAAGAGAGTCCATATTTAGTAAAAGGATACAGATTAAGCTGTTCTGTTTTGATTCATTTATACACTAAATTGGATTGTTTATGGCATTCTAACATACACTTTATTAGAAACTAATGGGATACTTACCAAGTTTGCTAACATTGACAAGATAATCAAATAAACACTTGTCAAAGTATTTGGAGAGCTTATTTTTCCTACTTTGTTCCTGTCATAACTCCAATTTATGCAGAGATATATTTATAAGTGATAGGCTACTTAAATTAAAAAAATGTTCATAATTTCAAAATGAAATTCAATCTCAATGAGTTACTTCATTTTGTAGCTCTTACCTCTGCAGCAAAACATAACTTTTCCCATTTTTACTGTCTCATAAAGTCATAAATATTTTCTAAAACAAAACTGTGGGGAAGAATAGATTTTATTTATTGATTTTATTTAGGCTATAATTAACACATCTGAGCTTGCTATCAAATGCAATACTTTTATATCATTAAATAGTTACTGACATATGTCAGTCCTGGAATCTTCCAGAAATTATCATTTGTAATGTAGGTATATTGTCACAGAAAAAAAGTAATAGAAGTTTAGATCCAGTAAATACTGGATACTTCCTCTGACTGCTGTGCATTTTTAAGAAAATTATGTCAACAGAATGAAGAGTCATGGTAAGACCTTTCTCTGTGACCACCATATTACTATACTATTTATTACTTAAACCTGTCTTAAGAATATTCAAGAGCCTGTAAAAACTGCAAATTCAGTTGGAGTAGAAAGATTTTTGCCATGCCTTTTAGAAGACCACTAGGTAGAGCTGGAAATGATACAAAAAAAATTCTTATTCTCAATAAATATACAGAATAAAACTATTGACATTACTTCCAAGCATTTGTCTTATTTTAGCTTTCTTTATGAGGCAGAATTCAGTCACCATTACAAGAAGTGCTTTTTTTTTTGTTAGTTAGTTAGTTAGTTTGTTTTGTGTGTGTGTTATAAAAGTAAGTCAAACTTCTGCAGAAAAGAATATGTCCGGATATCCTGTTATTAATTACTGAAATGTTGAGTGTTTCAAAGCAAACAAACAAATAAATAAATAGACCAAGAGAAACAGTATGTATTCATGGTAAAAAGGTGGGCTCTGTGCTAACAACTATGACATACAGGCAAGATCTAAGTTTTACAATAGGTAGTGCCACTTTGCTCAAGAAAACAAAAGGAAGTGGTTCTTCCTGAAGCTGGTGGTAGACGTGTAAAACTCCTTGCCAAAGGATGTAGATGCAAGAAACTTCCATGGTTCAAGGGCAGACTGGAAAAGAAAGTTCCACTGAGTGTTACAGAACAGACAGACTATATCACAGTCAAGAATGTCCTTGGGCTGAAACTAACTGAAGGCTGGGAAAGCATCATAGAGAAAAGTATCTTACAGTCTGACCTTGTTCTTACTCTTCTGTAGGAGCCCAGCTATTGTTACTGTATGGATACTTGGTCGAAACAAGTTTGGTTGTTCTTATGCTTTGTGCTCAGTCTTGCTCCCTCCCTCACTAAATTCCTGCTTGTCAAAAAATGTCCTTACAAAAGTGTGTAAAATATCTACTTTTATCTATCTTCCAAAATTTAAAATGAGCTGAACTGGCTCATGATCATTTGATAAAAGATGATTTTCTCTGACCGGCAGTAAGAGTCTCACGGCTTCGTAAAATGGAATGTCACCTTTCTGGTTCATTAAATACTTGGTAACAATATCCATCTGCTATTTTATGCAGGAATACATATATTTGTTATTTATTTCTCTGTTTGTGTTTGGAAACCTAAAGTCTCCTATTATCAGTTGTTTAGGAATTAACCTTATGGTAAAATACATTTTGCTGTTTCTACATCCAGTCATCTTGATTTTTCCTTCCACTCTGTTTTTATTTATATTTATATTTATATTTGTATTTGTATTTATATTTATATATTTATAATAGCACCTATCACTATATTGATAAAGACTCTTTGGAACTACTCTGAAGGCTAGGGTAAGAACAGGAGTTGGCCTGTTAGTACCCCAGCACTAACCTCTACTCTGCAATAACTTAACAAAATTGAATCAATTACAAAGTATAACATATCCCAGCAAAAAATAAAATAAAATTAAAATGGCATTAGTATTGTGATTAGACTGAAATGAAGAGTAAAAATAATGTTACTGTAATAATGAGGAAATAATTACAAAAGAAGTGGTTGGCAAAATCAAAAATGTAATGATTATTTGTTTTAATTACCTGTAGAATGTCTTTCATATGTTGCATTACAAAGTATAGGAATAACACACACTAACGTACACAGGTATGAGAGTCCCTAATACCTCCTACACTAAACATCATTGAGACAGGCAAGAATAGTATAGACAGCAAACTGATATAACTCCCTGATCCAGAAGTAACACTGCACACTAACACTCCATCTATCTAACATTGGACAGCATAGGATACTGTTCTAACCTCAGTATGTTTTCCAGAATACTTTGCCAATTAAATGTCTCCTGTCGTAAAACTGAAATATCCAAGCTGATGCCTGTGGGAATAAGTTGTCAGAGATGCCATTTGAGCATCTGTATTTCCTATATCCCAAAAGCTTCTGACAAGCAGAAGAAATTAAGTAAGTTGTAGTGTCTAAAGCATCATTAGTTCTGTTGCTTTTCTTTTTAATTTCTGTGAATGGATCTATTTTGTATCTGAAGTAACTTCATACAGCAGTTTATGCTTCACTTTTGTGTTAAAGGAACTCAATTAGGAACACAAAAAGTCACCGGACAGCTATTTATTAGAAAGCCTCTCTAAACTACTCTACTTGGATTTCATGGAGGATATATATCCAAATGCAGGGAGACAACAAGCTGAAAGCCACAACATTCTGTAACACACTGCTAATAGAAATAAAATCAGATTTTCTTTCCACTTACTTCAAATAACATCTTACATAAGCTTATTTGGTCAATTCATTTCTTGATCAGATAAAGAGCTGTTTAGGCTGCCTAACTACAGTGCTATATTATTACAATGAAAAAACCTTATGCTGAGAAAACAAAGGTTTCATAGGCAATATGTAGGTCATCCAGAAATGAATACCAATTAAACATTTATATTGCACTATACCACTAAGTATTCCATAAATGGAATTTATGGAATTTCATATTTTAAAGATATCTTAAAAAATATTTAATGATCTTCTAAAAACTAAACCACATACATTTAAAATATTTTCTTTTCGTATGTTTTTAATATAATTTTCACAACACAACAAGGCTTAAATATACTTTGATCCATTGGAACAGAGGAGATAGCTATGGCTATCTAACAGCAGAAAACTTTTATTCCCACCTGCCTTAAAGAGCAATACATTGTTGTACTTCTCTGATGTACGAATTATTGTTTCCTATCTCCTTTCTTTGAGAGAAAAGGTGGAAATACTCCTCTTACTCCTACTCTATCTTCTATCAAAATAAGAAATGGTGATTTGAAGATGCACAGAAGCAGGGACAAAAAAATCTCACTAGTGTGTAAATCCACAGGTGAGATTACTGCAGGTACATCACATGCAGAATTTATCATAAGATTTTCAAGTTAAACACATGGCCATATTCAAGTAAGTTTCACATTTATATTACATCAAATGAGAAACTGCAGTTAGGCAGTTATGATTATTTCTGTTTTTTGTTAGATTATGTGTGACCTAGCTATGAACTGGATTACCTAATTAATTCTAGTATATCTAAGTGGTTGGCATATGGCCTAGATGACTTTAATTCACTGAATGGCTGGGAAATCAAACAAGATTACTCAAAGGCTTTCCATACAAAACTCCAGTTACTTAAAACACACTACAGGCAATCAAAAGAGGTAAAAAGCTTCTGAAGGACACTCCTTGAACAATTTTTTTTAATGGAGGGAACAGAAGTAAAGTTACTAAACACAACCTAGGATGCAGTTTCAGGAGATGACTAAAAAAACCTCGCTGCCTGACACAGACAAAAAGGTGAGGGCTCGTTTCCTTCTCTCTCTCCCCATCTCCATTTCTGGATTTGCACTACCTTTCTGTCCCTTTCTGTCCTGCTCGCTCTGGCACTGTCCTGATCTCTTGCTGATCAGCTCAGCTCACCAAACCAGCAGAACACTATATCCAGCGCTGGTTTAGTGAGCAACACTGTCTCTCTGAGTCTTAGTTGAGCAGCTGGACTTACCCAGGGGAAGCAGCAGGAGCCAGCAGGGGAAAATTACCATTTTGGCAGCAGCAAAATAAAAATTCATTGGCTCAATCATTTCCTGAAGCACCATGCCCCATGGCTTATCAGAGAAGTCCATAAGCCTGGGCCTGGTCAAAAGCAGTGGTTCCATGAGCCTTAACAAGAGATTTGTGCACTTTTGGATAATTCCTCATATGACAGAATCCCTACCAAACTTGTTAAAGGGTATAGGAGAAAGATCCCTTCTACTGCCATCAAGGCTTGCACATAGCTGAACCACACTATGAAGATCATGTATTTTAAGAGAACAAATAATGGAAGAAGTACAGTAACTTAGGCAATACATCATTGCATGCTATAAATGTGATGTTTATTTCAGAAGAATCATGGGTGAAAGTTTTACTCATAAATGGAAAGTTTATTAACAAATCTGTAAAATCATGTGAAACAAGCAGCGGTACAACCCTTAGACTAATTTGTTAAGGTTACTTTAGCACTTCAAATGTAAGTTTTATCATTTCTAACACCGAGATCTCAAAAAATACCAGTGATTAAAACTGTCTCTCATTAGAACTGATATACCCACTAAAATTTTCAACTCGCGCCTCATCAACACTTTTGGCAAAGAAAAAGATATTTTATGTACTTAAATATCTCTCTACTAAAAAAGGGGGGTTGGACAATGAGCCGACCTCTCTGAATGACAGAAACAGACCCAATAGAACTAGTGAAGACTTATCCATACAAACATCAATGGCACAAAATAAGTGCTATTTACCTTGCAGTTTGCGGATTTTCACATGGCAGTAAAAAGAAAGGGATTTATTCTATAGGTTTAATGAGTACCTAATACCTTAATACTTACAGCATGTTTATAGAGACAGACACAGATAGCTTTCTGAGGATGAACAGCAATATGTTGGAAACGTTAATATGAAGAACTATTATTATTTAATATCAAATGTAAACAACAATTGCTCTTAAAAGTTCAAAACCTAAAGGGCTTCTCTCAAAGGATATTTCAAAGAAAAGTTTCACTGAAGTAAAATACCCAGGTGATCTCTTCACACCAACTGAATCTACACCAATAGTTCGTGAAATGTTCCCTAATGTACCAAAACCAGGTTATGGATTACGCACATACTATTTTCTTCAGTACAGTGACTACATACAGACAATCTAATCTGAGGGTTTTTGATGTGAAAATATTGGCTCATGTAATAGAATGTTTAAAATAACATTTGGAATTAGTATTAATGCATCAAGCAAAAACTACCTTGCTCTCAGAGTTTCACTGCCAAAAGGTTAGCTTCATTTGACTTTATCTATATGCTGTTAATTTCTTTATCCAAAACTAAGGAAACAAAGCCTCAAAATATTTTCTTAGTATTTAGTAATTTATTTACATTAGCCTGACTACAACTATCTTTTAAGGTAGCTTTAAAATCTGCTGTCTTTGGAGGCAATGTCAAGATTCCCATTAAATAAGGTTTGGGAATGAGGTCAATAATACCATTACAATGTAACTTCATCGTTTTTCTCCAAGTAGATAATGACACTGCTAGCAAGGCAAATAGCAGCATGTTTATTTTTCTAACATTCTGTCTACTTGCCTGAAAAAACAGGTTGCAACATCATTGTCACAAAGTGAAAGTCAGAATATTTAGAAACACTTGCATTCTATCCAGTGAAAGTATGAGTAAAAAGGAAGCATTCTTGCTCCTCAGACCAAGTCTATTAAAAGAATGCTAAACAGAACAGAGCATGCAGATCATCTGGAGAATTCAGAACTTAAAGTGATTAATTAGACCTTATTTTGTCTCGAGCAGATTTACTAAGCTTTTTTCAACTTAGCCCCATTGTTTGTAATTACCAAAATCACACCTCCATTGGCTAGTCTTAGTTGCTTCATGCATGAACAGCAATCTGATTGAGCACTCTTGTTAGGATTTCATTCGTCATTGTAATTAGCCATAATCATAGCCTTCCTGGGTGCATGAGAATGTGCAAACGACCGATTCACAACCCCAACCTATTTGAATATGAATCTTCTCAGTAAGTAGCAATAAAATAGTGGAAACAAAGCAGTTTCTCTAGGGAATTTTGCAAAGCATCCCTGTCTCTAATTCTCCCCCCTTAAAAATGTTCCCTTTTTAGTATTTGAATTCTGTTTGCTAAAACAAGGCTTGCTTAATGAAGACAATGGCTTATTATTTCTTTAAGTGGCACAGCAGGGCCCAAGTATTACAGGCCCGGCTCTTTCAGCCTCTGCCAAGGACACAAGGAACAAAGGGGCAGGCAGTAACGGGAGGCAAATAGACCTCTCCTCACACTGCAGTTTGTGAACACTTTCCCCGGAGCAAGACCCAGGTCTCAGCTATTCTGGAACTCAAAGACAGGGTCTTTTTCTCCTTGTTCCTGTCAGTGACTCACGCATTGCAAAAGAGCTCATAGCAGCAGACGCAGCCCCAGACGCGGCGAGCGAGGCGAGGCGGAGGAGGGGAGGGCACGGCTCGTTCGGCCGCAAACACGTTCGTGGCGAGCCCCCTAACGGCGGCGAAACGCCGCCCGCTCGCCCCTCCTGGCCGGCGGCTCCCGGGGGACACAGCCTTGCACACAGGCACTGGATGGCATCCAGGTCTGCTCTCTGCCAAAGCAGAGAACTAGCTGGGAAAACAGGAATTTTGACGACTGCAGCTCCGGCGCTGTGATCTAGTTATTTTTTTAACATGTTTAGCAGTGTTTCAGTAAGAGTAAGTCTCAGGAGGCACATGTAATGTCAAACATACAGAACAATTTTTTAAGTTGCCACACACCTCTGGGCCGAAATGAAATTTTGACTTGTATGATTCCGAAAATATCCATTCTTGAATAATGAAAATTAATTGATTTTTTATTTATTGACGAAATATGTAAACACAGCCTTCCATATCTTGAGGTATAGCTTTCCAGTTTTGCTAATACATTTGATTTTGAAATTATATTACGTTTATTTCATGCAATATGTTAAATTAGTTTCTTTTCTTGCTACAACTTCTTGTTTCCAGATTCTCTATCTTAATAGCAAAGCCACACATTTTATTCACAAAAATATTTTATTCAACTAAGCGTATTATTAATAAATAATGTTAATTAAATTAATAAACTATAAATTAAGTAAAAATTTAAGCTGAAGGAGTCCTTTTAAATGAGCATGAAACTAAATCCACTGTATTAAACTTAATTTCAATGGAAGATAAAGATATAAAAGATTTTGTGTACCTAGGTCTCTATAGCAGAAATGGAAGATTCAAGTGTTTCACGCTTAAAGTCTTAAGTCAGCAATGGTTAATTGCTCTATTTAATATAACACTTTTTAACCATCATAAGTCTAATACAATCATGACAAAAAACCATGGAAAGCTAATAGTGCAGCTAATAAATGTGAAATACAAATGCACTCGAGCAATTTTAACAACTGATATTTACTTGGAACTCTTTACTTACTGTAATTTTAAACAAAATAAATAATTTTAAATAAAAGTTGTGCATGTATTATCTTTTCATAGGAAATGTAAAATAAACAGACTTAATAAATGCACAACATTTCTTTTCAGTTTGTCATTTGTCATTTTCTGTACATTTTATATTGTGTACATTTTGACCTATATGACATGAAACACGAATTTGCCGGTGCGGGAAGTTTTCTGATATTCTGAGACTGTTTTGTCTGGATGGTATACACTTAAGGCTTGGTTGAAAAGCCTATAAATTTCATTCTCTCTTTATAAAAGTATTAGTGACTAGGAAAAGCATTTCTTTAATCAGATAGCTGAGAAATGCCAGCCTCAGTTTCTTGAAATAACACTAGGAGCTTGCCCACTAGACAAATACTAGATGAAACATTAAATAATTTTGTAGATTGATCTTCACTAATTTTAGAAATCTCGCTAAAGGGGGATGGGGACATTGACATTTGTACTGTTTCTGAGGAAACAACTATTATCAGTGCTGAGCTACGATTTCTGGGAGACTACTGGTGAAATCCATGGCCACATCATCCTGAAGAAACTGCAGGATGGAAGAGATGCAAATTAAATCATGCCACATGTTGTTGTGCCGCACTAGTTCAGGAAATAGTTCCATAGCAACCATTTCCCCATCAACCCTTACAGTCTATGCTGAAGAATCTTCCTCAGATGCTAAAAACCAGTACTGTTTTAATTAGAATAGCAAATACTTTTTAAGTAACAATGTTCAGTAAGCTGCCACATAAAGGCACCCAGTAATGTAGAGGTTTGTGTCCTCTCAGTCTTCTCCATTATCTTAGAGAAACAAACCAAAACAAACAAACAAAATAACAGAAATCAGGAAAACAAATAGGACAGATTTTAAGTTTTTTGACAGAAGCTTTTGCAGTTGCTCTCCTGTTTCATCCCTTTGGGTACAACTCAGTGTGTTGCCTGATGCTGAAACCCTCTATAAGGTTGCATTCTCAAGGCACCATTAGAAACCTAACAAGATCACAAGATCGCCGCCTGCCCTTTAGTAAACAACCATGCTGACTTACCTTAATATGCAAAACACTTAATAATAGACACAGGCCACTCAAACAAGAGTTGCTACTTTCTTTGGGTTGTTTTCCACTAGTTGAAGCAAACAGAAGAGTTTCTGGCACTTCTACAACATGCTTCTTCTCTAACATTTTATAAAAGAAAAAGGTGAAAGAAATCCTTCTCTGTTCGATGAGATTTATTTCACTCTTTACTATTTAATTCAGGTTTTAGGACTTCATCCTCCATATTTGACTGATGCTTTGAGTAATTACTAAAGAAAAAACACTTTGAGTTCTTTATACCAGTACACACAAGCGAATATTCCAATTAAACTGAAAACGGAGTTAGTGGAAGAGCACCTTTTAGATCAATACATAAAAGGTTAAGTGGCTAAATTGCAGCAACTTTGGTTTTTTTTGAACTTGTTGCATACACTAACTTTTATGAAATAAAATGCAAACTATTAATGAAACATCATTTTATTATAACCTGTTCAATATACATTTATCATGATAATATTTCACCAAGTTTTTTAACATTTTCCTCAGCAAAAATCCTCAAATATTAAGAATGATGTTCACCTTTCAACTCGCGTACAGAAATACTATAAAAAAAGGATTTATAGAGTGGGATTTGAATATTCATTTCAAATAAGATTACAGTAATTGTTAAAAGAAGTATCTTGGTACATTTATGAATCCTTTGGAAGGAGTATCTTAAAAAGTTATTTCTCCTTCTGTGTAGAAGTTAAAGGATTCTTCCTATGCTCCACGCTTAACTTAGCTCAGAACAATGAAATAGTTGTTGTGAGTGGTATTTCACATCACCATCTCCACAAATATTGAGATTTTGCTGCAATGGATGTCAGCTTGTTAAGAACAGTTTCCACTGTCTCAGTATATTTTTCTATGACATGTAGGATAGATTCTCTTCTACTGTACTGCTGTTTTTCCCATCGCTGTGTCGATACTAAAAATTTTTGAAATTTAATGCATCAGCTGCTATTAAAAGCTTTTCTGTAAAGTCTATTAAAAAAGACTAAGTTAAAATGAAATTTAGATAACTTCATTATTCTGTCATATTTGTTATAGAAGTATAGCTAAATGAGAGCATTCAGGCTTCTCTGGAAAACAGAATGGAGATGATATTCTGAGCTAACTGTAAATAGATACATTTTTATACAAGTATATATATTTACATAAATATAAGTATGTACATGTATGTTTAATTATTTGAGCCTCTTTAGAGTTGTAGCTATCCCAGTCATACTGTTACTCAATACTGTTATTCACTTAATTTCTAATTTTTTAATGTTTCTACAGTTCATGCTTGAAAACTCATCTTTACATCAATCATACCAATTTACCAAAATGAACCAAATGTTAATAGGAAGAAAGAAAACACAGATATTTAAGCACTCAAAGATAGCAAAACAGCAAGATTAATATCTTAGTAAATGAAGAACGATGATCAGCTGATTATGCACAGTTTATAGGAGCCTATACTGCCTATACTTAAGCTGTTTATAAAGGTTTATACAACCTGTAAACACTTGTTAAATTTGGAATCACATATACAACAAAATCTGTTTGACTGTTCAATTGTGCTAATAGTCATGACCTAATCTTGAGACATTGCACGGATGAAGAAATATCTAATTAGGCATAGAAATAAAATATTTTTTCATATATTGCCTCTAGGTGCTGGCATTCAGCAGCGCTACAGGAGAATTGTGGGATATTATCTATTTTTCCCTGACTTTTTATAACTTGAAAAGGGAAGACAAACCTCTCTATTTAAGTCACATTTAGAACCTAATACTACATGACAAGTACTGTTAAAATTCATCTACTTTCATTTAAATCACATGAAATCTAGAGGCCCAAAGCACTTTGTACAATGTCAATGGACTAATCATACTAATTTTAAATGTTTCTGGCTTTCCTGCAACAAGAAGGGATATTCCCCAGTGACACACATCAATTTCAAAGTCTTCAAGAAGAATCAGACTGATATAAGTTTAGAGAGCTGCTAAAGTGTGTTGACTCTAGGATCTAAAGCTGAAGGTGTTTTTACATTTAGCATTTAGTTATGGTAAACTGAACATGAATATAAATCTCAAACATATTATGAATGCAATTGTAAATTCACCTGATACAGCTAGAAAGTGACAACAATTATGTACTGAATAAATGTATACGTGTGTATCAATCCAGCACATGGAAGAAACGTGGTTTTAAGTTAAAGGAATGTTAAGAACAGAATGGAGAAAATTAAGTTCATTAACAGCATTTAAAGTTGTACCATTATTTTGTGCCTTGGTTTCTTCACCTGTAAAACATCTAAGTTTCAGAAGCACTGGGAAGTTTTACATTAAACATTACATTTTCATTAAACAGTAGTACGTTTTGACATATACAAAAGAAAAGTAATGCAGAAATACAAAATAATAGGGTCATCCACCTAATGATACTAATTTCATAGAACCACTGAATAATTTGCTTGGGAAGAGTCCTCTGAAGACCATGTTGTTTAACTCCCTGCCCAAAGAATGGATAATTTTCTAATATCCACTTGGAACTTTCCTTATTGCAAGTAGTGACTGTTGCCTCCTGCGCTTTTGTTGTGCAGCACTGAGAAATGTCTGGCTCTGTCTCCTCTATGACATGTCTTTAGGCAGTGGAAGACTGCAATTAGATCTCCCTTCTTAGCCTTCTCTTGCCCAGGCTAGCCCAACTCAGTTCCTTCACTGTCTCTTCATATGTCATGTGCTACAGTACCCTGATCATCTTGGTGGCCTCCCTGCTGGACTCTCTCCAGTTTGTTCATATCTTCTTCTTCAAAGTCTTCTTCTACTTTCTGGGCCCAAAACTGGACACAGAATTCCAGATGCAGCCTGCAATGTGACTACCAAGTAAAGGGAAATAATCCTTTCCCTCAGCTCCCTGACTTTATATTGCTAATGTCATCTAGAATGTGGTTAGCCTTCATTGCTGCAATGGTGCCCAGCTGAGTCATGCTGACCTTGCTGTCCACCAGGACCCACAGGTCCTTTTCTGTAGTGCTGCTACTAGCCAGTCAGTTGTACTTCAACATCTCATTTCATCTCAAAAACCAGAAATCTGTCAAATTTTGGACGTCAAAAATGAACCACTCTTGGCATCAATAAGCACGAATTATAGTAAGATATACGTAAAAAAAAAAACAAAACAAAAAAAAACCAAGGACTAAGAACTAATACCTAAATATACAACAAAACAATGAGAAATACTATAAAATGCCAGGAGTATGACATGTGACAAAAAATTTGTGGAAACTCAAAATGATCCAGGATCTCAGATAACAATTTAGAAAGGCAAGGACTTTGATGAGAAAGTAAATACCATCTTTGTTACAGTATTGAATATAAAACATAAAAGTAATATGCAAACCTAGAATCTTGTAATAATGAGATAGATACCAACATGAGTAAATGATATTTTTAAAAAAAAAAAAGAGAGAGAGAAGACTGAAATAAACTCACAAACTAAACCAGATGGTGGCAGTTTGAAAGGAGTGCAGAGTGGTTAATGTGTGAGAAAACATTCATACCGTGATTAATAGCAACAACAGATTTGGACAAAAGATCTGATGAACAGGAAATGCAGTGACCTCCTAGAAATTATGATAGTTACCCTGAATTGGTAAAAATGTTGGAATGTATAAAAATTATTAAATTCTTAGATGAACATTTATAGTATATAGAGGTAATACTTTTTGCTAAGGAAGACTGAAGTTCAATAAAGTTGTAGGCAACTGAGAAACATTTGACATAGGCTGTACTTTAGTTAGGAGGTCTTTCTTTGCAAGGTCATTAAAATGGTTTTGTCCCTGGTTCTTCACAAAAAAAGTAGCGCGTATTGCAGTATAAACATTAAACATGAGCTTTTTTCTCATAGCAAAATTAGAAATAAACAGGAGTAAAATGTCAACTTGTGATCATCACTTTGTGACGAAATATACATAGGTATAGAATTAATTATTATAGGAGAGAAAACAGTTTACTCTTAGGGAAAACTCACTTTTACATTCTCAGGTTTATCAGTAAACCTGTTTGATAAAATAGAAGATTAAGAGGAACAGCACAATTTTAGCAGTCCCAACATGTGTTTGCCACCTTTGGATTTTAATCAAACAGCCCAATACCAACCAACAACTGGAAGTATGGTTCACTACTGGTGCATATCTAAAAATTAAACCACTTTGGGGCAGATTATTTTAACCTGGTAGTCACCATATTAGGTGATATCACCACAGTTGGTTATAATATTTCTGAATGATCTAGGATCTTAAATGCATCAATAAACAATTACTTGGGAAAAAGGCATGGGGCCGAAGTTCCTGCTGTCAGTGATCATTATTACTTCTTACCTGACAGTTACTAGCTGTGTCTAACTAATGCATCATGTAAGCATTCCAAATCAACTTCATGCAAAGTCAGTCTGGTAGTTTAAATCACCTTCTGAGTTAGTAAATCCATAAAAGTTTGTCTTTCTATGCCCTTGAGAGCAAATAGATTTATTGTCCTAATTATCTGCAACTCTTTACACAAGAAAGCATACATATTACCTTGTTGTCTTTAATCAGAAATGTCAGCAGACAAGAGATCTCTGACAGACTGATGGCAAGAGCTCTTTATTAAAAAGCTATGTGAACAGGAAGTTATATTCACTTCATCCTTTCACATACTTGTTATACATAGTACAAGGACTCCTATTGTAGCTGGACTGATATAATTTTATGGCCTTTAATTATCTCACAGAAATAAATACATCAAAATTATTACAGCTGATGATAAACATATTGCAAATATTTTGTTATGCATTCCTGGTATTATTTGTAAATGAATAATTTGAATAAGTTCAAGTTTAAAAGTGAATAAAAATCCATGCATAAACTCAATAAAGATCAATGTTTTTCCCTATCAGATAATTTTTATCTGGAA
>VXAL01005142.1:1540-16257 GCA_013399475.1 Chauna torquata | reverse complement strand
TCCATTAGGTCAAAACAGGTTTATCTGAACTTGCAATAACAATAAAAAAGGGGGAATGCAGAAACTATATAGGGTGATATGGCAATTTACCAACCAGAATGCCAATATTATGGGAGTATTCAGAGAGATGCCTTTCTAAGCCTAAAGACTTAGGCTGAGAATTCACACAGAAGCCAGATCTTGCTATAATGATTTGTANTGTATCTTGTCTGGGTCTATAATCATAGTTATATGTAGCTAGCCCTTACAGGAAATTAATCATGGGTTTAACACAAGGGATACCTAGAACTGTTACAAAATCAAGGGTCATTTGTGCATGTTAGCCAAAGTTTTTTGTACATGTTAACACAATTCATGGATGTTAAAAGATTTCAGATTCTTCTGTTCTAGTTGAAAATGACTGTTGCGTCCACAGAACTACAATATCGTGAAGAGGAGTTTTCGAAAAAAATATTTACTGTCTGATAATTATGGTTATTTTGTTTTGTTTCAGTAACTACCAAAAAGCAAACCAACCAATCAAAAGAAAACACTGCATATCTTGCAGGAAGGAACAAAATCCTACAGTATTTTCCTTTGTCAGAATAAATCATGTTTCTTAGACCCCCTTGTATTTTCTCTCATGCACCACTGGGTAGACAAACTAACAAGAGTGAAACGAACCATGATATACATCACATATAAATAAAGCAAAAACAACAACAACAACAACAAAACAAAACCAAAACCAAAACAAAACAAAACAACACAACAAAAAAACTCATAATAAAACAATGATACTGTGCAATGATAGCAGGGTTACCATTTATTTCTTCTTTTTATCCTTTCACTAGAACTGATTCATACAAATAAATATAGTTTGGCCAAGATGTTATAGAACATTTTCCTTGACATATTTCATTAGTAAAACCTTTTTTTTTTCATTTTCATGAATTTAAGCAGTATTGAGTAAAATATATTTCTAGAAGAATTATTTATTTAATCAGGTTTACAAATAAATATGATGAACTGATGAAAATAAGCCATTAGATGTATATTGGCTATTTTGACTATTTGTATGTCTTTAAAACAAGTAAAAAATACAGACGTTTACTTTATCTGCACCTTTAAATAGTAATTAAGGCCGAACAACATTCTCAGCCTCTAGCAGAAGCAGGCAGTCCCTAAGACATTAGAAGCTATCTGAAGTAAAGTTTGAACTAGAAAAGTCCTATTTGCCTTTTTCATCTACTTAAACTGCACAATAATCAATGATGGTTGCGTGCCAAATTAAACAACAGCCTCAAGTAATTCTACTATCTCAGTATTGTTTTCTTGAGTGCCTGCCACAAAAGTCAGCCTAGATTGATTTGTGAGTAAATCAAGTGGATTGGAATAAGGGAAATAAGCTTGGACCCTGCCATACCGATGCTATAAGAATGGAATAGTGCACTATTATGCTGCCTTCTTGGATGTATGCTGAAGTAGTGATAATTTGTTTTGAAAGAGAGGATGAACAGCAATAGCAAAGGCAACTGCTGCATGACATCATGGCCCTATGTCTCACCCGCTACAGGCCAATGTTTTACTGTGGTACGTGGATATTAGGGAGACATTGGAGTGATAAGACTGCAAATTGTAGTAAGAAAAAAATACCTGCTGGGTCTTTGACCACAGACTCTGCTATTATGACTGTCTTAAGGTATATCTTCAATTCAAACTGTCAGACACAGGGAACAAAAGCTTATTCTAGATGATCAGCTTTGGTTGGAAGGCTTGTAGAAAGCAAGTTAGTAAGAAGTCAGCTAAGCAGCCGGTAGCATCATCTAGTGGAATGCTAATCCTCATAATGGAAGTATGTGCATAGTATAGCAGCTAAAATGAGGTAAGTTGTACTTCTCAATCTGATTTTGAAAAATGAGAAGCTATAATGCTTCAGGATAAAAACGAAATTCTACAGATTTTTGCAGATGTTTGCAAATCACCTTTGGGTCTTACCTGGTGATGAAAGATTAGAGTGCGGAACTAAGTTGTAAGCCTGTGAATTTTAATCCAGAAAGGTCATTACTAAGGTGTCCTAAAGCACAGTTGCAAAGAAATCTCATTCTGATCATGTGTAAGGTCTTCCTGGACAGAACTTCCTTTTATTGCAAGAACTATTAATGGTTCCTTGTGCTGATTTAACATTGCTATGGGTAAGAAAATAGTATTTTCTCACAGCACAAATCCCTCTTCTATACTTAAATAGGCAAAAAAGGTTAAGTCTTATCACTCACTAAGAAACTGTACAGTGCCACTTACCACAGTATAAGTCTAATCCTGTTAGCATCATTAGCAGCAGAATCAGTTATGAGATTGCAAAATCTCTCCCTTTTTTGTTGAATTAACACATTTAAATTAAATATATTTAAAATCAGTATAATTTTCCTGACACGAAAAATCTAAAACATTCTACAAATCTTACATATTTTGTTCACTCATAACATGTTCATTTTCTGTAACTATCACTGCTTCCAGCAAAATCTTATTCTAGTCCAATAAATAACACAAAAAATAAAATAATTCATGATAACCAAAATAATTAAATAGTAGGAGCAGGTTAAAGATCAGCATCCATTTTTCAAATTAAATTTAAAAGTCTGCAGTGGTTACTTAGAAGATTGGCAAGTTTTACAAATAACATCACCAAGCCTTTTCAAGAGAAACACAGCCGCATTAGAATGGAGTCATTAGGCAATACATTTATTTTGAAGCCAATTAACCTTTTGTCAGAGAAATGTCGTAGCTGTAATGGTTTCAGCAGTGGAGGTCAGCCTCTAACAGGGGCACGTATGACAGCGATTACGCTGTCTGACATATGCTGTAGACTGAGAGTACAGCTGCGGAATGAGAATCTGCCTTCGTTTGTATTCTGCTCTGCATTTTCAGGGAGCAGGCAATCTTGACCTATCCATTTAGGTAATTAAAGCTTCTATTTGGAAGTGTCCTGCAGGAAGGTGAAATTTGGGGTAGATAAATGGCTGCTGCTCACTGTAACCAGCAACTTCCATCATTTGATGGACTGCCTGAAATAGGCTGCATTGCCAGGTCCTCATAAAAACAGAGATGAATTGGGCAGGAGGCAATTCTCTAAGGCAAAGCAACTCTGTCATCTTCCTTTTTGCAGCATATAATTTAATTGTTAGCCAAGGTAGACAGCTGACTCAGGGGCTACCTGTAATGGCTCCCCCACCATCTTCCATTTGCTAAGAAGCTACTTCAGTTTATTTACTTAAAAGCCAACTTTGTTTGACAATGAGAGGTGTCACTTCAATAAGCTCAGCTGGCCATCACAGCTGTGCCGTGACTTACCTTCCAAGCTATTTTGTTTCCTTTCGTATCATGCTCAAGAGCAATTGGGAAGTCTCCTCGCTCATAAAACTTGCGAAATGCTGTGGGCTTTGTTGGTCTCTCTTTAAATGCTCCTGCAAGAGGGGGCCCTCTTACCTTGAACAGAAACAAACAAAAAAAACCACACCATAATTCAGTGGTAATGCATTTACATTATGTAGTAGAAGTTCTTGGAAAAGTAAGCATTTTGCCTTGAGAAATATTTTTCTATTTGTTTCTTTATAGAAGTCATCTGGCTTGGTTTCCATCTAACTGTCCTGTTTTTCCATTGTCTTTCCCTGGTCAGTTCCTACATCACCAGATTCGTTCTTCAATTCCTATGGATACGGTTTTCATATGGCTTCCAGTCCCTCAGTATTGATGGCTGAAGCACTGGAAGAAATGCAAGAAAGTCTCTTCTCAAACCACTCCTCTCTTCCTGTGTTGCCTTGGAGGAAGAAATTTGATTCAGCTCTACTTGGTTCCTTAGCTGAGTTATGTCTGGTCAGCTTATTGTGTAGCCTGAGTGCCTGAATGACAGTCCAATTTCAAAATGTCCACACAGGAATTTTTCTTCAGCCAAACTTAGTAGTAACAGCAACTAAAAACTGGCACAAAGATAACAGAATTTCAAGTACTTACAAGAAATCTTTTGTTTAAGCTAATTAACAAAGCTAATCTCAAATGCTAGAAGAGACTGAGAGAGCTAAACTAATCTCAAATGCCCTTGACAGTTGATTATTCCCTGAGAAATTCTTGCCCATTTTTCCTTTTTTTTTATAGCCATACATCTGAGATAAGAACTTCCTACAATTCTCTCCATATCTTTTTCGTGAAAAATGCCATTATGACTTGCTACCTTTTATTATACAGAAAGTATCATCTTCAAAAAAAGGTGAGAGCTTCAAGGATCATAAATCATACCTAGTGTTTTGTATTGTCTAATTGTCTCATTATATGTTTCTGTCTTCAATGACCTTGATGTTAGTTTCTAGCAGTTCATTCAGCATTTCAGCAAACAGAATACAAGCATCTAACATCCTTTGCTTCACTTCTGCTTTTCTGTAATTTAACTGTGCTAGCTACAGATCAAAAACTGACTTTGCACCTTTTTTCCTCTGAAGTATTTTGACACTTTTCACTACCTATAAGACTAGTGGGGTCAACTAGTGATATGCATACACTGCACTTTATTGCAAATTGCTTAAACTAGGGTTTCTAAACTGTGACCTATTGCTACATAGTACTAACATAGATAGACCATGTACAGTGAAAATAGATTTTGTATGCATAGCTGTAATTTTGCTTAGTAAACACATCTGCAGCAGTTGAGCATAACACTCCAAGAAAAGCATGTCAGACCAATGCGAATAAATCTACACTTATAGTTCTGCAGAGGCACAATTTGTTCTGTGCCACCAGTATAGGTGCTTTCACTTGTTTTTAGATTTTTTTTGCATTTGAAGCAAGTCTATGAGTCACTGGTCATTTGAGGCCACTAGAAAAGCATCTATGTTCCTTTCATACATTTTTCAACATTAGTATGACATTCACACATCCTTTAAAACGTGTGTTTACATAAAATATTAGAAGTCACTGTTGTACTAAATTTCGACTTAAATTATGACAAAGAATATATAGTCTTGCTTATGTGAGCTACAATCTTAATTATTTTTGGCAGACTAGCATCATTAGAGGTACTAATGCAATCCCAAACTACATCTTATCTGAAAACAAACATTATTCTTCTCAACTCATGTTAGTAGTTTTGATATGAACTTTTTTCTACTGCACTTTTGTAAATTTTCTGGAGAACACATCTGTGTTAATTCAACTTCTTCCTAGTCTTCATTCAGGAACAGAGAAACTAGAAGGAACAAAAGGATCTTGGTTATCAAATCTGTTCGTCTATTATTCCTATAATATTCCGCTATCATATATAAAAAGTGTTTCAAAAATTGACTGCAAATCTGGTGAAAGGCTGTTGTATATTACCTTTATTTCAATGTTTAGATACCACATTTTAAATAGTATGCCTACTCTGATCTGCCACCTCAAAAAAAGATATGGTAGAATTAGAAAAGTTTCAGAGGAGGACAATGAATGAAGTTATGGAATAGCTTTTATACAAAAATAATAATAAAACAGGAAAATGATTGCTAAGGAGGAATAAAACACCTACAAAATCATGGCTTCATGGAAAGGATGAATAAGAACTGATTTTCCACTGTCTCCTTCAATAAGTGTACAGAGCATGAAAACAATCTAGTAAGTGACAAGTTTGGAACAAACAGAAGTAGCTATGTATTCACACAGCAAGTTGTCGATTTATGGAATTCCTTGCCAAAAGTCAGCGTGGTGACTTCTGGAAGTTTCTGTGCATTCAAGGTGTGACTGGTAAAGTTGATGAAAGAGAAATACATTCAGGTTTACCAAATCCACATTATCAGTGATCAGAAATACAATTAGTATTATCCTTTTCATGAGATAGATAGAGTCTTTCTGGTAGACCTCCTAGCATCACATTTTGTCTCCCATTACGCCACATTACACTGGCATCTCATAGTTACCCTTTGATTAACTTCCATAGCAACTATCTTTTGCAATAGATGAGCTCTATGTTAATAACAGAGTTTCTTGTCATTAGTTTTAAGTGCATTACCTTGTACTTTGTACTATTATATTTAATTCCATTTCTATTATACCAGTTCTGAAGGGCTGCCACTTCCATCTATGTGATGCTCTGATCTTCATCTATTTTAACAACTACTTCAAACATCATGTCAACTATAAATTTCATTATATAATCCTAATTTTTTTGTCAAGGTCACTAATGAAAATATTAAATAAGGTTAGCCCTAAAACCACTTCTTAAGAAGTTCCATTAATAACTTTCACCTCTTACCACATCTCTCATTTCAACATTACGTGTTACTATTGTCTCCACTTCAATAGGAGTATCTTACCAATCTTAGGCATCTCATAATTCTTATACTCAATAACTAGCCAAGTAGTGTGTATAACTGGAGAAGTAGTTACATACCAAATAGTCAATAGTCAATTGACAATAGTCTAGATAGAGACTTGTTGTTTTTTCCTTTGTCTTAAAGATGTTTTTCTTGTCAGTTGGTCTGTAATATACATAAAGATCTTTTAAATACCAGGAAGGACAAATGACTCCAAAAAAATGAAACAATCTACATAAAAATGAGTGTAAGGTCTGCCTAAAACAAAGAAACGTCACCAATTAGGAAGAGAGTAGAACTGTCCCTGCATTGAGGAAATGGTACCTTACATGATTGAAGAGATGTTGCACAGCTTTATGATCATTACACAAAGGCAACTTACTGCTTGTGTTTGCATCCGATAAAGTAGATTATGAGACATTCCCTGGAATGGCTCCATTGAGCAAATACTGCTTACTTTTGCAAATAGTTCCTTTCCTTCCTATCATTATTACTAGGGAGATCATCTCTATCATATTTGGTATTCTGAACACTGTTCTCTAATACAGACCTCTCTTTGGGCCATTCTAGCTATATATCTGCAACAGTTTGCCTGAGGAAAAATAAATGCATATAATTTACTTTTTTATAATTCCTGATCTGCATTTATTTTATTTTATGTATTTATTTTCCTACACTTAGTTTTTATATACTGCTTTTTGAGACCAGACTTCTTTTTGTTCTCTATTTGCAGGCTATTACAATATGGGAACTCTGGTCACAGACTTGGATTAGTTGCTAGAAAAAGTAATAAAAGAGCAACAGTTAAATGCCGGAACAGAGTATCCACACTAAGAACCTGTCTCGAAATCTTTAGGCCAGTCAAGTTCTCCAGGACACAAAGTCAACTTCAACTCTTTTTTGCTCTTTGTAGAGAAGACACATTTCTCACACTAGATAATTATTGAAGTCTTTCCTAACACTTGGCTGACCTTTCCTAACAGCTCTTTTCCTCATGCAGATGTATCATTTCTCCACGTACAACTCATTAGGACCTTCTTAGCTGTGACAGTTTCTGAGGACACATCTGGCCCGTAATTTTAGGGAAAAAAAGCAGAAATCAGAGGGATTACTTCCTGTTGATCCTAGTGACTGGATCTAACAATAAATAAATTAGCTTATTTACCAAGCTGCTTGTATACATCATGCTTTACAAAATCTTACAGAACTGCTATGGTGTTAACTTTCAGGGAAGACTGATACAGTTTTACTGGCCCATGGGCAGCTGGTCACGAATGCAGTTCCTAGGGTTTGGTGTTACTCAACTTCTTTATAAAGGATCTGGATGACAGGACTGAACGCTCGCTTACCAAAGTCTGTGGATGACACCAAATTGGGAGGAGAGGTGCTAAACACCTGAAGGAATAGCCACCATACAGAGTGTACTGGGTCTGGCCGGGATAGAGTTACCTTTCCTCACAGCAGCCCATACAGCGCTGTGCTCTGCACTTGTAGCTAGACCAGCACTGATACCACACCAGTGCTGTGTCTGTTGCTGAGCAGCGCTGGCACAGCACCCAGACCCTCCAAACCCCCCAAACCCAGTGGGCTGGGGGTGAGCAGCAGCTGGGAGGGGACATCACCTGAACCGACCAAAGGGATATTCCACACCACGCGGTGTCACACTCAGCAATAAAAGCTGGGAAAGGGGAAGGAGAGGGGGGGGCTCTCGTTACAAAGACGTCTGTCCTCCCGAACAACCGCTACGCGTATTGAGGCCCTGCTTCCCAGGACGTGGCCGAACACCGCTCGTTGACAGGAAGTAGAGAATTTTTTTTTTTCCCTCTCTTTGCTTCCGCACGGCCTTTGCTTATATTATTTCTTTTTTTTTTTCCTTTTCCCTTTAATTAAATTATCCTTACCTCAACCCTTGAGCCCTTGTCCATCATATTTTCTCCCCCTGTTCCTCTGAGGAGGGGGAGTGAGTGAGTGGTTGTGGTGGAGGTCGGCTGTTCAGCTGGGTAAAACCACCACACAGAGAGACCTTCACAGACTAGGACAAATGAGTATTGCATAATTATAACATCTTGCACATGAGATAGATAATCCTGAACAGCAGTACAAGATGGGTGGGGTCTGACTAGCTAGGGTGTAGCTTTGCTGAGAAGGACCTGGGGGTTCTCATGGACAGCACTAAATTTGAGTCAACAATGCCTTTGCAGCAATGAAGGCAAACTGAGCCCCAGGTTGCATTGATAGGGGTATAGTCAGCAGATCAAGGAGTTCCACTCTACTTGACAATTGCTGACGTGGAATATTCTATACAGTTTTGGTTCTCATAGTTCATGACAAAAACTAAAAAAAATGGAGTGGGTCTACCAGAGGATGATGACGATTATTAGAAGTCTGGAAATCTTGACAGAAGGTTCAAGAAACTGGATGTATTCAGCCCAGAAAAGAGAAGGTTTAAGGTTGGATCTAATCACAGTCTTCCAGTCCCTAAAAGGCAGTTATAAAGATGGTGGTATTCACTTCAAAAAGATGCACAGGACAAGAGGCAACAGGTGCAAGTTGCCTTCAAGAGAAATTCTGCCTGGATACAGAGAAAAAAGTTCTTCACTGTGAGAAAAAATAACCATCTGAGTAGGATGCCCAGAAGTGGTGGAATCTCCCTGAAAATATTTAAGATTTGGCTTGAGAGGGACCTGAAAAAGCTAATCTAAGGCCCAGCTTTCAACAGAAGGTTGGACCAGACAATCTTCAAAGGTCCCCCTAGCTGAGGCTTGTCTGTGATTTTATGTTTCTAAGTAAAATATACAAAATATATGTCATGCTTTTACTTTTGATAATGAATTTCATCTTCCCACATTTTATATTGTTAAAATTAGACTAAAAATGTCATTCTGAAAGTATTGAATTTATTGGAAAAAACAGTAACAAATACTGTCTTCGTCAACCTAACAAAAATATTTCATTGCAACATAGTTAAAAAGACTAAGATTAGAGTTCCAGTTAATTAATGACTAATACTCATGATGGCAAAGTATATGAAGCAATAAACAGCTTCTGAGGTTTGTTAAATGCCAAAGAGAAGTTGAAGAGTTTGATAATTGCAAAACTAATTTATTGTAATTCCATGCCAATGAACTATGTGACAAGATAAAAAATACAAATCATTAAGCAAAAAAGGAGAAAGATCATATTTTTTTAATTGACTCATGGGCATTTTAAACCATTGTATCAGGTTGCATTCTTAGACTTCAGTGATGGCACATTAAGAAAATGCTAAGAAAAGTTATTTGAAGTCAGATTTAAATAGTATTTACTTGAAGACTGAATTTGCCTATTTTTCTAATTGAGTGTCAAACTATGCATACTCAGGGACCTAAATATGTACCTGCATAGGACAACCGGTGACTTTCTTGAAAACTAGTGCAGTAATTTCATGGGCAGTTTAAGCCAGACGAAAATTGTCACTCACAGAAGTGGTCTTGCCTCCCTCATGCACTCCACCGGATGCTATCACAATGTACTGCCTTCCATTACGAACACGAGCTTTCACGTAGGTATTCAGAGGACTAGATCAGAAACAAAAGGGTTTTTATAGTTTTTGTTTTGTTTTGTTTTGGTTTGGTTTTTGTTAGGTTGATTTGTGAAGAATTAGTGGTTTACTGGAAAGATGTGTGAACAATTAAGCTGGCACAAGGGAGGGAGCAGCATGGAGCGTTACAGGAAGAAACAGGTGACTGATTCTTCAAGGAGTGGTGCTGAATTTATATTGAGCATCAAGAATTAATTGGACACAGTTTCTCATCTGCCTATGCAGACACAGGTTGTTGTATTCCAATCAGAAGTCAGTAATTGCTCAAGAGATGTGTGAAAAATAAAGATGTGATCACATATTAGGTAGTAGGGTAGTAAGATATTAAGAGACCAATGTTTTTACTTCCTAAAATTACAACAGACTGAGATTCTGCTGTTGCTATATAACAATTCATATATTTTAAAAAAAGAAAAGACCAGTGACTTTCTAATCAAATTTAATGGTTAAAGACATATCTTCATTTGATTAATCCCGGCTAATGCGTTTAGATGACAATTGGGAAAAATGAAAAAAATCCAGTTTTTAGGCAGCTGAATTCCTTACAGGAACACTGGAATTTAAATAGATCTTTTTGTAGCTTTTATTCCCACAAAAATATTTTATAATACTTATTTTTGATGCTATAGGGATCAGAAGTCACGTGACCAGTCAACTCTCTTGCCTAAAATGTTTGCAGTCTTCCCTGAAAATATAATACTGCATTATCAACTGCAAGATTGATAATTTTTCAAAAATAAAATAATAAATCCTATTTCTTTGTATTCAAGCTGAAAAATGCATTTGTATGAAATTGCACTGTATCCACAGAACGGAGTCTACCACTGCATGCTACTGTCTTAGGGCAGATGTAAAGGCAATGACATCCAGAAAATGTTTGTGTAACCACTGACAGGGTCTTAGTCTCATCCTTCTCTTGTGCTGGTGCTAAACTAATACCCCACTTGGCTAATGCAGCATAGTCCCACCGGCAACCCACTGACTCCCCCACAGGAAGTGTCACCATTCTTTTCCTTGTGAACTGGAACCAGAAGCTGCTGACAAATTCTAATATAAACTTAAAGCAAAATACAAGATATATTAAATAAATCAATTGCACCATCTAATGAAGAAATATTCAGGCTATCAGGAATAAAGGCTAAATAATATACCTAGCATTATGCAGTACCGTGTTGACATACAAAACTTTACTAGAATCATCAGCTGCAAGGTCCTCATCCATATAGCGTGACAGAGCTCTTGTCCAACAAGGCAGCTGCATAACACTGCTTAATTACAGCTCACACCCAGGGAGCAAACCTAGATGCAAAAGCCATGAGCTCCAGAGTTTCTGGTTCTGGAGTTAGTACGCACATATGTACCTTACGTGTTTCTGTACTTGTAGCACAGACAAGCCCATCATCTTAACCAGCATGCATGAGAAAACTTTAATATTTTGGCAGCTACCTACAAACACAACAAAACAATTGCATGATATAGTATTTTGTGACATATCTACAGCTTTCTCTAATAAATCTAAGTAATAGTAATAATGAAGACCTGGAAACACAAATCTTAGCAAGTGCTAACAAACAGAATCTGCACTGGGCATCCCCAAGAGAGTCTACTCGGACTGGCATAAAGCAGCAAAGCCTATACAGCTCTGTCTTCATTTACTGATCCTAATTTGATTAAACTAACATATCATAGGTGGCTAATACATGCTACAATCATGTTTTGATTTTGCAATGCAGACATACCCAAAATTGAATGAGAGACTTCAGATGACAGCAGAGGCATAGGAAAATGTCCCAATGGATACTCTCAGTTCCACATTAATTCCTTTTATTTAATATCAATATCACAAGCATTCAATATCAAAAGAGCACAATCCATCAACGTGTATCAGACAAAAGCTTCTAATACCCAAAAAGAAACTTGGGAGAGCTTTCTTCACATGTGCCACTCTTGATATGCTTTAAATGGTGCCACATCTAATGCTTGAAATCTACCTCTGTGGCTACTGCACAAATCTGGAAAACAGATCAAAGCTCATCTCATAACTTCAAAAGTCAAAATGTGAGAAAACAATTTTAAGACCCCAAAATGAAACTTCTGATAGAGGTCAGCAAACATTACAAATGCTTCTAAAGTGCCAGAACTTGAAAGAAAAATCAGACATGATTTTGTAGAAAGATAACTGTATCTCATTATTGCCTTGAGACACTACTGAAAGGAAGTCATAAGCTGCATACAGAACTACTCTATTTCATTACCTCAGAAATGTCATTTTTGATTGGGGAAAAGATAAGCTGTTTAGATAAACCAGATGTGTCTGTTACAAATTGCTGTATAGCACTCAGAAGGTCCTCTATCTCTTACTCTCTGCTGGAGTATAGTGTAACTATTTTACGTAATTTTGATTTCTCTCCTTATGCTTGCCAAGCAATTTCCTTTAATGTAAAGGAAGAAGACAGATGAGTGACAACTGCTAATGTATTTCTTCCTCTCCTTCTTTCAGTCTACAGATGAATACAGTGTTTTTTTTTTTTTTTCCCTTGCTTTATTACCCTCACAAGGCTTTCCAGCGCACCAATTTCACTAAATCTGTGTGCCTTTTAAATTCTTCCTGATTGTGGAGATTCTTCCATCCACATTCTAATGTTTAGAAAAATATAAATTCATTGTGAGAACATTCACATTCATGTTCTAATTGGGATCACAAGTGTGCTTCTGAAATGAACCTCACAATCATCCCCAATGGTGGTGCTCTGGTTCACATAATGAAGCAGTTTCTAAGCAAATGAACTGGAATCCTTTCAGACAATAGTCAGTCAGAATGAAGGAAATCCCTGTAATGTGTAAAAAATCATATCCTCAGCATCAGCTCTTCTCCTTCGGTTATCCTTTCCTATGGGCTTGCACTGCTCACTGATGGAGAAGCAGCCGCAACACTCTTTATGGTTGCGTATGTATTTTTGGATGCCAAATCAACATGCTGTAGGTCTACATACTGGAACTTATAAGAATGCTGTTGGCTAGGAAACAAATTGAAACATTTGGATTTTTTTTGTTTGTTTAAATTATATATAATTTAGTTAAAACTTACCTTTTCTGATTTCTGTAATCTTTAGTTCTTTATAATATGCATAAACATTATCATGGAATGTTGTGCGTATTGCAAAGTGAAGAGCAGTTGGTAAAACTGTAAAATACTAGGAGAGTTATTCTCAGCCTGTTTTGCACTTCCATTACACACACATATGAAGGTTCATGCTGGAACGTACCTATCATCCTAACTTATTGTTGTGACCCTAACAGAGGATATCTAGGAAAGAAAATAAAAGCAAGATCATAATACAATGATCCTGCTTCTTGCTATTCTAAATTGCCAAAGACATGCCTTCCCTTCCAGGTGGATGTATGCCATCTCTCCTTTTGGAAACATTGATTTTGGTGTTTGCCTGATTCTGCACTGATCCATTTTAATGCTCTGAACTGCCAGGAAACTACTAACATTATTTTGTTAAAATTGTTTGTTTGTTTGTTTTTCCTGCAGAAATTACCAAAATGGTTAATCAGAGTTCGAATGCCACCACAGTTGCTGAAAGTGTGGGAAAGGGAATGACAAGTTTATGGTAGCTAGAAATTAAATAATAGGTGAGATGATAAGATGGAGCCTATCATAGCCATTTTCAGAATATATTAAAATAACACTACTATGTTTAACTCCTGTTAGAACTATGTGAATAAACTAATCTCCATGTCATGGAAAAATAAAAAATACAGAAATTTCTCCTTGTTCCAGCTGGGAACAGTGTCTAAAAACATCTGGGTTTTTCACAAAAGAGAACAGGGCCCTATCAGATCAGTCAGCCTTCGAATCATTGGTTTACCAGCCCTAAGACAATCCAGGTGAATTGCTTATCTGAAGGCATTGACTTCAGATAAGGCTGGACTGACCTGTGAGCTAGCAAGACACTTGCTTGGGTCATGACAGAACATTTCAGCATGTCTGAAGAATACTACATCTTTACTCCTAATGTCATTGTTACAAGAACATTCCAATTCAGTATATGCATTCTCTCTTCCTAAATCCTGTCTCATGTTTCAGTTGCCCGCTTCTGTTAATGATTTCCTATCCTAAAGTTTTACATTGTGGTGCATCATTAAATAGTTGCTATGTCAGTGATGGGTGAAGTAATTCCCATTTATAAAGTTATTACAATACTGTTATTTAACATGTGCTACAAATAAAATATTTTTACTTTGTTCAGGATAAAATCTACTGAAGAACTAATACTGAAACGTAACATTCAAAATTTGTTCTATTTAGTGAACTTTAATATTCAGGTTAACTGTTAGCAGATAGCAAAGTATGTCAGGCCCTGTAGTCCTATTTTTAGAGGAGGAAAAATCACTGGATTTCATGGACTGTCCTGAATTAGTGGTCAATACTCTGCTTGGAACAGAAAAGCTCATTTAGACTAACTAAGCAGAGCTGGTCTTTGAAAACTGAATGCTCTATACTAGTTGCTATATCCCAGAGCCTAGAAGTGTAGAGATTTCAGAAGTTAAACTATTTTGCTAGCTTGTTTTCTCTGCAAAACAGTTAACCAATATAGACAACTGCTTAATGTGAACATCTTGCTGTTATTATTTTCTAAGGACCATGGGCACAAATACACCAAAGTATATAAGTAAGAGTGCTGGATTCTATTTTAGATGCTAAGCACCTTAATGTTACCACTTTATCTCTGCTACCCCTAAATTCCATGTGAATATAACTTTCAGGTCATAGTTTTTCTAATTATTTCAAAAGCAGTGTCAGATGAAGCAGCCTA